>VWZU01009712.1:82502-111016 GCA_013397095.1 Sterrhoptilus dennistouni | reverse complement strand
GTTGTCCCCGCCGGGGCCGCGCTCCGCCTGCGGGGCTGCCCCCGGCCCGGGGGAAGGACAGCGAGCGGAGCAACTTCTGCAAATTAAAAACAGAAAGGAGAATAATAATAATAATAATAAAAGGCCCATTCGAGGGACATCTTCGAAGCTCAGTACCACGCGAGGCATCGAAGCCGCAGTGAAACCCTCCACGCTGGTGAATCCCACCACAGGGACCGGAAGGAGGCTGGCTGTGGCCGCTGTTCCCAAGCCCCGCGTGCATTAGAGTCGCCTTGGCTTTCTGGCTGGAAGATGATTCCTGCAACAGGACCATGTTGCTGATGATGAACGGCAGAGTCGTTGGAAGATGCCTTCTTTGAGGATTACACGTGGAGCAAGGCCGTCAGTCAAGGGGAGAGCTGGCTGGTGAAACTGTCTGACTTTCCCCCCACCGGGGAAGTGGCTTCAATGGCTCCATCTCCCAGGAGAAGCAGTAGGAAAGATGCCAGCGCCTTGCCAAGCATGTCCTCAGCTTTCTGGGCTATCATGATCCTGGCTAGTCTCCTAATCGCTTACTGCAGTAAGTACATATTTGTCCTGGTGCTTTTGCTGGGCATAAATCTACACCCTTCCCGTGTGAGGTAACACTTGTGGTGAAGGCCAAGCTCTGAAGCTGGCAGGCATAGCTGCTGTGCCTTAGGCTTGCCTCTCAGCACATCTCTCCCACTCCCCTATGGCAAAGCAGGTAGACTGGCGTTTTAATACTGCTGCTTCTCAGGAGGGTGAGAAATCCTTAGGTTGTAGATGTAGCTTTTCCAGTCCAAAGAGTAACATCACTTGGATTTTAGAAACAAACTTTCTAGCGGTAGTAACTCTGACCCTGCTCACTGTTTATTGTAAGATGTTACCAGATTCCTCTGCGGCTGCTCCCTCCGCATAGACACTCTCTTAACTCTGTCCACCTTCCGTGAAGAGCAGCTGATGTGCTTATGTTCATTCTTTTAGGAAGCACATACTTCATCAAGTGACAGATGTCTTAACATCTCTGGGATCATATGTGATCCTCTGAAATTCCATAGAACCAAATCTTGGCACTTCCTTAGCATATCCTCAGCAGTTTAATAAGTCCATGTTGCGTGTTTTAGAGCTGCATCTCAGGTTATCAGCAGAGTTTTTATATTCTTTTTTTGGGCTTGATAGATTTTCCATTAATTACACTGTTGCAGATAAGGTATCTGTAAGAATCAAGTACTTGGACTATAAATATTTTTAAAGGTCTTTATTTTTTCCCGCTTTTTTTTGTTTGTTTGTTTTTGGTCATTTTTGTTTTTCTTTCTTTTGCTTTCATCAAGGATCATTTTCAGGCAGTTATATAATGTAAATGGAGTTAATGCCCATTCTTTAAGTTAGAGAACACAAGTTAGTCCATAGCACCAGATTGGGAAACTTGCAAAAAGAATAGGAAAAGCAGTTTTTGTGCAATAATAAATAAAAAAAAAATGCAATTTATCAGGAAGGACCCACACAGCTTTGCCAAAATGAATCTACACTGTATTTCCCCCGCCCCGAGCTGAATGGGGTCTGTACTTCAGCCATGGTGCATATTGCTTTCATTAGCTGAAGCATAAAAGATTTTGCACTAGGTTTGTCTTGTTGAGCTGTAATAGGTGTAGGCTGTGATGAATAGGAAATAGATGCTGGTTTGCAGGAGCATACCTGCTGCATTTCTTAACCCTCTATTCCATTCCCTCCAACTGTATTACATTGACCATTTTTCTGTGTGTGTTCTGGGTTTTTTTGAAACAGATTGCAATTGGTTAGGAGAATTTTTAATTCACTTTTGTTTTGCATATTACAGGGGCCCTTTATACTGATGACACTGAAAGGATTATTCCAAAAAGAATAACATATTTTGTCTTTTTGGTGGTTTTTTTTGTAATTTGGCACATTTTGCATTACAGTTCTCATTAATAAAATCATATTAAACAGGTAATACTTTTAATAATATAATTTTGTACATAATGCTGTATTCAATGTGTTAATATAGAGGATATACTAAATTAAATTGTGAGTTTTAAAATAATTTATTGTATTATGGGAGTGCATATTACAGAATGAATAGTTCTAGTGTAAAGGGAAGTCGTTTTGATATTAGTGATAGGAAGTATTTTGTTCAGTTTGTGCTAGAAGTGTCCAGAGTCACAGGCTTCTTATGGGAAGATGTGAGATCTTCTTTGCATGCATTTTTGATCAGCATGGCCTCAAAAAGAGTTAACCATGAACTCTGACACTTTAAAAAATATTTATTTTCAGCAATGAGAAGTTTGACAATGTTTCGTTCTAAGGAATGTAGTGATCCATTTGAATTGTTACATATTGTTCATTGTTTATTCTTTTGCATTGTTTATTGATAAAAAGTGCAAATGCTGGCCAGTAATCTGTTATTTTCTAGTGTGCTTAAAGACCACTTCTGAATTAGTTCTCTCAGCCAGTGTAGATGGTGTTCCTCAAATATGTAGTACACTCTTCATTTCATATAGCACTGAAAAGCACCATGCCGCTTAAAATATGCAGTGTCAAAACACTCCACCATTAATGTAATGCTTCACTGATTGGACAATTGCAATTCCAAATGTTAATGAAGCATCATGAACATTTTCTCTAGTGGTAGTATTTGAGACATTGGAAAAAATGGTTTTTGCTCTGTGAAAAATCAAGATAAAAAAATAAAAAAGTGCAGCTATTTCTAGTTAAAGCAGTACTTCAGATTTTATGAATTCTTTTAAAATTCAGGTAGAGTTTAATCAGTCTTTTTTTTTATCTGATGCCTTTTTTTAAAGAAAAGCAGGTCTAGGTGTTGGGGGGGGACATGATGACTTTTTTAAATGCTTAAAAAAATAACAGGATTGCCGAATTTATTAGGAAGTAAAAGGAAAGAATTTGACTATGTTAGGTGGTCTCTATTTTCCCCCACACCTTATTGTCAGGTATATGGAAGTATAACAGTAAAGGTAAATATATTATCAAACTAATTACAGGAACCTAATATTTTTTTATCTCTCATTGTATCAATCTACTGAAAACCAACCCTGCAGCCTCCAGAATAAAATCTGGAAAAGAACTTTTCCATTTTTCCTTTCTTAATAGCACTGTAAATAAAATTTTTATCCATCTTGCCTATTTCCATTTTTAATCTTTTAGTCTGACAAAGCTTATTTCTGAATCAGTTATTTGAACATTGCTTCTCCTTCTCCTAATTACTTTGTGAATCTTTGTTTCTGGAAATGTATTTGTTGTACAATAGTCATCCCTATTATTGGGAGCAACCAGTAAACACCATACTCTTAAGTTCCACTTGATAGATAAGCATATTTATAAAGAATGTTCTGGATGTACATGTACAACCCATTAGACTTTCATTTATACTTTAGTATCTGAAGCCAAATTATATTCCTATTGATGTGGTAAAATTATAAACTGATATTTTTATCTTTCTTAAAAGTTTAGATTATACTTAGGGATAATGGCTCCATCCTATGGTGGAAGAGAAACCTGCATCAAATCAATTAGGTTAGTTGCTATAGTGATAAATATAATGCAATATTCTCCATCTGAAGGAAAATGGTTTGATTTGGTAGGCTCTCAACAGAGGAAGACAAAATCAAAGTAGTAAAAATAGGCTGTTTATGGTCCTTGGTGTGACCTACGAGGAGTTATTGTACTAAATAGAAGCATCATTAAATGCAAGAACAGCCTCAGAAAGCTCTCCTGGTAAAGGGTAGCCACCTTCATGGCAATTCAGAATTAAGAGAGTTGTGACATTTTTGGATTCCAGACATGTATCTCACATACTTTTTAAATGAATGAACAGTAATAAACCAGAGAGAAGTACCCACAGTGAATACCTCACACAGTGTTTTTTGCTGTTGTAACGGTGAAATGAATAGTTGGGTTTTTTTTTTTTTCTTCTTCTCTATAACTGGAGTATGCATTTTACCATGTTAGAAAGTTTGGACAGATTAAGGAAATTCTATGTGTTATCACAGCTGCCTGCTACATCAGGAATGTAAATAACATAGTTTTGATTCAGAACTACTTTTTAGTGCATTTATTCACTTTGCTATAAATACTAAGGAGCTTTTTATATGTAAATGGTAACTTTTTAAGCAATATATGAATCAGCTTTTAGCAAAGTTGTGGCTGTTACAAGCTTTGGCTTTTCCTTTTTCATATTGTTTTTTAAGCCTAAGGAGTAGAACATTAGGGCCCTGTGCTGTTCTGTTAAGGTAATATTTCTATGGGTGAGTAAATGGGGTTTTTTTGAAAGGAGCTACCAAAACTGCATGTTACTTGGAAAATTGACCTTCTTGCTTGAGTACAGTGTATGGAAGAGAGCAGTATGAAACCCAGCAGTTATGCTTACTAAATGATGATAGTACTAGGAAAAAAGAAATCCAGAAGTCCAAAATGCAAATTATTTTCCATAATATAATACAGAGATATTTTTGCTATTGGTGAGCAGGGCTTATACAGAGCCAAGGCCTTTTCTGCTTTCCTTATTGCCACACTGGTGAAGAAACTGCAGAAATGGCAGGTTAGGAGGAGACACAGTCAGGGCAGATAACCCCAAATGACCAAAGGGATATTCCAGACCATGTGACATTATATGGAATGTGGAGAAGAAGGAGGGGAGGTTTGGAGTGATGGTGTTCATCTTCCAAATCATTGTTATACATGATGGAGCCCTGCTTTCCTGGAGACAGCTGAACACCTACCTGCCCATGGGAAGGGATGAATTAATTTCTTGTTTCGCATTGCCTATGTGCATAGCTTTTGTTTCTCTATTAAACTATCTTTATCTCGACCCATGAGTTTTCTGGCTTTTACCTTTCTGGGTTCTCTCCCTAGTCCTGCTCATGGGGAGTGAGTGAGCAGCTGCCTGGGGCTTTGTTCCTGGCTGGGTTTAAGCCACAAAAAACTATTATATTAATTATATTATATTAACCTCACCTTAAACTGAGATCCTGTTTCATATTAGATAGACATGGCTCATTTGAGAAATACCTTTTCATTGTCCTGTTTTGGAGTTACTTTCTGTGTAAAAGACATGGGCTACTATGGTCTCCAGGTTCTTAAGGAAATTATTTCCTTATTTGAGAGTGCCAGCAGGAATGGCAATTAACTGTGACTGTCACCTGTCTACAACAGGAGCTACCATATCACCATGCATAGGCCACTGAACATCTGTTAGATGGTAAATGGTTACTGCCCATCTATGTTGGATGCAAACAAATCAGCTCTGAATGAAAGCCTACAGGCCCTGTTATTGATCTGTTATCATTCAGGTCCCTTCTTCTGTTTTCAAAATTGAAAACCAATTATTTTTAATCTGTTTACCTGATCTGTAACTTTATTATATTTTCTGCAAGAATTACTGTGTATGTATTTTTCCAAATCTCTGCACGTAGGATGTGACATAGAGGGCAACTGTCACTAGTCAGACTTTTTTTCAGTATAATTTGTATCTAGAAAGGAAAAATAATGCTTTTATGACATTAAATAGGAAAAGTAAAATATTAAAATTATGTTTCTTTGTTCTCTTATGTAATGTCCCAGCTGCTCCTTTTGAAGCAAGCTCAATTTTTGTGATAAAACCAGTCCTTTGAACTTGATGGCATCTACAACATGCTACCTGTCAATGTGAGGACCAAATTGACACTGAGATTGTCTCACCAGTTGTGTTGTCAGCTGTCCAGATGATGTATTACACTGAAGTCCTTGGCATCAGCATAAGAAATATCTTCTTACTGCTTTTAATATTGAATTTGACCACTCAAGGATAAGTAAGCACCATCACAATTTCTCAAATGTGTTTGAATTCTGGAATTTCATACTTCCCTTGCAAGTATAACCACTGATATGGATGAATAATGGGAAATAGGGGTAGGGAGGGGAAACTTGAAGAAAATGGATATTTTCAATAAAATACGTGGTAGAGGAGTATTCCATGTCTTTCAGCAGGATTGACAAGACAGAGATTGAGACCTCTTCGACAGGTTTTTTTTGTGGTTTTTTTTTTTTTTTTTTTTTTTTTTTTTTTTTTTTTTTTTTTTTTTTTTTTTTTTTTTTATTTTTTTTTTTTTTTTCTGTTTATGTAATGTACTATTTTTTTCTTATCATATACTATGAAAACTGTACTGGGGGCATGGAGTAGAGCCCCACCACTGCTCCAGCTAAGGGTATAAACATGAGCAAGATTAAATTTGTTTTACTGGAGTCCCGTTAATCTTTTGGTCTTTTCTTAATGTTGCCTCTGAGGAAGTAGTAGAAAGTCCTTCACTGAGCTTAGTCTTTAGGAGTGGATATTTTCCCACTCATTCTTCTCTGCTAGAAGGGGATGGTATGAAATATCTCAGTTTTTAAGGTGTAATTTAGTGCTTTCTTAGAGAGTGCTCTACCATAAGGCTATTACATGAAAAACAGAACAAAACAAAACATTGGCAGCTAGTCCAGCATCTGGCATGTCAAGTATCGCTTATTAGAGATCTGCCTTGAATGTTGTCAGTAAGTCAAAAATGCACTTGGGTACTGTGGTTCATATAGAAGTTTTAGCTATATAGGCAAATCTAAGCAGGTTTGATTAGCCACAATCTTCCTGGTCTGCATATTCTTTGTTGCTAAATTCAAACTAGATGTTTCCATGCTTAGTCTCATGTTTGATCAGGTGTGTTGTTCCACTGCTGGGCTGGGAATCTATTTAATTTTTTATCTGTGTTTAAATCTAAGTTAGACTGCTTTTTGCACAGATGGTTGGCAAATTTGCTTATTGTAGATGTTTTGGAAGTCGTCTCTTCATGGATATGCTTTTATGTTAGCCCTACAAATAGGAAAATGTTATGTGGTGACTATTTGAAAATATATGAACCATATTTAGACTGTGTTTTCCAATCTTTTTGGTATAGAGGTTTATTTCAAAGACTTTGTGCATGTTTTTCAATAGAAGGACTGTTCATGAATAGCAAGTAATGTGGTCAAGGGTTTTGCATTTATGCGATGATCTTTGGATCTCTTCCAAACTGTGTGGCCTGTGCATTATTTTGATCTCTGAATGGATTGCCTCTTTGGATGTCTTCTTTCAAACACTTGATTGCTCTCAGATAAGAGGAAATCATCTAACTGGGGTGAGGAGTATGACTATTTTTTTAAAGGGGTCTCTGAGAAACAACCCCTCTGGTTTTCTCCTGAGTAGCATCCAGTTACTCAATATCATCTGTGCTTTTGCATGTCCTAACACTTCACTTTGTTGCCTGTGGTGCAGTACAGCAATAAGGAAGTTGCTTCTCTAGCAGACAGTGTCATTTATTTTGTCAAATTATATGCTGTTGTTAGAGAAAACATAAACTAGATGTAGAGAGACCTGTTGCTTCAATTTTTCTTGTTACAATGCACTTCAAGGCTGTAGGTTGGTGTGATTTATTTATACTTCTGATGGTTTTTTAGTTTGTTTATATATGTTTATTTATTTTGAATATTTCTGCCTTACAAAATCATGGAATGCTATGTGATGGAAGGAACCTTTAATGGTCAGCTAGTCCCAAAACCCCTGCCATGGTCAGGGACACCTTCCACTAGACCAGGTTGCTCAGAGCTCCATCCAGCCTGACCTTGAGCAGTTCCAGGGATGAGAGCTTTTCTGACCTGTTCCAGTTCCTCAACACCCTCACATTAAAGAGGTTCATCCTAGTATCTAATCTAAACCTCCCCATTTCAGTTTGAAGCCACTAACACTTTAAAATCTTCCCCTTTATCCTATCACTAAATGGCCTAGGAAATGGTCCCACTCCTGACCATTGACTTCAAGAATCCTCCTCCACTGTCAAATCCTCCTCTTCCAACAGGAGAGTGTTTTGACAGGGCAGGATCTTATGATGTTTTTAGGATCACCCACCTTACATAGTAAAGCATCCTTCTGCCTTTGCCTGCAATTGAAAGTAGCAACTTATTCTATGACCCTATCTTCATTCTGGTGTTTTGAAGGTCTGGAGCTGGGACTGTCTCTGGTTTTGTTTTGTGTGGAGGTTAATTCCAAAACATAGTTAACAGATGTGTTCTGTTTGTATTTTCTGTACCAGAAACTGAGTAAAAGCCCAGAACAGAATGCCTAGGAGATTAGCAATATTTCAAACTGCAAGTTATGTTGGTTGGGTTAATTCCTGGTTTTTTCATCCATTGTAGGGGAGAATTGTAGTGACCGATTTTATTTAAGCATAGCTGTAGAACCTGATGATTCTGTTATGTGTCATCTGAGAGAAGGGTCCTTAATTCTTACAGAAATGAGAAATCACTTCAAATGGAAAAGAAAAACCGCTACATACGAAAAGAAGCCTAACAAAAAGTAAATGGGAATTTGGGAATTCTTTCTGAGTTCTCATTAATCCTAGTATAATTTATGATGGCTTTGATCTTTGCTCTTGGAACTCTTTTTTTTTTTTTTTTTTTTTTTTTTTTTTTTTTTTTTCCTTTTCCCTGATTATCTTATAATGGGTATCTTGACAAATGTGTTCTAAGAGATGATACACTGACAAATAGAGAAAACTTTAACCCTGAATACCTCTATCACTCTTCATACTCTCAGCTGTCAATATTCCTTTTAGTGGATATTTAGTTTTTCCATTGAACTAGACCAGTGCGAAGTTTGGCAGAACATCTTAGCCAGATGACAGAAGTAGGTTTAAGCTAAGCTGTCGCACTGTTCATTAAATGGTTCAGTTGAACACTGAAATGCTGAAATGTTGGGGGAACAGTGGCTTCTGACACTTCTGGCAGACCCAGAGGAAACCGACAAAAGCAATGCATATGAAAGACCAGTAGAGAGAGTTGGAGTTATTCAGCGTGGAGAACAGAAGGCTTAGAGAAGACCTTATTTACAACCTTGCAGTACATCAAAGGGGCTTGTGAGAAAGATGGAGGGAGATGTTTTACTAAAGCCTGTGGTGACAGGACAAAGGGCAACAGTTTAACCTGAAAGAGAGTAGATTTACATGGGACATAAGAAGTCTTTTACTGTGAGGGTGGTGAGGCACTGGCACAGGTTGCCCAGATAAGCTGTGGATGCCCAGTCCCTGGAAGTGCTCAAGATCAAGCTGGATGGTGCTTCGAACAACATGGTCTAGTGGAAGATGCCCCTGCCTGTGATAGTGGGAGCTGGAACTAGATCATCTTTAAGGGTCTCTTCCAACCCAAACCAGTGTGAATTTTGTTCTCTTGCTTTAAATTAAACAAATACAAATGTAACAGATATTGAGAGTTTATCTGTCGCTGGTACCATTCTCTTGCATTACTGAAAGGGTTCACTGGTTTCTCATATTTGAACCAAAATAAACCTTTTATTTAATTATACCTTTGGTAGACACTGTTCTTCTGTATAACCTAAAAGAAATGTGACCGTTTCTAGTATTTATTTTGTATACTGAACAAATTCCGATGTAATTCTGTGTAGCTTGAATTATAAAAAATAGAAAATTCTTTCCTGAATTGAACTAATATAATAACCAGTTATTATTGAAAATAATTTTGTTGAAAAAATATCAGAAAGGTTTTCCAGAGCTTTTGAAGTATCTATTGTCAGTAATGCTCTATTGAACATTATTTGTAAATTGAGAGTATATATGGTTTTGTGTATATATGTGCTCAGTAAAAAAGAAAATCAATATTTAAAATAAAAATAAGAGGCTTTAAAATTTGATATCACTGAATGTTACTGAAAGGTAATAATTTTGGTGAAACTACCTGCTCTAAAGCATTTGACCTAACATGTGCTTGTAGAGCATAATATCTGGGATAATGATCTTTTAAGATATCGTTTTAAAGAACTTTAGCAGATGTTTCCATTTTAGATTATCAGCTCCAGGCAGAAAACAAACAAACAAAACCACCAACCCCAAATATAATTGTTTTGGAAGTCAGATCCTCATAGATTGAAAGAAACAGCTGACAAACAATTTCAGTTTCATCTGAACAGGACAGATCTTTCCTTACTTTATATTTCTGCAGTGTAGTCATCTATATTTACCATAATCTCATTTTAAAGTCAGTGAAAGCATAAACATTTTCGCAGTGCAGTTCATGTGACCTTTTTTAGATATGCGATAGACTTTAGAGTTTGATGTAAATTGTGCTGCAAAAGTGCTTGTCTTTGTTGGCAGATAGACAACTTGCCAAGATTTAAACATACATGTTGTCACACTAAATCCAGTCCATCATTACAGCCTCTTTAGGATGTTGCTCTTCCTATTTTCAAGGCCCACATTTAATATTGAAATGTTTAATGCCAAGTAACTAATTCAGTATTTCTGTAGGGAAGGAAAACATAGACAAATGGGCTTGTGATGCAGATTGATTAAGACTGTAGGTCAGGATATTGAATTAATGCAGCAAAGGATTTGTACAATTCGAGGGATGTAGCTGGCATAAATTACTGGGATTTTCTGAAGTCATCTTTGCAAACAGTTTTTATCCCAAATATTTTTTGCGATGTTTTGTCTTACTATAATTTCTCCATTTTCTTCTCCAGTATTGTTACACTCTGGATACTCTAAAAATACTGTCTTCCCCAGAAGTTGGAACCTATGTGAATTTCAGAGTGTAGCAAATATTATCAGCTTTACCCCATTCCTTTTTTCTCTTTTTTTAAGCCGCTTCCACATGAAACAATATTGAACGCCTTTTCACCATGCAAGGTTTTATAGGATGGTTAAAACATTTGAAACACCTTCATCTACTACTGATATAGGTAAGAGAAGGTTTAAAGGTGAACAATGTGTACATGTTTATAAGAAGCTCCAGGGGCAATAAAGACCTGAAATGCTTACCTTGAATACAGAAGCCGATAGGAAGAAAATAAAAGCTTTGTATGAAAAATGTTATGTAGTTATTTTTGGGAGGATATTGGGCTTTATGATGCGAGATATTCCTCCAATTCTCCATTCTTCAGTGTAAGTGCTATTTTCACAGTCCTTTTCATCTGGAAAGATTTGTTGCCTTCTATAGCTCATTGTTTCATAAATATATTTTTGTTCAAGGAATGTATTGCTTTCCACCTTTTTCACAGTAAATATATGTTCATGGATTCTTTGTCTAAAAGCTGTTCAGTTCTGGTTGTGGTGCCTGTGTAACTAGAGATCTCTACCTTAATCCTGTCTACAAATGTAGAATGCCTTACTTGTCATGGTTTAGAAATGGTATTCTCCAGTTTAGTACTCTCACTAAAAAAACCCCAAATGCTGTTCCCCCTCCACCCCACCTCCAGCTGGGGGCACAGAACATTATGGGTTTGAGAGAAGAACAGTTTACTGGAAACAGAAATGAGATAAGAAATGAACAATAACAGCAACAATGATAGTAGTAGAAGTGTGCAAAAGAGAGCGATTCACATGCAAAAATGGTCCCAGCAGACCCTGTGAGAATAACCAAGACTGGACAGTTCCCCTGCCATGTTTTCTTGCCCAGAAGGAGGCCCTTCTCCCCAGGAGTGTCTTTCCCCATCACCTGGCAATGACCTGAGGTGGTATGAAATAATCTCTGTCTTAGGAATGCCCCCTCCCAGTAACTGCTAAAAATTAGCCCTGACATTTGATGGCAATGTAGGTATACCAGAATATTCTTTGGCATAAATATTACACTGGCTCCATGGGATTTACATTGTATTGAGAATAGCTAGTATTAAGAATCATTGTCTATTGTTTTCTTCCATAATTCATCTCTTTATAGAGAAAAAGGATGTCCTGCAGAATTGTCAACTTCACGGAGTGAAACTTATTTTCCTTAGTATTTTAATTTAACATAGACACAAATATCAAATGATGCATCTACCTGTGTCATTTTCTTAGTAATTTTTCCGGAATTTATAGGGTTGTTTTAGTTTTTTTGTCTCCATCAAAGACCAAATATGTAGAAAACAAGAAAGCATCTCCTACATTATCTAATTAGAACAGATTCTCAATATATTTCACTATCTTTCCTTTCACTGTTTATAATAAGTGATAACCATTTCCTTCCTGAGGGTTTATTTTTGAATTTAGTGTGCAGTGTTGGCATCAAGTTCCAATATTAATTTTCTATCTTCCGTATTTTTCAGTTTTGCTTTTTTGTTTTTCTTATCTAAGGTCAGGTAAATTGCCCCTACTGGTTGTCTTGCCACTTTCTGAAGTGCTTTTCTGTTGGTTGGCATGACAGGTACTGCTATGTGAATCACAATTTGTCAGTGACTTCTCAGACAAATTAACTTGATACGTGTGTAGAGAATTTTTCTCCCAACTGCTAGATCTGGAGAGATTTGAGAATTGGGCTTTTTATGTTGGTTGTATTTTTTTTTTCCTACATCAGGTTCTCTGAGCCCAATTATAAACACTGTGACACAGCATAATGTATTCTTGAGTCTAAGTACCTTGTTAGAATTTAGTTGAAATTTTCTTCTGCCATTTTCAATTATTTTGGAAGTTTATTAAGCAACAGCTATGATTATGCACAGAAGTTTAGTACTGAAGTGCTGAGGAAAAAAATATGCCTTCAGTTTCAGTGCATGTAATTTGAACAAGCCTCTTAAGTTGCCAAAATGCTGGAGAGCCCTGGGAGAAGTGATGGCTATGTATCATTTGTCATGACAAGGTTGTTGTCTAAATTTCAGATGCATGTCAATATTAACAAGGTCTATATGCTTTATGTGACAAAAGACACCTATGGCTTGTCTTTGTCTATGTTTGGTTGAATAATATTCATTCTTCCAGGGAGAGGAGCAACTGTCTTAAAAGTGGGAGTCAGGAAGCTAGAACTTAAATCATAGCTAGTTGGTTTCAGTCTTTGTTCGAAAGTGACAGTGACATAAAGCATGTGGAATGAGAATTACAGAGCTCTTCTGTAAAGTTAAATACCAACATTTCTGAAGTATGCTTTTGATCAATTTTGTGTTCTTACTTTGCTTCTGGTTTACTCTTCTCAGTGTATATTTCTATAAATTCACATATTTAATATCCCAGTGTAACACTGTAGCTGAACTTAAGTGATCAAAATGTAGCATTTTCCCCCCACATCTGCACTTTTTTTTCTTTCATGGAAGATCAGAGATAGTACCATGAGTTGGGCTTTGTTGCTGCTGTTTCAATTTTTAATTTAACTTCGGTTAGAAGGAAAAAATACACATTTCAAGAAATAATGGAGGAGTAAAATTTTGAGTTAAATGAGGTACATGTGATAGAGAACCGTCAGAGAAAATTCTGTCATTAAAAGAGCATCTGAATCCACACTTGAGGCTTTTCTGTGTGTTGGTTGCTTTTCCTCTTACCTACATCTCTCTTATCTTATGGATATCCCTTTTTTCCCCTCTCCTGTCTTGGTCTCCTATTCAGTTCCACATAGTCTTTCTTGCCGACAGACTTGTACAGTTCAGATAAAAACAAAATAGGCAGAGGGATACACATATGAGAAGACCATTTGATACTCTGGATCATCCACTTCAGTTTTGCTTCGTTGGAAACAAATGTGCCTCTCTTTGTCTTTCCTGCAGGCACCTGAGTCTGAAACATTACTGCTAGTCAGGAAGCTGTACCTGCTGAAAGCATACACTTCTGCCTCCTTGCTTAATGTGAAAACTGTTGTAGTGGAGGAATTAAAGTGGTTACAATCTGTCAAAATGTTCATTCCTACCTTTTGTAGTATTTTAGCTGAGAGACAGGAAAATCAAGATCTTACAGAATGTGTATTGGCAAATTCATTTACTTGCTGTGTACACTTAACAGGAATCTTGACTGCAAGGTTCATGAAATGTTGCAGTGCTTACATCTATAAAACACAATGGTGATAACCATAAAAATGTATTTTCTGTGCATTGAAAGTAGATCTTGTTGGGACTGTTCTCAGACAGAATGCATGTTTTTTGATGCATTTAACACATACATATATTAACAGTTTATATTATTCCTGGAAAATTACCATAATGTTTATTTCCTAAAACAAGGAATTTGAGCAAATTTAAGTACACAAGATGAGGAATGATTTATTTTATATAAACAATTGAAAAGTCTCCTTTTAAATCAATTCAAGATGATGAAAGTGTATTAATGGTGAAAAGAGAAGACTTCTTTTTCTTTACTTGGATTTAAGATGACTAATATTGAAACAATACATTGGAAATTTGCAGTAGTGTGTGAGCCAGTGCAACTAACAAAGGAAGTAGAACTTCTACAGATGAAACACATGCAGATAGTATCAAGATACATAGCAAACTCTCAATATTTCTTACTCTGTTGAAATTAAGTGTACAGCTTGTTTTGAAACAACCTGGATTTCTAAATGTAGCTTTGAGGCATTACTTTAAATTTGCTTTAGTTCTCTGTTTGTTTTAGTTTCTATACCATATTTAAAAAATTTTTCAACTAAACGTGAAACTTTTGCAATACCTGAAATTAATATCTTTTGTTCTTACAGCATATTTTGGAGAGTGATTCTATCTGTACCAAGTAAAGTCCACGTACACACAGTGTAAGCCTCATTTTATAGTGGATTTTCTTCCCTATTGACTGACTGGGTTCTATACATATGAAAAAAACAAGTCTATGTAAGATCACACAGAATTACAGAATTAATAAGGTTAGAAAAGACCTTTGAGATCATCCAGTCTAACTTATGACCTTACACCACCTTGCCAACTAGACCATGGCACTAAGTGCCACATCCAGTGTTTTCTTAAACATCTCCACCAGCTCTCCAGGCAGCCCATTCCAATGCCCAGGCACTCCTTCTGTGAGGAACAGATGAACCTCAAATCATTCGAGAAGATGAATCTCAATTTTCTGTGAAGAACATTGATTTTACATCAACAACATGTTTCTAAACATAATTTCATTTTCATCATGTGTGTTCAATACCATTGAAAAAGAGTGGCTGTGGTATGTGTTTTTGCAGTATAGGCATAATGCAACTGCTATTTTTGCCTTTTATAAAAGACATACTACCTCAATGAACTTAAATATTATTTTTTAAAGAGAAGGGAATAAAAATCTATGACATAAATTCTTGTCAGCAGCAAATTTGGCTGGTAGATGATCAGGCAAAAGAAACTAGTCTTTTTTACACTTCAAGTATGAGGCGCAGGCTAATTATGTGAAGCTCAAAAACATGTGTCAAAGAATTTTATGGACCCCATTACCTTTCAGGTTCATAAAACGCTGCCAACAAGCATGTCCCTCTCTCTCCTTTTGAGAAAAAATAACTGAATTAATTTATAGGACTCTTTCCATTTTGTGTGTAAAAGAAGAAAATGAAGGTAAATTAACCTGAATAAAATTGGATTTTTATTCAATTAATCTTGTGGGAATTAGTATCACAATGATGCTAATACCATAATAAAATTTTTGTTGCTTACACTTCATTGTGAAGAATGACAAACATAATTGTCTTCTTGGAATGCTAATAAGTACAGAAGTTACTTTCACAGACCAATGTAGGTCTTTGAAAGTTCGAAGTAATCTTTGTACACATTTTTATTGCTTAGTTGATTCTTTTGAATTTGGTCTCTTTTGAAGCTTCATTTCCACATAAAATCACAGTTCCCTCCTCCTTTCATGCAAGCAGTGCAGCTCTGGAGAAATGACTGACAGGTTCACGAGGACCAACCCATGCCTGGTAAGTTCCAGTAAGTTGCAGATCAAATCCAGGGGAACATTTTTTGATTCCATGCTATCTGAGCCAAAGATGAGGAAGAAAATATATCTTTGAAGCTGTTACCTGTTTTAATGTAACAAACGTATTTGTAAATGAAAATGATTCCAGAGAAAGGTTTTTTTGAGCACTTCTGTCATGCTTCAAGCATTGTTTTGGCCTTCATGGATTCAGTTCTCACCATCTCCTCTCTAAACAGGAGCTTTTTTACAGAAATTGTTTACTTTCATACTTGGTGGTGCAGGGTAGAATTGAAGAAGGTGTGTGTGGCTTCTGCTGCTTGCACTTAGCAGATCTAGATCCTGATGAAAAGAAAATAGGAGGAGTGCAACCGCTGTGAGAGTCTGAAGATGGTAGAGAAAAGGAATACCTGCACTTTCCCATGTTTATGATTTGAGAAAAATGGCCCGAGTCATTTCAGGTTGTTAGTGTTTGCTGTCTGCAACTGTCTTTGGGATGAAGGTAGAAGTATTTGGAGATCAGCTATATTAAAGGTGCCAAGTCTGTTAGAATTGATATGACTGTCTTCCTTTTCCCTGTAATGCAGAGGTCATCCAGCAGAGCCACAGGTGCTGTCTCAGGCTAGTGGCCTGGTCTGAAGCCCAGCTGACAGGTGGTGTTAGACAGAAGGGGTTTTTACTACTTTACTGAATATTTTACTTAGAAAAAGGTGATCATATTTTGGCCAGCAGCTGAGAATATGTCTAGCTCTGAGATGTCAAACTATTGTATGGTTTAGTACTTTCAATGCCTGGCCAGCAGTCATAATCAAATGGGTCTTTCTGAATTACATAAATGTATGTTTCTACACATGCACATTAAAACTTGACATCTAGGTCTTGTAACTGTGTTTACAGAAAAACAGGTACTTTGCTAATTAGAAAATATTGTGTCAGATTCTCTACCTGAATATAATTGATTTGACCTCTTTTTTAAAGAACAGTACACTTACTGAAATAGAAGAAAAGGTATTGATATTTTCTTTGACTGGATTGACATGGGAACAAAAAGAATAGGGTAATGCTTAATCTTCACTGAATCCCAGTGCATCTTTTGTTCTTCAACTGTGTAATTCTTCACTTAGAAAACTGATGGTAAAAACCCCATTATAATTTTGGTTATCTTGTTTCATTGATTGAGTTATTAGAACTTGCAACGAAAAAAAAAGACAGGGATAAAGTGAAAACTTTCTGTTTATACTTCAAGGCTCCCTTTTGCAAGAGTTTCCTGATATGTTTAGGTAGCTTCTAGTCACAGCTACCAGTGGGTGACTGAAGAATTTATTTTAAGTTTCAGTTTTGTATTCTTGACCACTAATATGTGTGAGCAGTTAATAACTGTAATTACTTTTCACATTGACAATTACTTAAAAATCTGCTGAATTTTAATACATTTTATTTCAATGCTTTATTGGTAATTTTCAAACAATCTATTGGCAACATCAATTATCCCCAAAGTTGAAGCCATTTTTCACTACAAATGTTACGATTTTTTAAACAGCTGTTTCCCCTCCTGTTTACCATGTAGTAAAATTAAGAGTACAGCTGCTTCCTACTAAATGGAAAGTATTAAGAATTTTCTTTTACATATAAAATCAGATAGCTTTGCAGTAGTCCCTGTATGTAGAATTTGATGTTTGGCTGGTTTCCCTAGTTTAGAACAAATGACTTGGTTATGGCATTTGCTACAGTGTGAGCTTTGGATGTTTTGTATTGAAGCATAGGGTCTAAATAAAATCAAAGAATACATTGTATTTAATGCTTGAAGAAGCAAATGCATTTAGGGTGAACATATCTCCTTTAGCTTGCATATTAAAATCATACTGATGTGTTATCTGTAAGAAAAAGTGCAACACCAAGGGCTGATTAGTGAAGACTAAGAATAGAATGGGATCAACTACAGTTAGATGAAGTACAGCATCATATGAGGTTCATTGAGAAGATGATGGGAGGTGATGCTGCTTCTCCACTTGGCTTGGCCCTAGTGAGGCCACCTCTAGAGTGTTGTGTTCAGTTCTGGTCTCCACAGTTCAAGAAGGACAAGGCCCTACAGGAGGGGATCCAGCAGAGGCCTCAAAGATGACGGGGGGTCTGGAGCATCTCTGTTACAAGGAGAGACTGTGGCAACTGGGCCTGTTTAGTCTGGGGAAGGGGAGACTGAGAGGGGATCTCATCAACTATCTCAAAGACCTGTGCCAAGAAGATGTGCCAGACTCTCTTTCATGGTGCCAGCAGCAGGATGAGAAGCAATGGCAATAAACTGAAAAACAAGAAGTTCCACCTCAACATGAGGGAGAATTTTATGAGGGTGGCAGAGTCCTGGAACAGTTGCCCAGGGAGGTTGTGGATTCTCCCACTCTGGAGACATTCCAAATCCACCTGGATACATTCCTGTGTAACCTGCTCTAGGTGACCCTGCCTTGGCAGGGGGTGGAACAGAAATTCACCCAAGGTCCCTTCCAACTCTAAGTATTCTGTGATTCTGTTTCTTAATTATCAGCATGAATTTCTGCAGTAAAATGAAAGATCATCTATCATCTTCCAGCAATAGAGATCCTTGGCATAGTGGTTAGTAGTAGGAGAGCTGTGAATCATTACCAGAATTGTGAAAAAGATGGGTGACCCCATGGTGAATTAGAAAATAGAGAAGCAATAATGTCACTATAGACAGCATTGTTTAGACTTGATTAGCAAAGCCATGTATAATTTCCCTTATTCAGAAACTCATACTGAACTAGGGACAAAAATGATTTGATATTCAGAAAAATGGAACGTCCCTTCTAGAATTGAAGTTGAAAATTGCTTCACTTGTTTAGTCAAACAACAACTGAGAGACATAAAGTACATCAGAAGAATAAAGAACGAAAAAGGTTTTTGAAAAACCCAATGTTAGTTCTGGATTAAGTGGAAGTGGAATTTAATTGATTTAGAAACAAGATTTTATTACATAAGGGCCTGTGATACCAAGGCACTTGATTTGATTGCTTGAAGAGATCTCATATAGACTTTTGTTTGTCTGCCGACTCTTTTGGTCAAATTGGTTTCAGACAGATAGCTTCCTTGAGTGCTGTGGCTGGTGTAAGAATGTGTAGGATCATGTAGCTGAGATTACTTGTTCCAATAAATCTTCACTAAATCATGGAATTAACTATGGAGTATTGTCTTCATCTCCTGATATCTCTGGCAAGTTGATTAGCTCCCTTGGACTGTTAGATACAGCTTTTTAAGTTCAAGTTTTGAATTACAGATGGAATTACTTCTCTTCATCAATATTGTATGTTCTTATTTGTAGGATTTCCCCAGATGAGTCCTGGGAGAGATCCATGTCTTTAGTGTAACATTTCTTCTGTTGAGAAGACATATTTAGGTACCCAAAGTTATTTATCATTTTATGGGTTACTGTTCTATCTGTTCTATTTAGTTTAGTTCTTTATTTATGCTGAAATACAGGAACAAATTGACTTGGTTGCAGCAACCATTTATTCAGCTCAATGCTCACAGAGGTAGCTGCAAATGACTACATAGGGAAATCTAAGGACTGAGCAGGGCTCTAGTACACTTATTTCTAAAGATCTCCATTCCCAAGCTGTTTTCTGCTCAGTTTGGGGTTGAATGAGATTTAGGGGCATTTAATAAGTGAAAATTTATTTCCAATAACTCCATTTAAGAGTTGGCTTTGAGAAATTAAGGTTATTTTTGCCTCTTGTATTTCCTGGGGACGCTGGACTCCACTGTAACTGGTGTGTTTTAGAATGGCAATACTGTGTCATAAATTGTATACTGCTATAATGGGCAATAAAGCATAGGAATTGGGAAAACAATTATTAACTGTGACATTAAAGTGATTTAATGTGGTATTTTTTTCAGTATGATTGATATCTGGTTTGTTATATAATGATCACCATGTAGCCTTTTTTATCACACACATAGCTGAAGTCTGGGATATGGAATGAGAACATATAATACTACATTTTTAAATGGAAATATATGTTATGATGATGAAACTATCAAGCACTCATATAATGTATTCTAGATCTTCTCGCTCTCTTTTGCTAAATTGAGAATAGCATACTGTGTGTTTGTGTATTTGCTTAAGTAATTCTTATAAATCTGTTGAGATGAAATTCTGTTCTATAGCCCCTTCTTATCTTTTTCTGGTCAGTTCAGAAACAGGTTTTTTGGGGCTGTTGCTTCGCGTATCTGTCTCTCAGGTCAGCCCAGCGGTCGGCTGGACCACCCTGCTAGCTCTGATACGCCCAACAGTACCTTTGCGTGGGTCTTGGCTCCACAGTGCCTTCGCCTTAGCTGTCACGGTCGCGGTTCGAAAGAGGGGACACTCTTAGGCTCAGGAAGAAGGTTTTATTCGGGAAACACAGGGGCAGTCCCTGGTACCAGGCCTGCGCCTCTGGAGAGTGACCCAGGGCCCCGTTTGCAAGGAGTTTTTGTTCCCCAGCAATCTCAGGGGTGGGCACCAGTTACAAAGACCAATGAAACAAAGCAAGGTGGGCAAGGCCAAATGCAATACACAACATTAACGAATCAGGTAAATTGGGATGGGGTCCTGGGAGATCCACCCATCACTGTCCGACACCTCTCTGAGAAAGGTTTCGGCCTGGGAGATGATGGGTGGGGAGGGGAGATGCATTGAGACAAGGGAGAAAGACAATGGGATGGTCGAAACCCTGGGCAGAGGATTAGGTTGCCTTGGAAACTCTTACCAACTTCTGATAAGAACATTCCAAACCAAGAGTTTTACCTGGCTGGGGTTAAAGTCCAAATCACATCAAACCTACAACTAACAAACCTATGAAACAATTTCAGCACCCCCACATGGGGCCATATGAAAGCATTCAATTTTGTAAGAATTTGTTAGAGCATTATTTTTTTTTTCATAATTCTGAAGATACATAAAGTAATTTTTTGCTAAAAATTTAAACAATAATTATAAGTCTATTGAAAGTCAGCAGGAGGGGAATGGTGAACTTCACTAGAATTCCTTAAAGTTGGGATTATGCAAAACTGATTGAAGTCACTTTCATGAACTCAAAGATGTTGAAGCAAATCCTAAATCTCTCCTGTCCCCCTGATATTACAATGAGTAACGAACACTCCATATTTCACTTGCCTAGCTGATCAAAGAAGTGGATTTCAGAAGGCTCACTGAGCTTCTGAGGGCTTCATCATTGCTGAAATGGGGACTGAGATTAGCTTTAGAATTCTGTCTCTTTAATCAATGTGACTTTTATAAACTCCAGTTTATTTCCTTTTAGTAGACAATCCTATTGGATTTTGTGGTTTAATGTTGTTATAGCTTCTCAACAATTTTTAAATTAAAAATTTGCTCAAAATTCTAGATTAAAGGAGCACTTTAGATTATGATTAAATTCTTTCACTTAGTAAGCAGATTTGAGTCAATTGAGAGGTGATTATTCACAACTAACATCTGTCAAACACTGGCAGTAACATAATCCTTATGCAAAAGCTTATTACATTGACCTTATAGTCAGTGGGTTTAAGAGAAACATCCTTGGTGAAAAATCACATCAGAAATGTTCTTTCTGATTGGTTTAACAATACCGTTACTATTAACTTTATGGTGTGCTACCTAAGGAATAATTAAACCAGATGGTGTGTTAAACCCAACTGAAAGAATAAAGATATTTTTACTTTTAAGTTGATCAAAATTAGGTAAAACAACATATGTTCATATGCATTACGATTCCTTTAACTACATATTAACTGCTTTCCTTAATATTCTTCCTGGTGATTTGAGAGCTCTGCCTCTTGAAAAAAAAATCGACAAAAACAAACCCAAAAAAAATCCTCTTTGAATTAATTTTTTTTCTGATTCTCCGGTCACACATACCCCTGTGCTGCTTTGTGTTTTAGGTAATTTAAATAAACAGTTTGCACACTGCAGAATCCTCAAATTACATGAAACTGAAATGCAAGCTATTTTGGGCCACATTCAAATTGTAAAAATTAGGGCAGGTACATTCAAAAAATGGATTTGGAGATTGCCTCTAAAGAAGCACAGCTTGTACAAATGAGCAAATTACATTTTATGCAACAGATGTTGAGGAGGGAATTACAAATACTCCAGTTCCTGTTATATTAGTCCTGACTTGCCACCATTTCTCTTTAGCTGTGCCATGCAGGGCTAATAATGCAGAATAACACACCACATACATTATGACTGAAATCTCTCTGCTGCCCATAAGCAAAGCTGTTATTTTTATTCCTCAAATAATTACTATGTTATTTTTATTCCCCATTATTCCCCAAAGCATAAAACTCTATTATATATACTTTTTTCATACCAGTAACTCTTTTCATACACTGATGGTATTTCCCTCCTAAAGATTGTCTGACGAATGGAATGCAGCTCATGGAAATACGCAATCCCATTGCCTGAACTGATACAAAATTAAATGAGAGTGGAAACACACAAATGTGATTTATGATCATAAAGCATTATGGAATAATGTTTTATCTTCACAGCTGCTCCTTATCCAGGTGCTGTTAAAAGCACTAAAAATATTCATAAAATTAAGTTAAATGCATCTTGATTTTGTGAAGGATTCTGAATAATGTGCCTTCATTAGCTTGATCATTTTATATGCTTCTGTCTTCCTAGTGTAAATTACTTCTTAGTCACAACTACCTGTTCAAACAACTCATAGAACATAGTTAACATGAACATCTCTTCTTCTGACTGGATGAGCCATACTTTTTTCTGGGAGAGCTTCAGTTAGTTGAAGTGGGAGAGAAAATTTATCTAAATATATTATCTATAATTGCCTATTATATTCCTCAGCTCCAAATTTCTTCTAGTTATAATGAAGTCCATAGCATCAGTATGAATTGTCAACCAGTCTGACAATGTTATTGTTATAAAGTACAAAGATTAATTTAAACAAAAGGACTCTTAATCTTTTGTTCATGCCTCAATGGAGAAGCAATGTGATAAAAGATAAATCAATGTACTTTGCAGGTATGGTGATTTCCTATGGATATGCCAAGCAGGACATTCATTTGAGTGTTTATATGTGTTTGTATTAGCAGAGTTTGCACAGAGATAGCATAATACCAAACAAGTAGGTGTTGCCATTGGTGTATGGAAAAGAACTTTTATTTTACTGGATTTATTATTCATTTAAATGGAGGATTAATAGAGTTAGTCAAAGCTAAGCCTAATGCAACTAACATTTCAATTTGATGTAGGATGTTGCTGCCTTATTTTTATAATGCTTTGAACACTTTTATTAAATTCTGTATCTTCACTGTGCTTCAGTCACAAGTCTGCATTACAGAATCATAGATTTTCAGAACAGTTGATGCTGGAAGGGACTTCTGAATTCATCTGGTCCAACAGCTCTACTTGAGCTGGTCCATCTGAAGATGATTGCATTTGATTATGTCCAGATTATTTTTTTTAGTATTTCTAAGGATGAAGACTCCACCTATGCCAGTACCCAAGTCACCCTTACAGTAAAAAAATTGTTTCCTGATGTTCAGAGGAAACCCCCAGTGTTTGTGCCCCATTGCCTCTGTCTTGTCACTGAGTACAACTGAAAGGATCTTGAATCTGTCTTTACACACTCCCTTGAGTAAATTGTATTTGATATTGAGGTATTGATCAAATTCCCCTGAGACCTCTCTTCCCTAAACTGAACAGGCCGAGCTCTCTCAGCCTTTCCTTACAGGAGGGAAGCTTCAGTCCGTTAATCATCTTCATGGCTTCTCTGACCCATCTACAGTATGTGCATCATTGCATTGAGGAGCCCAGAACTGGACACAACACCTGAACTGTGTTCTCACCAGGGCTGAGTAGAAGGGAAGGATCACCTCCATCACCCTGATGTCCACAATCATCTGTGTTGGCCCAGGATCTGTGCTGCAAGGGTGCATTGTTGGCTTATAGTCACATTGTTGCCTATCTGTTATTGAGAACTGTTTTCCAAATGAAATCAAATGATTGGTTTCCAGATGATTGATATACAGCATATACTGTTGCACTTCTTGTTGAACTTCATGAGGTTCCTGTCAGGCCATTTCTCCAGGCTGATGAGGTCTGTCTGGGTGGCAGCATGACCCTTTGGCACATCAGCCACTTCTCCCACTTTTGTGTCACCTGCAACTTTGCAAAAGGAACACTCTGCCCTATCATTCAGATCATCAGTGAAAGTGTTATAAGAGACTGGACCCCTGGTAGACCCCCACTAGCTGTTGTCTTCCAGCTAGGATTTGTGCCACTGATCACAACCCTCTGGCCCTGGACATTCAGCTTTTGTTCAGTTCACCTTACTGTCTGATCCTCCAGCCCATACTTCAACAGCTTCTTTGTGATGCTCTTGCGGGAGAAAATGTTAAAATCTTCACTGAAGTTAAAGTAGACAATATCTATTGCTCTCCTATTGTCTACCAAGTCAGTAAGTTATTTTGGTTAGAAAAGAGACCTGTTCTTTTTGTTGAGCATGGATTATTGTGGCTTCGAACAGTTGAGTAAGACTTGAAGGGGAAACTTTAATAGAGAAGGATGCAGAGTAAGCTATAAAAAAGAAAGGAGACAATGCCAAATTTTGCCTGCCTAGAAATCCGTAAAAATAAGATTTTTTTTCTGTACAAGAAGAAATGTTCTTTTAATGTAATTTGAAGCAATTTACAGGTTTAGCCTACACAGGGATTAATAGAACTGGTAAAGGACTATATGGAAAATCTTTGCCCAAGTCCTTGTTAAATTTGGCAATGATAAATGCTTTGAAAAAGCTGGAAATAAGATGTGTTGCAGAAATCTATGAAATGAAGCAATTCTCATGGCGTCTTCTACTCACGTGCTTTCCTTTGCAGCTGATGTCCTGAAGTACAAGTCTTGTGTTTTCTACTTAGAGATATCTCTGGATATGTCGCAGGATTATTTACCACTACTGCATTTTCAAGCCAGTGGGTAAACAAAGGAAAAAGCTGTGAAAGAGCTACAGAAAATAACAATTCCACAAAATACCTTCCAAAAAACCAACCAAACAAAAACACAACAGAACAAAAACCAAAAACAGACAAAAACCAAAGCAAACAAGCAAAAAACCTGACAAACCAAGCCAAACCAAGCCAAAAATTACAGTTTGCATTTCTAGTATGTGCTTGAAATCAATCACCACATTTGTTGAGGTGCCCTAGAAATGTTAATAGAGATAGAATTAACTAAAGCCTTCAGAAATTATGCTAAAAAAGTATTGAAATTATTTCATAATTCCGTGTAACCCTCCTAGAATTCTGCATTAATATGAATCTGTATTTAATTCAGCAAGACCTTTTCAGAAAATTTTGACCTTGTGGTACTCTTAAACGAGAAATTTTGTCCCATGTTATCTTTAGTTATTAGCAAAACCCAATGGTTCGTATTGTTGCCATGATCAAGGAAAGCATTCAGCAGTGTGAAAGGAGCAGGATATATTGCAAAATTGTTTCACACTTAGACACTGAAATAGCTTCTTTCAAGCTAGTTTTTCTCCCTTGCCTTAATTTCTCCGTTTCTTTTATCAGTTCTGTTCACTTACTTATGTTAGTCATATGTTAGCTTTCTATGTAAAGGATTTGACATAAAATCCTCACATGAAAGATACAACACATATTGTATAGCATTAAGTACTGCATAATTCTGCCCTTTGTAGTGTCTCAGGGTAGTTGAAATGTTAACTAATAAAGCCAATGCAAGCTTGTTCTCTACAAATAAGTATCAGTGGTTTCAAGCAGACCCCTCCCGACTGACAAAAACCAAGATTTTTTTTTAAAAATATAACACATGTAAGCAAGAGGAAAAAGAGTAGTGCACAGTAGCAGAATGAATCTCAAGAATTTTCTACTAAACTCCATTTTTGAACTGAACTAGTGAGGGAATAATTGTTGCAGTCTGTTTCCCAGCAACTAGTACTGTCAACAGTATACAGAAGTTTTCCACATCACAGAACAATGAGGTGAAGAGAAGAATAAATGCAGTAGAACCCAAGCATGAGAAGATCAGGAAGAATTAGTATAACTTAATATAGAGATATTTCATTCTTTCATTCCAGGTATTCAGTCTTATACATAAGATAAGGTAAAGGTGGCAGCTTAAATGCTAAATATGTTTGTTGATGTTCTGGATTAGAAATGCTGGGGCATCAAGTCTTGAATAGCAAGCGTGTTCCCTGACTTACTGACACAGAAGTAATTCAGTGAAAGTCTTCCAGAAGAGAACTCATTAAAAATAATTTTTGTTTTTAAATGAAAGATCAGAAAAATCCTACTATAGTTATCTCTCAATGCCCCAGGTTCGTCTCAAATGTCTGAAACATCCTCAATCAATTCTTTCTAAGGCTTTGAAGGTGCTGGAAATACTTGAGTGGTATGGAATGCTATAGAGTAGTCAAACCTAGAAGATAATATTCTTGTTTGAAGATAACATTGGAAAATTGAATTCAGGGGTAATAGTATAAGAAATTCTCCTGAGAGAGACCAAATAGTCTATTATTTTATCTCTGAACAAAGAGACTGTGGCTGGAGAACATTCAGGCCTGACCATATACTGCATTCTGGAGTCTGTTGGTGTGTGATTTATTTACACTGAGCATCTGTATCCACAGATAACAGGGAAGTCTGTGAATCCAAAACAATATGAAAAGTTCCTGCTTTAAGAGCTGACTTCCATGCTATCTGAACAGCACACTATGATATTCCTCCATTTTTGTGACAACACAGGCTAAATATTATAAAGAGGTTGTTTTGAGTTAAAACATGATTTGAACACGTATTTCCAAATATTTGCATAATAGTGTAACTAGGAGAAAACAATCTATTCTTGTTTCCCATGAATATTCACCAGTTTATTTTGTTTAGTTTCTTAAAGCCTGATACTTCTACCACTGAGACAAAATTCTTCCTTTATTTCTTTCTTGGCTAGAGATGGAGGTACAGGTATTCTTGAGATACATAGCTGCCACCTAGTTACACTCTTCGAAGAAGCTTAAACAGGATGCCTGAGCTTCTTGCCCTTATGTTATCTTCTAACCTGAATATTTTATGCTTTCTCAGCATTTAACTTGATTTTTAATATTGGTGAAGTTTAGAAAGTGATAGAAACTTTAGTCAATGGTGTTTAAATGTAAGAAAATTTACTGGTTTGGGTGGTTTTTTTGGCACAATTTTCTAAAGTTCATTAGGGCGGCTATAAAGTCCCTTTGATTGGAAGCAACTATATATAGCTAGATTTTCCTAAGTTTTTGAAAGCAATCCACATTTCCACCCCCAACCTTGCTTCTGCAGGTTCTGTTAGTATTTGCAAAATCTTTTCTTTTGAGAAACTGGACCACTTCAAGTTCTTAGTCTTCAGGCTTTGTTCTTCAGTATGAAAATACTGATACACACCGCTAGAAACAGAGCTGTAGTCACCTTTATATTATTGTAAAGAAAACTCCTCAGAAAGGATCACTGACTTTTTTGACTCTTGATGTAGTATTTCCCTTTATAGTAGTAATTGAGGAAATTGGTCTCAAAAGAGATGGGATTGATTCAAATGATAAAAATTATGTAAGACAGTTCTGTGTCAAGGTCCAGCATAGGACCTAACCTTCTCTTAGTTGTACTCTGATAAAGAAGAGTAGTGGAGGAACCTTTTCCCTGTGAATTTTACCTTTGCTGGTGAAAGAAAATGTTACATATAGCCCATTTGCATTGTTTTCAATGAGCCAATTCTCCCATATGCTATTGAGAACAATTGAAAACAGAAATGAAGTGCATTCAGATTTCCAGGAAAAAGTTGCAATATTAAAAGTTCTTGTCTTTACTTTGCTGTAATGAATAATACTTTAACAATGTGCCCTAAATACATGACTAGAGATTACTTTAATTTGAAAATCCACATGGTTCAAAAGAGATGATAATTTCATTCAACCTGAAGTGTTATATACTTTCTAAAATGGTTCCTGAATTACCAATATATGATGCCAAAAGGTAAATTATTTTGAGCTAGATTTAATTTGAATTTCCTTGCATTTTAATTTGAATTTCCTTGCAATTTTTGTTTGACAGAGGATTTCACATTCATTTCTTTTCTTCATTTTGAGGATCTTACTCTTTTAATAATTGTGTTGCCTAATGCCCTAATCTGTTTATTACACTATAACTTAGCTTGAACAATGCTGCTTCTGTTCAAAATAAACAGATTTGGTATGTCTGTGAAATAGACTTATGTGTAGTAGGATGCTTTACCATCTAGAAAAGCTCGGAGGTTTCTAAATGCTTAAGAAATTATAATGCCAGTAGATTTAGCATTTGTATATCTGCAGGCTCATGCTTATTCAGTTGTATCAAGGCAGCTTAAGCTAATATCTAATCTTCTTATGGAATAGTTCTTCCTGTAACAACAACAGGATTGTGCATAACAAGCTTGAACAAACGTGGCTCTACTGTTGTGTGAAAGGGAGGGAAGGAGGAGTTGCCTAACTTTTTTTTCTTTACCAAATGTTTAATTATCCTTGCATAGGACAGCCAAAGAATCTTGCTGTGGTCCAATGTATTCAACTCATGCAGACCATGAAGTCATGAAGGAGTCATTGTCCACCTTGATGCTCTTCTTTATGCCACTTATCCATCAGAGCAGGAATTAAAGAAAAGTGGCTGAAAAATTATTTTAGTACTGTATTGAGCTTAGGTATATATGATAATGGAAAAAACTGAATTGCATTTAGTTATCCATGTATTAGAAAGGAAAATGTGTAAAAAAAAAATTAGCAATGTTTTCCTGAAAGTCACATTATTAAATACTGGTACACTGTTTCTGACAAA
>VWZU01009712.1:1546-76148 GCA_013397095.1 Sterrhoptilus dennistouni | reverse complement strand
AAGAGGGAAAGGGAAAAACAAACAAACAAACAAACAGAGGCACAGAGGCGGCAGAAAGAGAAAGAAGGAAAAAAAAAAGAGCAAAAAGTGCAAGCAGCAAAGAGCGGAACCAGCCGCCTGAAAGCCAGCGAGCAAAGAAAGGGGGGGGGCAGACAGTGCCCGCCCAGCCAACAGGAAAACAGGGACAGCTGTTAGACATAACAAGGTAGACCACGATATGGGATAGGAAGCACTGTCAACCCAGGACAACCAAACAGCCAGCTCACTGCTGTAGTGTGGGCACTTCTGTAAGCTGTATGGTTCAGTGATTTTTTCTAAGAACATTTTAGGTAGAAGTATCTCAGCACATGGGAGACAGTAATGAAGCTAAGAAAAGGGGTAGCTGATCCCTCCTGAACTGATTGATGTACAACAGAATTTTCTGTATCTATGAGGCTGTCTATTCACTGATGGAAAGTACTTATTATTTGCTGTACAGCTGTCTTACCAAACATATTGCCATTTTTTTTTGTCTGCAAAAGATGTAAAAACACATAAAGCTACCTGATATCATCTGAGGAATAGATAGGCTTGGCTGTCTGCTAGAAACTATTTAATTGTGTGTTTATAATTTTTGAATGACAAAGGACAGAGGATAGTCAATTAAACAGATGTAGAACTCAAAGCCAAGGAGGCAATTACTTACTTTTCAGTGATTCAAGCTACCAGCTTGCCAAACTGTAGAGTAATATCTTCTGAAAAAAATCATTTTTTCTGAGCATTTTTAAATTAATCCTTCTTGTTCTCTCTTATGGTATTAATCCTCTTTGGCTAGTTTAGCCTCTTCTTTGTCAGTGTCTAAGCAGAATTTAATAAAACCAATAGATTACACAAAGATAATATACATCTTGTTATTTATGATGTTTTTTGTATGGTTTTTAGCCATGTACTACATGTATTTATTCTCCAAATAGCTTTCTTAGTTTAATAGCATAATTCATTACAGATACTGGCTTTTCATCTTCTGGAGAAAAATCATAAAGCAGTGTAAAGGAAAACAAAAATCTGTCAAATTCAGAGATTGAATCTGTGGAATGGAATCACAGAATCATAGCATCATAGAGTATATCAAGTTGGAAGGGACCCATGAGGGTCACTGAATCTAACTCTCTGATCCTTGCAGGACTACCTAAAATTAAGTTATATGACCGTCAGTATTTTCCAGAGACTTCTTCAACCCTAACAGGCTTGGTCCCACAGCCACTTCCCAGAGGAGACTGTTCCTGTGATTGACCACTTCCTCAGTGAAGAACCTTTTCCTAGTGTCCAACCTGAATTTCCTCAGATGCGGCTTTATTCCATTTCCTCCTGTCCTATCACTGGTCAACAGAGAGCAATGGTCAGCACCTGCCCCTTCATTTACCCTTCTGGGGAAGTTGTAGCAACTGCAATGAGATCTTCCCTCAGTCTCCCCTTCTCCAGGCCCTACAAACCAAAAGTGACCTCAGCCAGTCCTCGTATGGCTTCCCCTCCAGACCCTTCAGCATCTTCTAGAGCTCCACTGGATGCTCTATAAGACCTTTATATCCTTTAAGGCATCTAAACCTGCCCCAGCACTGGAGGTGAGGGCGCCCCAGCCCAGAGCAGAGGGGACAATCCCTCCCTTGCCTGGCTGGCCATGCTGGGCCTGATGGACACGTTTGGCCCTTCTGGCTGCCAGGGCACAGTGACTCACAGTCAGCTTGCCATTCAGGACTTCAGGTTCCTCTCTGTGAGGCTGCTCTCTGGCCTCTCATTCCCCAGTTTCTATGTATAAACAGGATTTTCCAATTCCAGGTGAAGAATCCAGCACTTACTCTTGTTAAATTTTATGCATTCATGTAAAATTGTTGAAGGCTCAAGATTAGACTTCCAAAGTTTAAAATGTGAATTGCTATTGCCTAGGACAAGATTTCTCTCTGGATAGTCTGTGGATATTTTGCATAGGATGTGATAACTGAGTCTTGTGTCCCTAATGAATACCACAGGAGAGAGACATTTTCTGTTCTAAACAATAGAAATGTCTGTTGCCTTTGTGTTGTGTCATCACATAAACCTAAATTTTAGCTCTCTTTATGACGAAACAAAAAAAAAATTGTTTGTCTATTTTGCATGCTATTAAGTGACAAATATGTCACTTAATGTAAAGATTCAAAAGCCTGCCTTGTGCAAATATGTTGGGAGCTTTGAACAGTCATGGAATAGGGACTTGATTTAATTTTAGGTACTGAAAAAGTGGAAAATAGAGATACTTCCTTTCAGAAAATTTACAATTCAGCTGTAAGTCTACAGATAAGAAAATAAATTCTGAGAGAAACAGAGGGGAATAATGTTAGTATGAAGAATGGCAGTCACAGCATACCATGCATATTGCTAAAGTGGAGTATTATCTTTATATAGACTTCTAATGTACGAAAGGAGAATTACAGTGTAGGGGCTTTTCCTGTTTATGTCAGGGTAGAGTATAAGGAGTTGATACTGATTTATGAGTGTTGCAGAGCTTGAAACTTTACTTTCCAGAACCTGCTCCTCTGAGGCAATGCAGTTAGCAGCTTTTTAAATGGAACTAGTAGCTCTGTGTATTTCACTGAAGGATAATAAAGACTAAAGATCTCAAATGCTAGATTAAGATCCATTTCTCTGGTGCAATCAGATAGATCCTCTGGGCTTTCAAGATTTGAATGCAAAATGTAATCCCCTTTTTTAGGATTTTTATTTGCTTGGTGAGGGTTTAGTTACAGGGTTCTTGATAAACATCAGTAGTTTCTAGATATACATCAGTAGTTTTGATGTATATCTATTTTTCGTCTTAAAATATGGCTACAAAATCTGCAACTTTATTGTTCTGAACAAATGAATTTTCAAAAAAAGAATCAGTTCATATTCAAAATGAAAAGTTGATTTGTTCTAGATTCTCTTATGTGATGAGATAGAATAAACACCAGGATATGGATGAAATGTATAAGTGAATGATCATCTTGCATACCAGTTCTGCTAAGTGCCTTCACCTTATAATGAATGATGTGGAAGACGAGAATACTCAGCATCAGTCTGGATAAGCCTGTAAGTGCTGTTTATCTCCATTATCTCTCTATTAATTAATTTTTATTTACAACTTTGAGATAGTCACTTTTAGGAAACTCATCCATACAGGACAGCGAAGCCAGTTTCTGTGCTGCTTATTGTTACATCTTTCCTGGTCTTTAAAGATTGGACAATGTCTGGTGAATTCATTTAAGTGTTGATTACACTCATTATGTGTCCCCTGGAGTTTTTTGCAGGAGAAGAATGAGATGATCAATGTGGAGTACTGTGAATAGATTTAACTAGATTGCAACATGGCACTTCTTTGGAGGAGGAGATTTCATTTAAATGTACTATCAAATGTGTTCTTCTTAAATGCTGAACTGATGATTCCTTTTATTTGGCTTTTGTTTCTTGAATGTGTCATTTCGAAAATTAACAGGGATCTGTTTGCTGAAACTGTGGTTTGTCTGACAGTGAGCACTCAAGACCTTGTAATGTTCTTTATATTCTGCAGAGTTTTCTTCCTCCATTGTTAGATACTTCTGTATTTTGACTATACATCTTTTATAAAACATCCATTTTTATGGAAAGAAACTGGGAATTCAGAATCACAGCTTGTAAAATCGATTTGAACTTGATGGAAAAGTTTTCATGAAAAAACTTTGCATTAACTTTCCAGTCCAGCACTCCAGTCTCTTGCAGTTGTTCCCTAGTTGCCTTGTAGCCCTGTCCTTGTAGGCTGTCTTACAGCACCTTGAGTACTGCTTCATTACCATGCAGATGAGGAGAGAGACTTTTCATAGATAGTATGCTTCCCTTAAGTTAGGAGCATATATCTTCAAGCATCTAAGGTAAAGAAAAATAATTACTAGCTATACCTGTTTATATAGCAGGTAAAAATAAAAATATTTAAAACAATCAGCGGTAATGTCAGCCTTGGGAACAAAAAAGTACCCAAGACTTCTCGCAACACCTAAGTAATTGCATATTTTAGAGGAGATAGAAGTTGCTGGAATTATTATGAGAGTTTTATGTTCTGGTGCCTGATCTTAGTTTACTAGACATCTGGAGTATTTCCCTGTAGTCTGTGGCTTCATCAGAATTTACAGAAATTTAAGAACAAAATTTGACTTTAGAACTTTCACATTTAAACCTTCTTAATTATCTTATACTGTTGCTCCTCCTAATTATGCAAGTCTTTTCAGCTGCCAGCATTTTGAACTCCTTTAGAAAAGGCACTTAGTGTGTGAGAATGATGTATATATTTTATTACCTAATTGAATAGCTATGTTTGGAATTACGTAAGAGAGAGTGGATTGCACTGAGATCTTTTCAGCCTGACCTGGACATCACTTTAAATGAGCTTCCATATAGAGAGTCAGTCATTCTTGTAGGTAGATGATTCTGTTAAATGTAGGTAAAAAGGAGGTGAAGGTTGCAGTTTGCGGTCATGTGAGTAAGAAATGGTGACATTATTAAAGATTTTTATGTATTAGGTATGAAACTCTTAAAAGGAATACTAAAAACAAGGAAATATTAGGGATGGTGTATTTTTAAAAAAGATGGGCAGTTAATTCACTCTTAAGCAGTTTTTTTCAGCATCATGAATATTAGAAGTATGAATGCACCTGAAGCTTAGTCAAAAAATTCCACTTTCACCCTCCATTTTAAGACCTATATTAAATGTTTTTCAAAACATAAAACGGTAAGTTAACAATGCTGTGGTCTGGACAAAGTCTTATTAACACCAGAAATATTAGTAGGAACATTTTTATTTCTAAAAACTGTCATTTCAGCTGGAGCATAAGGTATCTTGGTTACTGTGTTGCAGCTGCAAGTGCTGGTTCATTATCATCATAATAAGGAGGGCACTCACACTGTAGAACACCACTTAAAAATGCCATTTATTGGAGCTAAGACTGTAAAGGAGAAGGTCTTTTGAGATTTTACGGGATCTTCTTAAAAGAAAACAATTCTATTAATAAATTCAACTGACAAAAAAGGAATGAAGGAATCATCCCACCTTTTTACCTAAATACAATCCCTGTGCTGAGTAGCTGTCCACAGGCTCCAGTGTTACCTTGCCTAGGTGGGCTGTGGTTCTCCTGCAGGCAGGGGATACACACAACACTGCTGAGGTCCTGCTGGAGCCAGGGGATACACACAGCACAGCACAGCACGGGTGTGATGACACAGTGACATACGTGTAGCACAGAGCAGCACAGGCATCATCACCTGCTCAGCTTAACTGTTGTTGTGTGGATCACTAACTCCTCAATTTACAGTGGTCTTCTGGTTACAGACACTACAGGTACACTTCTGGAATTTTAGAGAACTCACTTAGTGTGGTCACAACAATAAAGAAGTACAATGTTATAGAAGTAGTTAATACTATTTTTTATGCTTAGTTTTAGATTTATTTTTAATCTTTCTGATAAGATCTGGACTGTGATAATACCTTAGTCCCCTCTGTCTGAAGATGCCTTTTTTGTTAGTTCATTCTTAGAGATGGAAACAAATGTCAGCATGTCATGTAACAATATGTGGTAGTCCTCCTTTAGTTTGCTTCATTTTGAGGGTTTTACTGTTTTTTGGTGACTTGGGGACAAAATCTTCACCTTTGAATTTATCTGATGGTTTCAAAGGGTTGGAGTCCACACTTTCTGCATAGTAACTTCTAAATTGGAAGCAGTGGGCTCACACATCTCAAACTAACTGTAAGTGAAACACATGGGATGTATTTGCACTTGTTTCTCTTTTTACAAGGTAACAGTTGCTTATGCTAGTGAGCCACAGAATTATGCAGCTCCTAAAATTACAGGATTTTGGGAGAAAGCTGTAGTGGTGTCCTGGCTATTAAGGGTACTTGGAGACACAAACATTCCATTCCTTCCTGTGCACTGAAACAGGAACTGGAGCTGAAGTTCTTCCCTTTTAAGTGTCTTACTTGATTGTTTATGCAGTCATTCACCTCTCTGAGTTTCTGCTGGTGTACAGTGTTCATAATTACTGTTAGCATCCAGTGTTTATACTGTTAGTCTGTAGTGTTTATACTGTTAGTCTGTAGTGTTGATCTGTGTGGCTCAGGTGGCTTTTCATTATTTACTCTTTTGGTTTCTGTTCTGGAAGGCCTCACAGTTTCCTATTCTGAGAACGACCAAAGTACAAAACTGTAACTACTTTCAGATCTGGACGATTTGTAGGCATCATAACATTTGACTGTCTAATTTAAGCCATTTTCCTAGACTTTCTCCAGACTCAATCAAAAGGAAGAGGCAGAACCAGCTCCAATTCATCCTGTTATTTTGTGCATATATCTTATGACAGAATGGATAGTTTTTTAGTGATGGTGGCCACCAATTAAATCAAGATAACTAATGTCAGATAAATGTCTTTTAGGCTGCTAAAATAGCTACAGCTAAGTCTCCACTGAATTTTTTACTGAAGGAAATTAAAAAAATCTATGGTAAAGAAAGCATTGAGATTCTGCATTTTTAGCTGTTTCACTGCTAGCTTGGAAAACATTTTTAATTGTGTGTTTACCCAACCATCCTACCTACTCCTTTTCAGATAGTTGAATTTTGGTATATGACACAGAATATTTCATCTGTCTGTTCATTTCACATTCTGTTAGTTTCTTTTATATAATGAGAACTCCTTGGCCATGACCTTTCATCAGAAGAAGACTAATCACTTGAAAAATATTCTTTGAATGCCTGAAAAAACCTACCATGAATGTGCATGACAGTAATTAAATACGTTTTGCAAAAGGAGGCAGAGAGCAGGGCATATGCAAGGAATTTGTGACTTTTTGTACCGTTTATTCTGTAAATGTACAGAAAATAAAGTTTTTGTACTGTACTGAAGTACTCAAGCACCAGAATATTAATCTGATTAATAGATCTTTCAGGGAGACAGAAAAAACATCTTTGTGTCTAAACAAAATGCATGAATCATTCTTTAAAATGCGAGTTAAAAAAAATGATCCTTAAAATGCCTTCTGCCTTCAGAGAGTATTAGTATTGTCTCACTTTTCTTTCCAGAGGATTCACTTTAGGGCTATAAGGTGGTCAATCCTCTGATGATCCCCAGAAGGTACAGTTTAATTTGCATATAATTGTTTTGTACACTGCTTTTTTTTCAGTTGAACCTATTATTCTTTTACTCTGCACTATGCAGTTTCTACAGGTCGTTCCATGCAGGCCCTGTTTCCAAAGTCTGGAAGTTTAAGTATTCGTACTTAAGCCAAAAAACTTAAGTTAATAGTGAGACTAAGAAATTTTAGTTTGTGTGACTACTCTTATTTTATCAGTGTATGTAATTTTGGACATTAGGAAAAAGTTCTTCACAGAATGGGTGCCAGGGAAGTGATAGAGTCATTCTCCCTGGAGGTGTTTAAGAAAGGACTGGATGTGACATTCAGTGCCATGGTCTAGTTGACAAGCTGGCATTAATCCATGGACTTGATGATCTCAAAGGTCTTTTCCAACCTTGCTAATTTTGCGATAATGGCAGTAATAATACAAGAATATTCCAACTGCAAATAGTTCTTTAGAATACATCTCATTTCATTGGCATTTGGGTTTAGCATACAAGTAGCTCTTTAAATATATTTTGGTTTTGGATACCTCCTAATAACTGAAATGCTCTCTAGAAGAAATTATCAAGCTCTCCATTAAATTTCATTAAATATTCTCAAGATCTGAAAGGTCAAGGTTCATCCAGTATGCTCCTAAATCAGTTAGAAGTGCAGTTATGCTGCTGTGTGCACCACTAGTGTCTTACAAAAGGAATGTGTTACTATATCATGATATATTTGCAACAGCAAGTAAATCAGAGGCTAGGGTTCTGGCTTAATTATTTCAGACAGCAGCTACAGAAGTAGCAAGAGAGTGGAAAGGAAAGGTTGACCCAAACGTATTCTGTAGAGAACATTTATTAAGTGTGATAGTCTGTATTTTTTCTCTGTGTTCCTTTAGAAAACACTCTCATTATCCATAGATGGAAGACAAGAAGGGATTATTACAGTATCTTCTCATGTCAAATAGGCCACAGAATATCATGCAATTACCTCTGCACTGAAGATAGTGTCTACTGGGTTTTTCCTAAGTCATTTAGCGTCTGCTGGGTTTTTCCTAAGTCATTTTGCTGAAATCTGATATTATCAGTAATCTATCTAGCACATCTCTAAGTGAGAAACTTTATTAACCTTGATAACTGACTTATTTCCTTGTTTAAAGAAATAGAGTAAACAAGTGTAACAACAGATGCTTTTAAGAGCACATTATCTTAGTCTCTATTGGTTCCTTGGTGATTATACCAATACATCAGAAATCAAAGATATGTGTCTTCAGATCAAAAATTTGGGAAAATATTTCTGAATTGGTTTAAAAGAGAAATTACTTTAAATTTTATGATAGTATATATTACTCTAGATATGCATTTTACATTATCCAAATTTTTAAACTCCCTCATACAAATTTTTATTTGAATATAATTGTAAGTTTTAAAAGATATCCTTTTCCCTTCAGCAGAAACAAAAACATTTTACCTATCAAAAGATTTTTGAAATTAGCTTCCTGAATTCTCATAATATTGTTGAGTATTTATGATGATAACAAAAGAACCTGTGATGATTAAAAAAAACCCAAACCCAACCAACCAACAAAACCTGGACCAAAGGATTAGTGAGGAGACAGTACAGAAAGCAGAAAATAAGTTCTTTACAAATTACTATTGAACACACCAATAACAATGAGTGTTATGAAATTACAAGGTAATCAGTCAGCTTCATATAATTTCTCAAAACATTCCAGATGAAATCAGTCTTTTGGTGAAATGGGAGTTTTGCTCATACTACCTTTTTGACGCAGACAATGCGAGTGTAGACCAGCAGGAGGAGAAGATGCTGAGGTATTGTAAATCTGCTAACTGATATTATCTAAATATTAAGATAGAAAAGCTAAAGAAAAGTACTGCTCCCTTAAGACAACTGGGGGGAACAGTGTGGAGAATAAGGGAATGGAGACATTTAAAAACTGCCTTCCATTTGCCTCAGACTATCCCAGAGCCTATTTCTCCTAATTTGTGGCCTTGTGCATTGCAGATGCCTCAGCAGCTGGGAAGAGCAAAGAAGAACATAGAATCAACCTTTCTGGACAGTATTTCAAGGTGTTATTGATGTAGTATGAAATACATAGATCAAGAAAAGCAACCAAACTTAAAAGCTTTTTAATGGGAAAATGTTTTGAATACTCACAGTTGAATGTATCATTTACAGCATGCACAGTGGTGATTAAGAAAACCTCACTTCAATTTTGCAGGCATTTTGCAGCCATCTTGCACAAGCAGAAATGAGGCTGAAAGCAGACAGCAATCAGACAAAAGTGCTCCACTTATGTTTTGACACCTTATTGAAGCCCAGTAGAGTTGTTTTTATCAGCTGTTCAAAGGGGAAACATTAGTTTGGTACCCAGAAGAACTAGTGCTTCTCTAGGTGCAATTGGCCAGCACCACAAGGCAAGGCATAGATAGATTTACAAAGATAAAAACATTTCAGACATTTGTCAATTTTTTAAAATTTATTTAGATTTTTAAATTTTCTATTCCGATTGTTATCTAATGTGCTGCTATCCAGTATTGAATGGCTCCAGGGCCCTGCCAAAAACCTGTTGTCCTGTATTTTGATACAGCCAACACTTTTCTGTACATCCAGAACATGGCTTTCCAACTGCAATTGGCTACTTATGGAATTGCATCACTAAAAGGGTTTCTGTTCCTCCCACCCCTCTGTAACTCTGTAAATATCTCTTCAACAGCCACTTAACATTGCCATCATGTGAAAGAATGAAATGGCTAACATTAAATTTTTATAGGACAGAACCATCTATAACATGTGTAATATATAAAATAAATCTGTGATATGGAAGCATCAGACTAAATAGTTAAAAACCTGGGTATTTTTATGTAGGTGAAAGAGATTAATTTAAATACTGTTTTTTGAGATGTTTTGCTAATTGAAAGAAAAAGGTGGACTTATTAATCAAGAAGTTTTTTCAAATCAAATTTGACAAACTTTACATAGAATGCAAATGCAAGGAAACTTGACTAATACCAAAGTCTTTAGTTTGAAAAATACATTTTTATGGAAAAAAATCCCAAACAAGCTAAATTAACCATAGATAAATATTTCAAATACGTAGACTCCTTAAGAGATCACTGGTCTTGAGGACCTTTTCTAATCAATTGGAAAAATCAAACATCTATAGAGCAGCATGATGCCTAAATTTTCTTTTTATTGTATATGTATGCAAGACACACAGCTATGTATAGTTTGGTTTTTTTCTCTGCCACAGATATTATTTCAAATGTCAGGAAAATGTTTCAACAGTCCAGAATAGTTTTTATTATTGTATTCCTCATTATATATGTCAGCTTCGAAGCCACAGGCAAGCAGCACCTATCTGGCTACTTCTCAAGCCCTAAACAGGATCTTCCTTGATAAATGTTTCATGCACAAATTCATATGAACCATATGGAAAACTGCTTTGACATGTCATGTCATTTTTCCAGTCTTGACTAGCCATCTCATTATATAATGACTATTCTCTACCATCCTTATGAGATGTACTCATCAGGTGCAGAAGAAAATTTTAAAAACTGTTGGTTTGTTTAAGGTAGGGCTAAATTGATCACTACACATCTCTAATAGAGCTTTCCTAAACTGCCATTTATAACACGCTACTTCCATGAAAACTAGAACTAAGAGTTTCATTGTATCTTGACATAACTTTCTAGGTGTTTCCTCACAAATAATTGACTTTCTTCCCCCCTTGAGAAACAATAAATCCCAAAACCAACATCACAGCTATGAAAAAAAGAAAAGATATAGAAGATGTAAGTAGTATACATGAAAGGAGTTTGTTTACATTAATGTAGTTCAGGAGGTTTACAGTCCTTACATTGCAGAATGGTATTAGAAGTTTGTAAATTGTATTCCTTTCAAAAGGAATTCAAAAGATATGCAACCAGAGTTGATCTGATCAGGAATATATATTTTTCAGGGTGATTTAATATGGATCAGATATTCAATACCAGCTGTTTTGCTGCCCTCCCTGCTGCTGGAGATTGGTCTCCAATCCTCTCTGACATTGCACTGCCTGTTCACTTCCTCTGTAACTCCTCCACTGGTGACACAGGTCCTTGACAGCGACACCTGTCCGTAGGAGAAGGGGCAACTTCTCCAGCCCCTGGGAGAGGACCCAAGGATTCCTTTCAGCCTGGGACTCCCAGGGCTGCACCCACTCTCTGAAGCTCTGTTGGTGTTGAAGCCTCTGCCCAGGCAGAGGCATCTGCTCCAACACCTGGGGGAACCTGCCCTGTGGCACATCACTGTATTTCATGAAAGCATGAAGGGGGGTCTGGACTGGGATGGGACCCCCTCTTTGTGCTCCTGCATCCATTAGCTGCACTCTGGGAGCTGTGCTTCAGCCCTAGCCCCTCCCAGATACACCTAGAGGGTCTTTATTGCCCCCTGATTGGGGGCATCTGTACCAAAGTGGGTATGCTTGAGTCACAGACAGCTGGTTCAGCTTGTTAGAAGCTGCTAGAGCTCTGTCATGCTCACACACATGGCCTTACCTTCTTATCTGGCAGCAGATTCTCAGAGAGTTCCCAAGGGTCCTCTGATGATCCTGAAGCTCTTAAAGCAGAATGCATCTAGGAATTGCAAAATTCTCTGCCAAACAGTATTTTCTTGACAATGATCAATCTTGATTGATACAGTCATTCTCACAGAGCAGTTAGAACAAGAGAATAAGAATGCAGGGTCTTATATACTGTAATCCACTGTGGTGTTTTAGAAATATTGTACTCTAAAAAGAGCCAAAAACAACCAGACAGGTGAACACTGAATATGAAAATGCTGCTAAATCACACTTTATTTGGGAACATGAAATCTGAATGTTGTCATAAAACCACCTCTCTCAAACAGTGCAGCAACAATTTTTTACTTGTTTTCTATTTATTTTTGGATATTACATTTTAGAGGTGAAAAACCCTGATAATGGCATTTTAATTATAACATGGATACCACCTGTATCTAGTTTAGCAGCAAGCTCAGCATTTTGACTTCATGGAGTCAGCATTTTTATCCGTTAGCAAGGTTTTCATACTAGATTGTTAAACCAAAATGATGCATTAACTAATTTTCTTTGTGATACCTCAGTTTCTACAGCTATCTCTGTAACTTTAGCAAGCCTCTGTTATCATGCCTCACTATTAGAAATTTTCCTTCCCTTTCAAAGATATGTGATTTTCTCTGACATCTGACTGGTCCTTGAAGGGAGGAAGGATGTGAAGAAGCAGGAAAGGGCAATAGTAGTATTTTATTCAATTGCCAGTGTGTAGCGAAATGCAGCACATATTTAATCAAGGAATTCATTGTGGCTTTTCCAAGATGAGGAAGTTGTAATAATATATATTCTACTTCTCTGAAGTATCTCTTGATAATGTAGGAAACATTGCCCCTGTTATTCAAAGGTGAGAACTGAAGTTGTAAGGAATTAGGTGACGTTTTCTGAAATCACACATTTTTCAATATAACATAAAATTAGGTCATCTTTTTCTGATTCTAGTGCATGGTTTGACACACCCCAGTGAGAACTCTGCCTCAATAAGACTTGGGGAAAAATAGTTTCAGTAATTCAAGACTTCTCTAGTTTTTCTTCTGTTTTAATATACTTAGTTTATGCAAGTTTCTTATGCATTTTGTTATACCTTCTAAACACTTCTATTAAACTCTGCCAATTTGCATGTCTTTCATCCTTGCTAGCAAATAAATCATTCTTAAAAATAAAAAATCTTTAGAAAATATTAAGAATAGCAACTATAATCTCGTGAGATGAGAACTTCCTTAAAGTTTTTGGTTTTGTTTTTTTTTTGGTTTTTTTTTTCCAAGAAGAATGGATGGAGAAAGCAAATAGGGAATGTGTTTGTCAGGAAGATTATGTGTTTAGTACTAAAGGGTTGTATGTGAAGAATTTCTGAAATGTTGTCCCAGAAGTGATCACTTACTGGTAAAAGCTTTGAATGAGATCCCATGAAAATAGAACTTTAATCTTTCAAACTAATCTAAATAATTAAAACAGGTTTATTTACAGAAGGATTTTCACAGAACACAATAAAGTTTCTGGAAACAGATTGCTCGTAGTCTCTTTTGGATTAGGCTAGATTTTAAGATTTCATTTAAAATTTATGTCCTTTTTTGTTTTGTTTTTTTGTTTTGTTGTAGTGGAATAACTTCCCCTAATTCCTTGCTCATTTTTTTTCCTGAAAAAAATGGGTTGTTCCCTTTCAGGCATCTCTTACTAGTTTTTTTTCTTTTCTGAAACTCCATTTTGAAGAAAAAAGGGAATAAAGTAGTTTGGTGAAAATGAAGTTAAAGAAATGTGATAGATCTCCTGCTGGCAGCCAAGAGAATTAAATGACAGAGTAGTGTGAGCTTGTCTACTTTCTCTTGGGGGAAACCATCTTGCCGTTCATTGATGTGGCATATCCTTTTTCTAAACATTCCCAGAGTACATATGTTCAGACCTTTGTACCTTACTTTTCTATATTTGGGCCCTGGAGCTTGTTTTGCAAACATATGAGAAGTAGAAGCTTTTACTCATATGCCCCACTTTCAGAGTCACATGCAATCCAATTTCTAAGCCATTATCATTGCTGCTGTATCAGCCTGTACTGTACTGGTAAAGCACAGTTTAAACAGGCAGCAAATTCTGTTTATCATCATTGCCAGAAGAAAGTACCACAATAATAAAGTTTTCAGTAAAGATGAGTAAGAATTGTATTCTTTTCAAAAAGCCTTGTAACAGAGGATATTCTTGTTAAGTCCTGCCCCTGAAGGCTGGGTAACTGAGGTTCTTGTTAATAATAGACCCCTTGGGGAGGATTCAAGTGAAATGACACTAAATCACTGGTATTTATAAATATACACATGGCAGGTTTATTTCAGAACAATTTGGTTGCAATGGAAAGTAGGTATGTAGCTATTTTGGTTATTAACGGTAGAAATATAGCAATATAAAACCATAAGAATAACACTTAGAACATGAATTGAGCTTCCTGATGCTTTCTCTTCCCAAAACATTATTTCATATTAGTTTTCATAGTGATACTTGATGACAATTAACTGAGCGAGCCAAATTCATTACTACTTCAGAAAGATGGGTGCAATATCAGGTGCTGCTTTAAGGTTCTGAATTACTTGGCCAGTAGTAAGCCTGGACCACTCTCTGGTTAGTTTATTTATATTTTAGCTTTGACAACAAAGAAGTTTTTGGTGAGTTGATTTCTATTATGTGCCAAGACAGTCATTTTTGGCATCAAAATTCTTAAAGGATGAAATAATATTTGGTTTGTCTTAAATTTTAACTTTTCATTAATTTTTCCAAGGCCTGCACATGTTTATTGCACTGATCATGATGGCTTAAACATTTACCCCTACAAAAGTGCCAAGAGTTCCTTAGTGCAAATATTAGTTCAATGTCCTCTATGTCAACATACATTTTACTCATGAAGCAGTATTAGGAAACATACATCTTTTTTTTTAGTGATCTTAAATTATATAATTATATTGCAGGTCAAAGCTTCAGCTGATAGCTTACCCAGCTAATCATCTAATCAAATTAAATTTCTTCTGGAAGAAAGAAAAATGCTTCAACCTGTCAGTCTTTCTAAATATGGATAAGTTCCAACATCATTAATTCCTATTGTTCAGTTTCTAAAGAGTTAATCCAGAAGGCTATGTAGAATAATCAGGGTTTGTTGGGTTTTCTTGTTGTTGTTGGTTTTTTGTTTGTTTGTTTTTGTTTGTTTTTTTTAAAAGATACTTTGACAATAATTTTAACCTCATGTTGTTTTGTACAATTTTTATGTTGCTCTACTGATATTTTATTTCTTCATAAGGACAAGATACTTTTCAGGAACTCTGTATTTAAATGTTAAGCAGCCAAGCTAGCCAAAATGATCCTTCCTTCCCAGAGTAAAAGCTCTGCCAAAACTATTGCAGAGTCTACTTTCTCTTAATAAAAATATGTATATATTACTTCCATTGATTGAGTTGCATGTGCATTTCAAGAAAAAGAAAAAATCTAAGGAAGCCTGGAGATATCTTCTTTTGATATAGTTTTATGTGGTTACATATTTGGATGAGAATTACTAAGCAATTTGTCCATAGAAGATTTCTATTATCATCACTTGTAAGTGTGACAGTACATGGAACTTGGGTTGGAAAGAGAAGTGTTGTTCTGGTGTAATTCACACTTAACTGCACCAGTTGTTTTCTGTCTTTTCCAAAGACAATGATTGGTTGCAGATCCTCTCTTAGGCATTTGGATAGTGCCATTTATTTTTCTATTGTTCAATTACAGTATCGTGGTACTGTTCATACCAGTAGCCTAAGGCAAAGAAAGTAATGAGAAATATTGCTTTTTACACTTAGGAGCTTTGCACGGAGTTCTACCACATACAGAAAGTTTTGGAGTGTACCCGAAATCTGTTTCCCAAATTTTAAATACAACTGGTACTAGACACAATCTTTTCTTCATACGCCATAAAATAAAATACTCCTGCATGGCATAGATTTTGCTTTGCAAATGGAAAAACAAAAAAGAAAAAAAAAAGGACATCCAAAATGTCCTTGTCTCTGAAGGGAGAAGGCATTTTAAGAATCAATTTTCAGCAACAGACTGAAGGGGATTTAGTATGTCTGTACTTCAGTAGACTGGTGTTTTTCTTGTGAATTATCATAAGATGTTGATGTCCTGGAGATATTTCTGCCTCTGGAAACCCAGTGGTACTGAGCCAGAAATTACCTACTTGTGCAATTTTGATTCCTTCTTCCTACCTCTAAAAATAATGTATAATTTCTTACTAGTTCTGCCAAATCTGCCAGTTCTGGTAGAACTCTCTCCTTTTCTCCATCTAGACCATTGCCATTTTCTTGTAAGTGGAAGAGGAGACAATTAAATGTTTATCTCCTATTTTAAAGTAAATTGATTTCCAGTTCAAGTTGTTTCATCCTACAGATTGATTCTGCAGATAATTAGACTTTACTGAGCCTGTGTGTTATATCTCTGTCCCTTACCAGAGCTTGTCTGAAGTATTGGACTATTCACCATTTTGCTATAGCAGCCATTCATCATAACAGATTTGATGGAAAATCTGCAGGCATGCTTGTCTGGCTGATTTCATAGAGGAGTCACCATTCATTTGAGCCAACTTTAGAGAATGCTGAGAGCAGATGAAACAGCTGAGCTAAGCAGAAGTCAATTAGTAACAGTGCTATTTCTTATTCCTTATAAAATAACTAAGTACTGGCATATCAAGATGCACAGGTGATGATTTTATTTTATTTTATTTGGAAATTAGTCAGAGCTACAATTTGTGTAAGTGAGTGCCTTTTAGGGAAAATTGTGACTAGCAGAAAATTACACTGCTGAGTACATTAAAGTGAAAACCATTATAAACAGTTGTTACTCTTTATGCAAACAAGGAGCTGGATTTAACTTCTGTTTGAGCATTGTAAGGCTAGATAAGCATCTTTAAAACCCAAGTGATACTTTTGACAAAAATAACTTGATGTATAAAATTGGAGTTTTGTATGAAATTGTTGATTTTTTCCTTCACTGTGCTGTCCAAGGAATTTGAGAATCTTCTGCTTTGTACTAGAGTGCAGAGTAGACATGTGGCTTTGCTCAACCACTGAAGATGATGTGTTGTCAAAGACACATACCAGCACTTGTTTCACCAAATAGTTTGCTATGAGGAGCAGGGAATTCATCCTGATTATCAAAATTTGATGTTTTGAAAGAGCATGAGAAATTTTTAACTGTTATGTTTCCATGACAACAGCTTTTCTTTTTTTTTTCCAGTTGTCTTTATGATTTATCCTTGTCATTTGCCACATGAAAGGAAAGATTTTGTCAAACCTTTTGTGTTTTATTAGTCTGTCAGTGCCCAAGGAAAGGCATTTCTGTGGGGTTGAAGACAGGTTCCCATTGACTGATCCCAGCAGTTACAATGGAACCTTCCCTAACTACTCCCCATTTTTACTTACTTTTATACTGTTTGTTTTTAGGTGCATTTAGGTGGATCATGTCAGTATTACATCTGAGGGAATTGGTTATTAACTGTAAGCTTTTATAAACTGTGAGCCTTTAGAATGGAGATGTAGATCTATGATCTTGCCCCATTTGCTGTTTCAACAGGAAGAAATCTTTCTTCTCCCTTGTTTGACAGCTGCCGTGGGGCATATCACCTACAAGGTACCACCAAGTTCCTCCTCTTGCAAGAGTTTTAGGAAACTCTGGCCGTGGTGTCTAAACCCTGTTCCACTCTCCCTTTAGTCCTCCTTTGTGTGGGTTGTGTGTGGGAAGTTGGCATGGCTGCATTTCACCCAGGGAGTAGCAACTGTATTTTAGCCTATAATTTCTATACTGTTATAACTTGTTAGAATGTGAATCTGCCCAGTTTTTTCTATTTTTACTTTCAGGCATTTTGCCACACCCCGCATGAAATTACAAAATACACTGTTTTATATTTAATCATCATGAGACTTACTTGCCTCATCTTCAGTGCAGAAGATGCACACAGCTACAATTACTGCCCTGTGTAAATTGTATAGAACATAAACTATCTTGTATTGCTGAGGCCAGAATTTTTTTATGTAATCAACATGATTAAATGATAATCAGGCTTCAATGATACTTTATATAATCAATTAGATATGTAAAGTTTTAAAATAGGTGAAATAAGAACAACATTAAGAATACAGAGGTCAATTTTCTGTTCTTCACTGTGAATATATGCGTAATTGTAAACCAAAGTATTGTCTTGTTTTGAGTGTCTCTGATTTTGGATGATTAGTTTCAGGTACTGAATAATTTTCATAGCGTTAAGCAGCTACATGTCTCATTTAAAAGAATTTGAAGTTTGAAGGTACAAACATACACAATCTGTCTGTCCTAATAAATAAACCAACTTCTTAATACTATCCTAACCATAGAAAACCACAATGAAGTAACCAATCTTCTTCCAACTGACAAAAAAAAAAAAAAAAAAATCCATGAAAATAGGGAGAAAGTGTCATTCATTCTGTAGTCACCACTGTTTCCCTAGTGCTGCATCAAGTTTGCTAAACTATCCCCTCTGCAAGAAAAAAGAAGAAATCAGATGTCTGTAGTGCTGAATATATTGCCACCTCACAGTACCTTAAGCAGGTGATGCAGGCGCAGGTGCAGGCAACTCCTATTGACCCCGAGTGAAGACAAAGCTCCATTTGCCATGTAGTCAGAACCTACTTTGTGTTAGAATGAGAAATACTTTTTCTTTCTGGATTATGTGCACTTTGTATGTACATATAAAAGATCAAAAATACATGTTTACTTTTGGGCCAGTGGTTTGGTTTCTGTGATGACAGTTAATAAAAGTATGTGGAAAACAGTCCCTTCTATGAGAAGTGGGGCAGACAACAACTGAGTTTCTTAGGGATTTGTATTCTACATCCCTAATCTTCCTTCCTGCTGCAGTAAGTACAGCTCTCTCCTATGGGAATACCTCTAGGCAAGAGAGGCTCATTTAGACCTGTTCATATATTGATCATCTGGCCAATACACATATCTAATGGGCCAGCTGGTTGCTGTCGGTGTGTTATGGTCTCTGCTCTCCCTGCATCTCATTTTTAGTAAGACTTTCTACCCAACAGCCCATTTTTAGGAAACTTGTAGATAAGCAATGGACTGTGTTTGTCAGATGGACAGAAATTATCCAAAAGTTTAAAAAGGTCTGCCAGATGGAAAATCAAGCATTCAAAGCAATTATTTATGTTTTTTTCCTCTAAGAAATAAGCTAAAAATATATTTCATCAATGTTATTCATGTCTCAATTTCAAGTACTCTGAAATTAAAAGATATAACAATTACGATGGTCTTTGTAGAGTAATTTTAACAACTTTGTGAATATGCTTTATATTTTAAAGATACTATATTTTCCATCTCTGCCTGGAATTTATGTAATTATGAGGACTGCAACTTGTTGAAATATGTTATAGATATTTCTCTGAATTTTTACACAAAAAGGTCAAAGTCCCAGATTCGGGTCCTTGCAGTTGCCTGTGATTGTGAACACTTGCACACACAAACACACACACAAAACACAAACACTTGCACAAACAAAATATTGTCAGTGGTATGTTTTAAAGTATCAGTACTTCTTGCAGAGGTATTTAAGATTAGTGGCTATTGACTGGGCTTGTTTCTGCGCTCATTTAATTGATGTAAACAGAGGTTAGACTAAATTAAATCAATAGGGAGCACTGACTTATGTTAGGTTGTTTTACATAGAGTTTAAACACTGAATGCTGATTTTTTTCATAATTTTCATGTGAATGGCAATATGTTTCACAGTGATAAGTAGATATAGACTGTTGGAATATAGGTTTCAAATCCTAAGATTAGTTCTGATGTTGTAAGGTCATTGTGAGACAATAATGGTAAAAGTGGAAGCTGTCTTTGCATGTAGGACACTTTTACATGCCACTTCAGGTATTCTTCTAAGAAAAAAAAGCTTCTTGGGGATAAAATTTATCTTTTGCTGTTATTCACTTTTAAGTAAATAACTATTAATTATAAGTATTTAAGATCCTATCTCTATACTATATGGAGTTTTCAAGTAAAGATTTTCAAGGACAGCTATTAGATTGTTTAAATCAACTGCATCTTTTTAAATTTGTTTCATTTGTCCCCTGATGTCTAAGACATTGCTGCTAATTAAGGTGGTCTGTGAGGGAAATACATTTCTTACATGCCTCACCTTCTGAGCCCTCTATCATGTAATGTGGTAGATTTTGGCACCTGATAGGTGTAATGTCAGGTATTTCAATGAGGTCTTCAAGATGGATGCAGGTAGTGACAGGCAGTCTGTGTCCTACTAGTGTATGTAAGAAAAAAAAACAAAAGTCCCTTGAAGCAAATATGATTTATTTTCCTCCCAAAAAATGTGTATCTTTCTGAAATGACATTTGTCCATTCCTTGTTCTATTTTCCCTTAAAATAGGTACAAGAGGAATCAGGTTTATATTATAAATTGACACTGAAAAATGTAGTGCTTTAATATTCTGGGCAGAGACGCTTTCATATTTAGGAAAACAAAGGGTATAAAGGGATAAAATCATGTCTTGCTCTTAGATGGAGAAATGTTTTAAAAATTTCTCTAATGGGTGATAATAGTTCAATGAATGGGACCTCTAAGTCTAGAGACAACAAATATTAGTAATTGTAGACTCCACTGTAGGTTTAACAGATGAAAGTGATGAAGACAAAATGAGCTTGAGTCCCATTTTCACTTGGAGAAAATCGAGAGTAGTTCTCATGAAATGAGTAGAATTGTATTGAAACAAAGATTTAGTCTATAGAAGAGAAATAGGCCAGAAAAAGTTATTCTGCTGTAATTATTTCCAAATAACTCCCATATGGACCTTCTGTTCTGGAAAAATTGTAATTGTATTAAGAATAATTCTAGTAATTTTTTTCAGGTAAGCCAAGCAAAATGCCTTAATATCAGATTTTTTTTTTTGTCTGAAGAGATCAAGTGGTTTAAACATTAGCTCTATGATACAGAGGTTTGGATACTGAGTTACTGATTTAATTCTAAAATATCTTCTCATAATCAGGAGCTATTTGTTGGCTCAATTGGTAGGCTCAATCAATCACAGTATACTTTATCTAAACCACTTCATATTTAGTATCCTACTTGATGGAATCAAGTAAAAAAAGATTTGTTCTTCATCATTGAAAAAGATAGATATTCTGGAATATAAGTGATCACAGACATTATCTGCCTGTAAAATTTTGATAGATGTGAAGTCATATCTTTTTTTTTCACTATTTTAGAATCATGATTCACACATATTGTAAAATTTTATTTTATAGAGACATATCTATAAGAGAAAAAATAATACCTAGAGAGAGAAGAAAAGCTGTAGGGAAGCTGTTTTAATCCCTTCCTTCTTATGACTTTTTAAAACTTTGGGATGTCAGTATTGGTTGTCAGGTTATGGTATCTCCTCACACTTCTTCAGGAATTGACTGATTTCACAAATATGGCACTGTTTATATGCCAAGCTTTTCCTTACTCTTTTGTAGGCATTATTAAAACTATCTTCTAGAGTACCTGCACTGGCAAGACAATCCTCAGTGTGGCAGTGAGACTCTGGCCTCTTTAGACAATTTTAGACACATGATCTACACGGGTTCAACAGAAAAGTGTAGAGGCAGATTAGCTTCATCTCACCTAACACAGCAATCACGTGTACATTTTTATATCTGAGCTAGTTCTCTATGTTTTCTCTCTGACTGACGAAAGGAAACAGGCCTTTCTGAGGGCAATTCACATAACTTTATAAGTGAGCTGATGACTTAGGAGACAGCTAGAGCAAAGATACAAGCCAGAACATGCAGATGTGTCAGGTGTTCATGGTGGGTTTACACCACTCTGAGAACTGTTCATGACACGGTCAGCAGGGTGGGTGCAAGCAGGCAGGATGCCTCTGTCCTGTCAGGTACTATCCCTGGGCTTTAAGACCCAATTCTGCTGCCATGCCAATCTTTGCCAGTGGTTAGCATACTTGTGGATGGGTATCTGTTTATTTACTAGCTCTAATCAGGGAGAAAGGAGTCTTATATAGTTGTTACATGTACTTTGCATAGATCTGGCTGCAAAGAATTCAATTGCCCTGCTTTACTGATTAACTGCAAACATTTGTCTTCTGCCTTGCTTTGTCTGTGTAGTTGAAGACCTGAACCTATCAGATTTTCCTGCTGATCAGTTTGCTACTGACTCAGTGTCATTAAAGTAAAATATAAACTTGTAAAATAAGCCCTACAACCTCCATACAAGAGTATTTCAGTATTGAGCCCTGTTATCTAATGCATTTTAGATTATTAGACTGTAGTACCCTGATCTTAAAATGTGTTTTTCAATTCATAGAAGGAGGATCAATCTGAGCAGAGTTGAAACACTTCCTTTCATGAAAAAGATCAAACAGCTTTTCTGAGGGGACATAATACTGAATGGGACCAATGGGATGACACATAGACAGTAAAAAAACAGTACTGTAGTTATTGGGAAATCATTTGTTTGCTGAGTTTAAAGATTTCTTTGTACATTAGAAAATTAACTTGAAATAGACTGAAACATCTGTAAGAAAGTCAATCTAAAGCTTCAAAAGGAGGAAGTTTAGACATTAGGCCGTCATTTGCTACGGTGCTGAGGTTTGTTAATGTTGATCTGTTCACCTGAGGATATGAACATAACTTGCTAAGGATGTCTTGCAAAAGGTGGCTTTAAATTTAATTGTAAGACTATTTCTCAGTATATAAAGTGGAAGCATGCATCACTTTAAAACCTTTGCTCCAAAATATACATAATAAAAGGTGTCATAAGAAAAACTGGTGGAAGTAGGCTGATGGGTAATGAACTAATTTACAGCTTGACTAGACTGATGTTTATGAAATGTCTTTTAATAGTTACATGCCATCTACACTTAGCATTGAAGAAAAATAAATATGTAAATATCTATAGTTTAGGAATTAAATGACCAAATTACATTTCAGCTGGTTTTTTTTAGTATATTTAACTTTTTAATTGCAAATATTTCATACCTATTAATAATTAGAACATTATTGTAGCAGAATAAAATCAAAACTTCCTTTAATTATCTGTGTAGGTTTAATGCAAATCTGTGTTAATCTGAGTCATACTTCCTTGGATATTAATGTAATCTGTAGAAAAGGGATCTTAGAATGAAGCAATAGAAGATAAAAGCATTAATTATATATTTTTAAAAATTATATATGTAAAAATTAATTTACGAAATTCAGAAATTCCTTTGCCACATAATTGGCAAGTGATTCTCACCAAGAGGGTGGAATCAGTGCTTGCTTGTCAAGCTCTGTTCTCTGCTGATGTCTGCCCTGACAACACATGTTCATCTTGGCAAAGCTTTGGAGGCAGTGTGATAGTAATGCTTTCTGTCCCAGAGTTGCAAATGGTGCTGCAATTGATGCATTGTTAACTTTGATGGCAGCCATGGACTACTACCATGGCTTTATTCTTCCAGATGCATTTTCCAGGATGAAGGAGCTGGATGTTGTACACATCCATATCTGTGTCTCTGTGTGTACACTCCTTAGCTGTTGGCACACAATTGTGTTTGAAGCACGCAGATGGGCAGCTCAGTTCCATTTACCTCTGGTGTGCATTCTGTCATTGGCAGCTGATATGAGGAAGCCACAGGGACACATCTCCATACAAATGTGATTTTTAAAAGGCAATTTTCTTTTTTTATGGTGGCTTTACAGAGTTTTCACAAAATTTAATGTGCAGATGACTTGCTGCAGCATATTGAAAGTCAAAAGGCCTCATTCAACTTTTGTGTTTAACAGATTACATGATGTCTCAAAATTAAAATTGCTGCAATTATAAAATATTATTTGTGGTTAGAGACAGTGGACTTCTTTGCAGAGTTTGTATTTACTCATGCAAGATACTCAGCTGTTCTGAAGAAAATAAATTAGGCAGATATTAAAAACAATCAGTATAATTACTATTTAAATGCAGGTTTAAAGTTTTATGCTTTTGAATTATAGTTCATTATCCTTGCAGTGAGAGAAGCCTGAATATTGCAAGAAAGATTGTGAATCTTTGTTAATGTATTTATTGCTGTGCTTTGGCACTGTTGCTCTGCTGAGCCGTGCTTGAGCTCAGTGTTCAGATAATGCTGTCTCTGGAGAGGGGATGCTTCGTGGGCCAAGGAGATGTTGCTACCCCTTTGCCTCCCCTGTGCTGAGCTGTGCATAAGCTGAGACAATCTTCCTGTCTTTAATGCAGTCAGTGTCAGGAAAAGCAAAACTGCATCCAGCACTAATAGGGCTCTGGGCCAGTGGAAAACACTGGGAAAACACTCATTCCATGTATTTTGCAGGATAGCAGGTGAAACAGAAGTGTATGTATTTGGCCCATAGATGGTCATGGTGACTGTAGTGATTTACTATTGCAAAAACTGCAGAGAAACTAAAAAATAGAGACATTAAATTTTTCATAAGTGTTCAAATATTTATAAATTCATTTTAAACCCTTCCTTCAGCTAACTGAGCTGTATGTAGCTACAAAGTCTCAGTAGTCTGTGAATTTGTACAGTTAGTTGATATAAGAAATAATATATTTACTCCTTAAAAATTTCAGGTGCTGCCACTCTTCTTAAGTCTCCAATATATCCAAAATGGTAAATCCTTGTCACTCCTCATACTAGAGAATTCTTGCTTTTGCAAACACTTTCCACTTGACCTAGTGTTTGATAGTTATTTTATTGATTTGAATGATAGCGGTAATAGAAGAAACAATACAATCACTCAGAGATGTTTGTGGAATTTTTCTTTAAATGAAAGATATTAAAAAAATGGAATACATGGAATTGCAAGCAATAATTGAAATAGTATGGTGAAATAATTCTCATGAGTTTTTCTCATCATGATGGAAAACCTCTGTCTTTGAGATTTTTAAGTGATGAGTGTTATTAAGGTAAATAAACTCAATAGTTTTTCAATAAAAATGCTTTTTAGTAGAACCCTAAATATGCTATTCCTAAATTGTACAGTTCACTTCAGTTATTTAAACTATCAATTGCCTTAATTTTTATTTTTAGCAATTTATAGGAGCCATTATAAACATTTTGTTATTAACTTTTTTATTTTCTATTTTTCTTTCAAAATAGTTAAATATCTACAGACCCTTGCTGGGGATTCATTTTCACTGACATCAACATAACTGTTCACCATTCACGTCATTCCAATCAAACTTTGAAGATTCCAGAGTTTTAAATGATTTTGATGTACTGGGAGTAGTTATGTGTGGTACTTTCATATATAGAAAAATTAATAAAAGAAAACCTTCTTATAAATGACCATCACCTGTATAATAGCATCTAATTAAATGGGAAGGCATCAAGGACAATTTTTTCTAAATTCATTTTCCTATAATTTTTGGTGATAAAATGTATTATGAAATCATCCTTTAGAGCTATAAAGTTATCTTTTACTTCCAGCTGTTTGTCTTGGCTTCACTATGCTTGATATGAACTTCTTTTCCACATCTGTTTAAAACAGCAGCTTACTACGTGGGATATTGGATTCATTTGCCTTGTTTTGAAAACCTTGTTACCCCAAACAAGTTGTTTCCTCTTCCCATTTAAAATATTTTTAAGTCTGTCTCTTGTTCATTCGAATCTTGGCTCTGGACAAATTAGATCTCATTTAGATGAGTAAGTTTCAGAGAGAATTATTCAATAAATAGATACCCCTGTGAACTGGAAATCTAAAAGATTTTTTACATATTTTGCCTTGGTCTGGCAAACCAGTGAATCGGGAAACAAGTGAAAATGAATCAGTGTAAATAATCCCTTTATAATGACATTTCAGTTTTACTAGAAAATAGTACCACTGAGCATTCTGTAGTTGGGAAATTCTAGTCCCAGCTCTGCTGGCCACCTGTTGTATGATAACCAAGTCACTTCTCTTCCTCAGATTTTCTGTCTGAAAATGGAGGTACTGATACTGCCTTCCCATACTAGATTGTGACATCTAGAGATATACAGTCATAGAGTCATAGAACATCCCAGGCTGGCAGCAGTCTCAAAAGATCCTGTGATCCAACCTTTCATGGAAAACGGAGTCTAGATGTCATTTTGTAGCACTCAGTCCAATAGCACCTTGAAAACCTTGAGCAGTGGGGACTCTACCATGTCCGTGGGGATGTTGTTGCAGTGAATAATTGTTTTTACTGCCAAAAACATACTCCTTATGTTGAGTTGAAACCTCTCCTGGTGCAGTGTTCACCTGCACCTCTTGTCCTCTCCATATGGCTCCTTGTGAAGTGAGAGCCTCTGTCTTTGCAGTTGCTGCTGTCAGTCATTGTTAATAATTTACCACTTTTGCAAATTCTCTGTATTGTGGATTATCTCACATAGGAAAATCTTTCTGACAAGATTTACAGAACATAGATCAAATGGAAACGTGACCAATCTTTCAAATTCCAGAAAATTAAAATTTCATCTCCATGTTATTGAAGCACTTGCTATGAAGATACACTAAAAGAAATGACGGACTATTGAATAATATTTGAGCCAGGCTTCTCACACTTTACACTGTCATTATCAGTGCATCAGAGCTGTGGAGAGAGAATTTAGTTGTGACATGCATAACAAATTTAACATTAGTTTAAGCAAATTCTTTGGGTTATTGTTTTAGTAATCTTCACACAGTTTATAATTACAAAATGTACCCTAATTTCTCAATATTGGTAAAAGTTATAGGAAAATCCTTAGTATCGCCACTCCTTTTGTCTTTATTTTTCTTGGATTTCTGCAACTCGGGTTCAATTTCTGTTATTCAAATTCTTATTGTAATCTGAAATTCACATTTTTCAAACCCCAAATATCCAGAGCCACCCTAGGATCATGTTGTCTCATTGGCTGACAAATCATATGGTCTTTGAAACACCATCTAACATTATCATGAAACAGCATTTCAAAAGGATATAATTAAAATAATAAAGTCATGTCATGGACTATGCCTTATTCATTTTAGTCAATGATTTTTAATAGTTTCCAAGAAAATAATTCAAAATAATTCAGTTTCTTGGCATGGCTTTCCTTTTCACTTTCACTTCCTTTTTTTTTTTTCTCATCTGACTATTATTTAACTGTTAAATTTTTATTTTTATTCCTAATCAATAATAGCTATGCAGTTTGTTCCAAATGGCCAACATTAAAGATCCTTTCTCAGTCTTTTTGAAAGGCTTCTGTAGGTTTGACAGCTTCTCTTCCAAATCTTCAGTGCATAGGTTCATTTGGATCTATTTCAGTACTAATTAATGTTGAGCTATGGATTGTTATGTTTTTGAAACAAGAATAAAATGATTTTTTTGAATTTATTATAATAATTGAATTTACTGTAATAATTTAGATTGTTTTGTTGTAAAAATACAGAAGTGAAAGAAAAAGAAGGAAGCCTGTAACTAGAGCCAGTTATGCCATTAAAAAATTATTCAGAGGAGTCAATGAAACCATGTCCCAAGTTTAGAACAATTTCCCAACACATTTTAATGAAATTTAGACCTAAAAAATGATGAAGCATCACAAATAAAATGTGCTATAAGAATAAAGAAGGAAGAATTTGGGTACTTCAAATGCTGTCAGTCTAAAAAGTACTACATTCTAAAGTGTAGTACTGCAGTCTAAAATGTAAAACATTTTTGTTAAGTGAACTAAGCAAATAAAAAGTCAAAGTGGACTATGTCCTGGACAACAGGAGAGCCAATGTTTTCTGCCCAACTGACAAAAGAAAAACCTTTCCCTGATTGAGAATCTTATGTCGGATTAAGCCCTCAACATGTAAGACGAAGTACTTTATAGGATACCTGCCAAAGTAGCAGCATAATCTGCTTTATCTTCTCTTTCAGTATTGCTTATTTCATATGCCTGATTTTTTTTTTTTTGTACTTTCAACAATAAGTCTAAGATCACTTTATAAGGACAGAAGTTGTCCTATTAGAATGTGAAAATCATTGCAGCGACTTAATTCAGACTACTGAATCTTCCCCCCCTCCCAATACCTTTCCTAAAACCGAAACCTAGAAAACTAAAAAATTGCTAATTGTTTATTCCTAAAATGCTTTTTGTTGGAATTTTTTCACTGATGGGTTCTGCAGATTTGCCCTCAATCTTAAATTAATTTTTTAGCAAAGTGCTGTGGTACTGGAATAAATACACATTTTTTTTCAGCAAGAATTAGGAGATTGAAATAGGAAAGTCTTTCACTTGGATTATTTTCTAAAAAAGTAGAGTTACTGTAGCTTTGTTGTCATTAAGAAATAGGAAAAATAGCCAAATATTATACACAGTTTATAGAAAACTCTTTTTCTTATGCTAAAACATTCTGTATGTTCAGAATATACTAGTCTGAAATTCCAACACAATAGACATCAAATGTTGTCTCTGAGACTGAGAGTAAAATAGTGTACAGCTAAGAGAATATTCGTGCCATTTTTCATCTGAAACTGGCATACTGGTTATTATCACACAATTTAGAGGAACTTTTTTGCCATTTTCAAACATTTATCATAAAGGCTGGAATTCATAACTTTTTAGGCATATATATTTAAGCATACAGATATGTTCTTCTAACATAGTTCATATGAGGGTTTTTTAAGTAACTCCAAATGATTTTGCTTACATATTTAAAAATGGAGCTGCTTGCATATTTAAAAATGGATTTAAAATGGAACTGCCATTTCATTTTGCTGTATCAATGACATCAGTGCTTCAGGTTGTGCTTTTAAAGAGGCAAGTTTCAATAATGCAATTTTATCATCAAACAAATGGTCTGTAACACTGTTGAAAATTATGATCTTTTTAATTCCTCTTAAGTGATTTATTTTGTTTAACTGTTTTATTGGCCAGCACTAAGTACTGCATATAGATAAATCTGTTTGAAGGAGGCAAGGAAGGCTCCTTTCCTTCTGTTTGTGTGGCTGTACACATGTACTGGCATTTGCAAAACTGCTGGAATTTTCAGTGTCCCTTTTGGACATTTATTTCTTTTTAGATTCTTCTGTGTATTCAATGCTGCATTCAGCCTAGTTTTCTCTGTTTTTTATTTTGTTGGGAACAATGAACAGGATTACAGGGAGAAAGTCTGCCAAATGCCAGCTCCAACTACCTTGCAGGGCCAGTGGTGTGACAAAATATATAATTACCATCTGCATTAGTTTACTTACTAGCTGTGCTGGTAATCAAATGGAATTCTGAATTCAATTGATCAGTAAACTATACCACTACCTTTTCTGTTAATTTTACCTTCTGTTGTTGAGTGTACATATTTTTAAATCACTCCCTGTCTTGGTCAGTATTTTCCACACTCTCAAGTATTATGCTTATGAGTTTTAGCAGGATATTACAGCTATGGTTGCAGGTCATAATAGAAACCTGCTTCCATGTTCAGACCAATAAATAAATTAGAAGAAGGGCTTTAAGCTCTGTATGAAAAAATGAACTGAAAGTAGGGCAGAGAAAGAACAACCTTTGTAACGAGCCTAGCCTGGGGCTAGAAGTTCATTGTGTATTTCAGAGCATGGTGCAACAACGGCATGAAGAGTTAGTGACTGAGGATTTTCACTGCCTCAGGATACCGGTGATTCAGCTGCATATAATGATAGGGAATGCTAAGAATGCTCTAAATAAATCCCGTGTCCGTAATTTGTAATTTCTTACTGGAGCTATGGGCAGGATGAAAGGCCTGACAAGGGCTCATAGCCAGCAGGATGAAGTATAGATCTTGTTGCAACACTGGGGAGCACAGACTGTATTTTACTCACGTGATTTTATAAAAAGATGAAATAAAATCACAAGAGAAATAAGGCATGAATTGATGACATATAAAATACTTACTAGTAGACTAAGAAAAGCACAAAATTTGCAAATAGTAGCACACATTCTCCTTAAAATCAGAGGTATTTAAACCACCTTCCATTTCAGAGCCATCATATTTCAGTATTCTTGTTTCTGAAGTACGTTTTAAGATGTCCTATCAGATCCTTTTTTCTGCTCTGTATGTTTTACTTCTCAAACCACGGCAAAAAACATTTATATGTCTACATAAAGCAATTTGAAAAACTATGAAATGGTTAATTTTTATTCATATGTTTGCACTTCTTGTTTAGCACTAGATTTCTAATCTGAACTATTTGGATTAGGATTTTACTGGGGTGTGATGTTTCATCCTTTTCAGCTTTTTAAATGTCTCTGGTGTTGTTTTTCTACTTCTTTCATAAACCTCTCCAACTATTACATATTGTATTGAAAAAGTTGTTACTAGGTTAAAATACAGGAACACTTAACAGGTAAATACTGCTTTGAACAACTGATATATGAACTACAATATTTTGAATTATAAGTGCTTGGCATTTCCTCTTTCAGTAATGTGATCTCTGTGGAAAAATACCAGCCACTTGGAGACAGAGAAGTTCCGTGTATATAATTCACAGTAGTGGCTGTGTTAATGCTGTTCATGGTGAGTTTTGCTTAGAGGCTGAGTGAAATAGCCTGCAAGAGTGTATGGTTATAATTTAGTTACACATCTGAAAAACATAAACTGCTCTCCTTGCCCAATGCCCCAGTAGGAAAATTTCCCTGTGTTCATTGAAAATAAAAAGAATCCCTATAGATCCATTATTATAAAGAACTGATTTATTTAAATTGAGATGCTCTTTGTTCCTCTTCCTATTTCAGTATTCCTCATCTCAGCTTCCTACACATGAAATCTGTAGCACCACCTCACCTAGAAATGTAAAATTTCATCATGTGAAGTGCCCTTTCTAACCTCTTGCACAAATGTCAGTCAACTTTTTAAAACATTCCTTGGAGTGGTGCCATTGGGCAGGCAGCCTACTTAGATTAGCCAGGTAAATTAAAGAATTCAGCTGACATGAAGCAAAATTATTTGGGAGAAAATAATTGTTACATCTTTAAACTTCAAAATATAGTGGCTCCTTATGGGAAATGGTATACTTTGAATGTCAGTTAACTCCATAAGGAGGTGGAGGAAAAGTTCTTACACTCTGTGGCATAACTATGCTCGCACAGGTGGTGGTGTCAGGAGTACAAATACTCCTGGTCAATGGGTGAGAATGAGGCTAACAGCCAGCAGGCAGTGTGTGGAGATGAAAGATGCTGGGACAAAGGTGAGCATTGCACAGCAGTGGCACTCTGCACTCGTGTGCCCTGCTCTAAACCTTCACCCCAGCCTTTAGCCTGTCTGTTCCGCTATGTTGGTCTCACAGTTGTATTCCTTGAAATGTAAATTTGGTCATTTATATGTGAATTTATGTACTTGCATGGCTGTCTTTGATCCAAATAATACGCTTTATTTCTTAAATAGTCTGTGTGAAATGTGTACTCTCCAATTGCATTCATTCTCTTACTCTGATTTGAAGAGAGCTTTTAAGCCCACCTAAAGCTGCTCCAAACGGTGGCCCTTTAAAGTGGGCTTCATGGAAGAGAAAAGGGATGAAAATATCCCGGTGGAAAAGAGGGTTACAGAGTCTTTGGGCAGAGACAGACAGATAGATTCTGTCCTTGCTTCAAGTAATCTCTGTCCAGGGCCTATGATGTGTAGGATGTGTAACCATATCCCTGAATGTCCTTGCACAGGAGCTCATACATATTTTCCTATGGTTACATCTAGGTACAAACTAGCTCTAACCTGTTTAAGAGAAGGGTTTTTATTTGGTTTCCTAAAGTTGTACGTGGCCTGGAGTGACATACAGAGTGTGAAAAGCTGGGTAAATTCTTATCTGCTGTGTAGTTTATGCTGATGTCTGGCTTCTGAGACTGTGTTAATTGTACAGTGTTTAAAGTCATTTAGGTTATGGCCTTGTGAGCTGTTCAGTAATTAAAATGCAGGAAGTACCCTAGATCAATTCTGAAAACAAGATTTATCCTCTGTCACTTTTGTACTTCCAGAAGGAGTTTCTCTCAAGTTCCTTGTCAAAAATTTTCCTATTTCAAGTTAACATAATGCTCAGCTTTTCTTCTCTAACTTTAGACTGATCTTGAGTTAAAGCACATTTAGTTTTGAGTTAAATTAAGCATACTTGTATCTTGGATTGTAATTCTTAAACAGCTGGTAATTCTTAAATAGCTGGACATTTCATTATAATGCTGCTTTATCTATCAGATGAAAAACTTCATCAATAGAAGTTATGCTTATTAAATGCTAATTTCCTTTATTAATGTCCTTAAAGAGTAAAAATATAAGTCACAGGAAATTTGCAAAAAGCAAATTTCAACATTTTAATAATGTGTTGAATTCAGAAGCCTCTTAAAGATGTTTCTAAAATCATGATGAAAAGACAAAAAAATGGGAAGGGAAATATTTCCATTATGACCAACAGGAGAGAAGGATTTGTGTGTTTACATTTACAAGATATAGTATTTATTATATACTGAGTTTAATGCTAAACAGTTTACCAACCTTCTTCATTATCTTAATTTCTCAGCAAGATGTTAATGTTTTGATTCATGTTTGTGGTTTTTAGAACTGAGTCAACACAGCAGGGAGGATTTTAAGAGGGAATGGCTTGCCTCCTCCTAAACTGCATACTAAAGTAGGAAGGTATTGGTTGCTTTTCCGTACACATTACTTCCAGTAACCATCCTTCCCCAAGGTTTGGAAATGGTGAATCACTGCTCTTTGGACCAACAAAGGGGGGCCATTTCATAAAGCAGGATGGGGAAAAGCCATTGCTGCCAGGAATTTGTCCTCTTTCAGTGGGCTCATTTTTTAGCAGATTTGCAACATTTCTGTGCTAAGACCAGAATGGCACGGTAGTTATTTTGTGCCTCATTTACCTCCAATATCTCCTAATTGTTGCTGGAGGGTTCTAAAATAGATACATGGCAATAAAGGAATGCACATAACTTTTTAAATTTCTAATGGGGTAATAATAATACATTTAGTATTTATTACATTAATGGCTGGTAAAGGATAACTCAATTATTTCAGACTCCATTTAATAGGATATCATTCAAATGGGTAACTCAAACAGCTCATAACTTAAAAGATTAGAATATGACAGCAGATAAAGCTTAAAGAGAGTGGATAACAAAGGTAATTAGAGGGTTTTTACAAAAAAAGTATAGTGAAATACTTGGTTGTTAAGCTTTTTATTACTCAATTTTTGCCACTGCGTATGCCAGCAGGAGACCCTTAAGAGTGAAGGAGATGCTGGTATCAGAGACTCTGACTGGGAATTCTTTACATGTAGAACAATTTGATTTTTCTTACTTACTGTGACTGGCAGCCAAAACATAGAGGCTGGCCTTTCAGGAAGATAATATGATAGGGAAAGTACAATTAATTTTGTAAGTGCTTTGCAATTTAGGAAAAGAACTACTAGGTTCAAAGGGTAGAAGTGAGATCAAATGAAGATAAAGCAACTTTAAAAAATTAAATATTTTTCTTATATTTTTCTTATATATTTCTTATATATATGGGTTCTTATATAGAAAATTATTTTACTTACCAGCATTTTAAAATTATTAAAATATGAGTAATCTGAGTGTATGTTAAGCACTTGAGGCATCAAGGTCAGTTAGAAATTGATGAGTAACTATTAGATGATAATTCTTGACAAATAAAAATAAAAGGGGGAGAAGTTATGGGATCTGAACAGTTAGAGATCTTTCCTACAGAAAGGGATGGTTTGCCTAGTAGTATTTTACTTTGTATCTAATTATTAGTCCACATGAAATTGTTGTAATCAATTGTCTGCTTATTAATATTCCACAAAGGAGGATGCTTATTTTCAGTGCAGAAACTCCTGCAAAGAAAGATTCCAGTTTGATTACAATGGACACTAAATCAAGAAAGAAAAATCATTGTTAATTATATTTAACACCACGTTAATTCCTTCCTATCTTTCTGCAAAGAGACATGTCATGAGATATCTTAGGATTTATTATCATGAGTTGCAGCAATATTGTTTTTATACTGCTACAGGCAGTTTTCCTTTCTGCTTTTGGATCAAACTTCTCAAACTGGTATTTTTGAGTATTTTGTAGGGTTCTCTTCTTTTACAGAAGGTCTTAGTATTTGTATCTTAGCATTTGTATCCTATAGATTAAGAAATAAAAAGCATAAGCACAATGCCACTAACTAAAATAAAATTTTCATTTAAACTAAAAAGGCAAAATGGGCTTTAATAATATTTTTGAACATTTAGGTCTTGCTTAAAAATTAGATTAGGATATTCAGTTTAGGATTAGATAAGAGATCAATACTGAACCATGTCCAAAACTTGTATCATACTAGTTACTACAGGAGTCCTCTGGATTGTTTTTCAGAGAATTCTATCAACTTGGCTTGAAAATAAGTATGCACAGAACTGGCACAAAATCAAAATTGAAGCAATGAATTGGTCTGAGAAATATTCTGTTCTTAATTATCTCTACCTTCCCCTATTTGATTTAAGATTCCAATGACTATCTTATCTTGTAAGGTTTGTATATCATGTACAGGCATTATTTTAATGCCTATTCAGTTATGTATCTTGCCTCTTGGTTGGCAATTGAATAAACAAGAAGGGCATCTTCCAAATGATAAACTACTACATTTATGCCTAGAGTACATGAAATTCAGTGATAAATCAGAAATGTTATCTTTCAGCTGTGTTTCCTGTGATTTGTTTTTTTAAGTTCTTATAGTATATGAAGTCTGCACAAACACTTTTTATACTGGAGAAGAAAAAAATAGAAGAAAAAAAAAGGCCTGTAGGATTTTGTATCTTTCCTTAGTAAACTGTCTTCTAAACCATTAAAAACTTGGCACTGATTTAAAAATACATAAAATCAAGAAAATATTGGAATATGTTGGGTAATCATTAAATACAGTTGGATGAATCTATTTACTGGCAATACATATGTAGTCTGTAAAAACAGTCCTTTTATAAGGTTTTAGGTCTTTTTTCATGACATCAGGGCTAATTTATTCATATAGTCATCACTTTTTATTATTGAAAGGGATTTATTACTCTATTTATTACTCAGAGATTATTATTAATCTTCTCCCTAGTAATCTTTGCCTCTAAAAACTGCTGACGTGAGATCAGTTTGGCCAATTTTGTCAGTGCTCTAGAGCTCCTACTCTGTTGGCTTTGGCTTAAGTAAAACTCAGTTCAAAAGAGAGGTAATTTGACCCAAGCTTAGAAACTTGTGTGTCTCAGTCACTGATCTGGCAAGACCAGATCCCTCAGAATGCAGACTACACTGAACTCTCATTAAAATATTTGAACCATAGGGTATATTCAGCAGCAAAGCCCTTAGCCATGTAAGGATTCCAAGTTGCTTGACTCACCAGGATTGCTGGCATATCAGTAAGTATGCAATCTATCTCATGGTTTTAACTTTAAAATATGAAAGAAAACAAGTTCCGTAAGATGTACATCTTGATAAAAAATGTTCTACAACAAATATCTCCCACTCACTTTCCAATGATGCATATTCTCTTCAAGTTTTGTGACCAGATTCAATATGAGTTTTTGAATTAAATTATTTTTTCTAGTTTTTATTGAATAATAATTGGCTGCAAGCTTGTATGTAGGAAGTAGTCCTTGCTTTAAACCTAATTCTGTTGTTCAGAAAAGTACCTTTCATATAACATTTTTCCATTAGCAGCTTTCAGCTGTGTAAATATAATTTATAGCTATGAAAGTTAGTAAAAGTATAGAATGCAAAGATCGCAAAAAAATTAATTTACTGCTGCATTTCTGCATAACTTTTCTGTGTATGTGTCCACTTTCCTGTACTATTAAAGCATTGTATTCATATCTGAAGAAGTCTTATACGAAACGATTTAAAAATACTTAACAGTAATGTATTACTCCTGAAAATCAGTATATTGTAGTCTGCATAATCAATTTATTTTTAAAGGTGACTTTCTGAAAAAAAAAAAAATAAAAATGGAATATGCAAAAATTGAAAATCATATATTTTTGTAGTCTGCAAACTCCTCTGGGTGCATCCCTTAACCTATTAAAACAAATTATAATAATTATAGTTAGGAGACACATCTTATTTCTTCTTTTTAATTACAGAAGGTGGTTTTTTCTTCTTGAAAAAATTCCTTCCTGTATCCAGATGACTGTAAAGGAGCTAAACATCCTTTTTTAATAAATTGTTGTCCATGGAGTTTACCAGCAGTTCAGTGGACTTTGTGGTTAGTACAAGCCTTGAACTTAATTTTCCCCTAGGAAATATTGACATTATGAAAAACAATATATAAGTGTATCAAAGCTGAGAAACAGCTACATGGAGATTTCTCCTTCTCTTCTCTTCTCTTCTCTTCTCTTCTCTTCTCTTCTCTTCTCTTCTCTTCTCTTCTCTTCTCTTCTCTTCTCTTCTCTTCTCTTCTCTTCTCTTCTCTTCTCTTCTCTTCTCTTCTCTTCTCTTCTCTTCTCTCCAAAACACTTCACAAAATCATGTTTGATATTTGTTAGACTTCTTTTAGATGGCAAAATTTAAAAAGTTACTTTTTTTTTGATAGCCTATGTGATCCAATGTAAATGAAATTTCTATGAATACTTGGTCCATGGTCTTAGTCTATGGTGCTTGATCATCCTGCAAATAGTTGATATTTTATTAGATAAAGCATTAGTATCCTATTGTGGAGAAGGTGGCCAAACATTCCTTAGATTTGTAGGAAAGTTAATGAAACAAACCAAACTTCCTTAGTGGTCATAATTACTGTGTATTTATACTCACAGGAATAAGAGTTTATTAGAGTATGGGATGAAGAAGTAATAGAGAAGTCAGTTTCTGAATGGTTTCTAAGATTATTTTATTCTCTCTTTTTAAAAATTGATCAAAATGAGGAATTATTCTCATATCACCTCAAATATAAACATACAACAGCAAAATAATTGGTCAATTAGATGTTGTACAAGTTACACAAGTATTCCAGAAATCCCCTGAACAGGTTTGGAGTGAGTCCTGTAAATATAGAAGTAATACTTTGCATCTCCTATTCTTGGTATCTTCTTAAGGTCATGGTTAATTCCTTAGTTACCATAATCTTTATTTATAAAAGATAAGCTGTTTAAAGCACTGATTCACACTTAGAAGTGATGTTTCCATCCTTTGTCATCTGGTGGTATTTAGGAATGGTGAGAATTCTTACTAACATGTTATCAATTTGCCTGAGTTAGAGGAAATGCAATGTGATAAAAACCATCTGGTGATACTGCAGGTATAAAAATATTTGCCATACATATGCTTTTTTCTCAATAAAATCTAACATGTTAGATTTTTTTAAGAAACAAAATTGATTTAATTATTTGATAAAAGGAGAAGACATATAAGACATCCAAGAGGTGACCATGTAAATTTCTCGGTGCTAATATTTTTTTAAAAAAAGATTTTTTAAAAAAGGATTTTCCATTTCCTTAACTTAACATGCCTGCTGGAGTCTGTTGTAATGGCAGGGAAAGTCATCCTCTATTCAAAGCAAGGAAAAGAATCCAAGAGGATAAAAAATTAAATTTTATTCTTGAAATGTCTGAAACAGGAAATACATAAATGCATTCTCTGTTTACTGTGAAAGCTTATTCTTTAGTGTCTTCTGGGAAAAACTTGGGTATCATGAAAATTTTTACAGTATCTCCTAATGATGTTAACCATAGCACTTGTCTTCTTTCTACTGCCCAGACTGAGGAGGCAAATATGAAAGATACTTACTGGGACTGCTCTGGTTAAAGGGTTAAGATCTGGTTAAGGGATAAGATCACAGAGAGAGATGCCTATACCTGAATTAAGGTGCAAACACTTTTTGCCTTCTATGCTGAAGCCAATAGAATGGATTTTATTTAACTATAAATGAGATACAAAGAGAGAGCAGAGAGAAATAGAAAAAAGTGTGAGTGAAAGAGATTAAATAGAATAGCAGTCACCACCATTGTGGATCCACCAGTGTTGGGCCTCTTCTTTTGGGCCTCTCAGTGGTGGGGGTTCCAGTAAACGTAGAGGCCAGTGGGTTAATATATTTCAGGAATACAAGGGAATGCCCAGACAGCTCCCCTGTGGGGAGGGATGTTTTACACCATCTTTTGCAACACTGGATCTTTGCAACATTTGTGGCTCATTTGCAGTCCTCTGGTGGGGAAGGTCCCGGAAATGAGTCTGGGCGTGCTTTGGGATCTTTGTTGTTTTATGGCGCCTTCTAAGATGTTACAGCTGCCTCTCATGTCAGCATAGCTGAGTCAGTTATGCACCATCAGAAGGGATGCAGACATCACAGACACCTTCAGGACTGTCTGTGAATGTAATATCCTGTGTGAATTTGACATTCATTAATTCTTCTGGAAGTCTATATGAATTAAAGTTGCAAGGCGAACTCACAAGATCTAGTAATTTGGGCACTTTTGTAAGTTTGTAGGAGCTGGAAAATAGCACTTTTCAGTGTGTTGCAGTTTAGCATCACTGGTATACACATTTCTGTTGCCTTACTGCCTTAGTCATTTACCTTTACTTTCTTCTCTGCTCAGTCATGCATATTGAATTAGTTACAATTTGTTGAGTACATTTAACATGGGCTTAATTAGGTCAATCATTTCAGATACTCTATCAGCATTTTTGCCAAGCACATGATGCCTAAAATAGTTTCAGGATGTTCTAATATCTATTAATGAACCTATTTGGGTGTTGTGCTGCTTTAGTGGTTTTTAAGTAAGATGTTTGTCAAGGCTGAATTTTGTTATAGGAACTGATGTAAAAGAAAGAGACATAAGAAAATTTTAGTCACTTGCCTATTTTTATGATTTTTAGACAGAAAATATTTTTTTAATAGTGCTTATATTTGGCTTGTCTAGGTCCTTCAAAGTATAGATGTACTAGAAATATTCTTAAAAAATAGATATATTCTTTAAAAAATTAATTTTAATATGAATGTCAAAGTAGGACTGATGAAAAGCTACTGCATTTATTTTTCTTTAATACTGATTGTCTTTTTAAGTTGAATACACTCTAAATTTTCTGTCTTTAAAAGTAATATGAAATCAAAATTACGAATGCTGTCATTCTTCAGCACCAGAATCTCTCTGAATAGGTTTTTTAATGTAGTTAATTTATCAGCATATAAGTACAAATAAGATTTCTGTTGGTTTATTATATGAAAAGGCTATGATTCTGAAGACAAAATTATCTGTTCTTTTTTGAAAATTCTTTTTTCCTAAGAGGGATTTAACACATGTACATTACAGGTATAGGGAGACATAATCCTAGATTCCAATGTGATTCAGATAGATGTGACATGACGTCCTTTTTGAAGAATTCCTACTTGATGATATCAAAGACCCTTTAAAATAATTCTATTAATCTTTATGTTTGTGCATGAAAATACACAATATTTGCACCAGCCTCACCAGTGTTCATTCTTACTGAAACACAGAAAACTATTGTGTCTAATCTTTAACATTGTGTCTTCTTTGTCCTGTGTTTCAGAGGAGATCTACTCCTTTATGAAGTCAAGCTCAGTAAATTAGTTCTAGCAAATTGCTCAGTTTACCTTGCCATCTAAAAGCCATATCAAATACTTAAACAAATGTACTTAAATGCACATATAAAATAGGAGTACTAAATTTAACAAAATTCAGAATACCAAAGTAGTTTCTATTATCCATAATAATAACTGCCTTATGACCACTTTTAGTACTATTCCAGTATTTTTCTCTTTATTTATCTTGATTTAGGAAAAAAAAATTAATTCATAATCTTCAATTTAAAGGAAGGTAATTGTATATATCATAACCTCTTGTTTGTATCCATTTAAGTATTTTATATATAAAAAGATATATATATATGTATATATATACTTGTATACCTGCTTATATATTTGTTAATTATATGTTTACTTATATATACTTCTATATAAAATTATATCTCCTTATATATTACTTATATATAAGTTAAACATTGGAGTTAGACCAGATAATTGTTCTTGAGGAAGACTTTAGAGAGACTTGAGTAGAATTGTATTACAGATTTGAAAAGATGAGACTGAAACCCAGCTTTAATAAGAATGCAAATGAGAATTACTAAGGTTCAGTGAAGGTCACAGCAGCTTAATCATCAATTTATGTCAGCAACTTCTCACAAGTAACAAATGAGTTTTAATAAAAACTGTTGTCTTAATGGATTAAACCACAAAATCATGATTGCTCTAGAATTTGACCAGCTGTCCTCACACACATGCAGTTGTATGGGTTTGACTCTTTTATCTACAAATTCAAGAATAATCTATTTAGAGATTGTTTATATTTTTAAATGAACATTTTAATGACTTTTTATGTCCTTCTAAAAGGAGTTCTGAAAGCATGTTCTGGTTCTGCCTAAATTATAATTTTTTCCTGGAAAAAAGTTGAACATTCTCAGATGCAACTGTAAATTATTTGTTTGAATTAAAAATAGAGAGGTTGCATGGATATGCTTCTTTTATGTTCAATAAAAAAATCCTTAATTTCCTCACTTCATTGAAATTTAATTTGGATCTCTTTCTATTTTGTAAATACATGCCTAAAACTATGTCATTTTCAAGAACAGAAATTTATCCTGAGAAGTAAAATAGAAAAGAATCTTCTTTGTATCCCAAACATTTGTGAAACCCCAACAGAAGGACCCAAAAAAGCAAATTTTGCTTAACTGTTTTTGTTTGCTTAAGTGTCTATTTTGCCAGTCTGGATATATTTATTTTTCAACTAATAAAGATAAACATATGTACTGAATTTGCATGGCAAGGTTTTGTTAGCGGGGGGTTGGTGCTAAGGTGGCTTTTGTGAGAAGCTGCTGGAAGTTTCTCCTGTGTCCAGTGGAGCCAGTGCCAGCTGGCTCCAAGGTGCACCTGCTGCTTGACTGATGGCCAAGCCCAGGGACAGTGGTAGCACCTCTGGGGTGAATAGTTATGGAGGGGAAAACTGCGCAAGAGGAAGTTGCAGCTGGAGAGAGGAGTGAGAATACAGGAGAGGAACAGCCCTGCAGACACCCAGGTCAGTGACGCAGGAGGGGAAGGACTTGTAGACATTCCCCTGCAGCTTGTGGTGCATAGTGAGGCAGACCATGGGAGTGTGCCCCTGCCGCCCAGTAAGGTCCACAATGGAACAGGGCAAGACTGTGAGGAATCCTTCCTCTGTGGAGGAAGACATGGATAGAGTGCAGCCCCCATTCTTCACCTTCTGCTACTGGCAGGAGGAGGAAGAGAAATCTTAAGCAAAGTTAAGCCTAGGAAGAAGGGAGCCTGGGGGAGAATGTGTTTGAAGATTTAGTTTTTATTTTTCATTAGTCTACTCCGACCTGATTGGCAATAAGTTAAGGTAATTTCCCTGAGTCGTGTCTGTTTTGCCTGTGATGGTAATCAGTGTGTGATCTTTCCCTGCCCTTAGCTTGACACATGAGCCTTTTGTTCTATTTTCTCCCCCCTGTCCAGATGATGAGGAGAGAGACAGAGAGGCTATGGACACCTGATGTCCAGCCACAGTCAAACTACCACAATGTGTAAATATTTAGCCACTAAAAATGTGGCCAGTTAAAGCTTCCTGATCTTTAAATATAAATTATAAATATAAATTATGTCACAATTCCATAATTTATACTCTTTTGTGCATCTAGAGAACAAGGTAAGAGGAAGGGGTCATTTGCAAAGCACAGTTCTTGGTAAATGTGTTTGCAGGGTGGGCTGTACTTATGGGATACTCTCTACACCAAACTGTTTAGACAAGCCCACAAAATAGTGTGCAAAGGATCAAATTAAGAAAACATTTAATTCTTCTTGAAGAATTTTCTAGTATCAGATAATCATACTCAAGTATGTCTTGGAATATTAGAAATTGAGAACAAGTGACATCTAGTAATACTGGTATCTGTATAAGGCAAACACCCCAAACACATTTTCTTTCTAATATCAATATCTGGAATCTAAATCTAGAATCTTAACTTCATAACGCATGAAGCCTCCCTGTGGGTGGGGTTAAATAATAATAAAATTTTTTATGTGAAGGGAAACTTCAAACTATGAAATAGATGAAAAATCTAGAAAGTATAGAACACATTACTGCTGGCCATTTACAAACAATTTAAATTAAGGATTTTAAATTATTAACTTAATTAAATTCTATCAACATTACTGATTTTAGTTCAGGGTTAAGTAAGAACAAAATAGGGCAAACCTTCATCATGTGAAAAAATGCACTTCTCAAAAGTGGAGAAAAACCTATTATATTAGAGAAGAGGTAGCAGCACCTTATTTGTCAAATGAGTTGTACAGTATGGGAGTAGTTTTATGTGTGTGCATGCACAGTGGCATAAGTCAAAAAAAAGATCTGGTCTCTGTGTCCTGTGGTCCAAACTACATCAATTGCTCATGGCTGTACAACCCTTGCTTCAGTGTTTGGTATGGGTTGGATCAGCAGGTTGGTAGGTGAGGGTATTAATCCTCTCTCCACCTCATTACTACCGCATGGACCTTTATTTCTTATAATGGGCTGTGGAATTTATTGCTGTCAAGTCTTTCTTACTGTCCAAATACTGCAGTTAGTGCTTCTTTAATCTTCATTTCTGTGTACCTTAAACAGGTGCATGCTGTTGTTGATTTTCCAGCTGGGGTTGTATTATGTATGTCTGTAACTATAGGAGTTTGTCTTCCTTTGCAAGCACATGCACTGGTTCTTTGAAGTTCCATACCACTGTTCTCACTCAGCGTGACTCACCTCATCTTTCACTGCTTCCAGCAGGGATCCTGCTTGAGCTGAAGAATGTATGAAGGCAGACATGATAACATCAACCAAGTGCAGCACTAACTTTGCTTCATCCATGTTCTTAGAGTACTGTAGGTACAGCAGCACAGCTAAACATCTGGGCTTCACTTAGACTTTGAGGAGATACGTGGTTGTCTTCACATAGGAGTCAAACACTGAGTGAAACCACTTACGGTGCCACCTTCCCTCTAAGGTTAGGGGGAATCTAGATAAACAGCTGAGACTAGGCATTTATGCTTTACAAAGCTCAAAAGTTTGGTGAGATAAATCTCATTTGTATTAGTTTACTTCTATCAGAGTTGAATAGTAAAAAACTTTATGCTTTTCATTATATCTCTTTTGTACTTTAGCTTCTCTTCTTGTTATGAAGTTTGTTTATAGAAATGATCTGACTGTAAAATTGAATTTTTAAGACAGTGTCACTAATTGCATCTATTTATATTTTTTTCACTTTATCTCTTTCTAATTTCATACTTTACATCATATGTGATTAAGTTATGATTTACTTGCACCATTTGATTCTCTAACATCACATTAGATCAATAATGGCTGAAATGCCCTAAATTGCTTCGAGAATCATCATACTATGTGTATAAAGCTAGTTCCTTAAATCTGTCATTTTAACAGCGGTTAGCTAGGATTATGTATGTCAACTATGCATAAGCTCATGGTGGAGTGCCTAGATAACCATGAGCTTACTAAACTTAAATACTTAAATTTTGTAATTACATTTGAAATAATAGAAATAATTCACATTTAAGGCAATGCTGATAGGACTTGTGAGATGTACACTGTATATAATAATAATAATGCTTTTAATTTTATTATCCTACCTGTCTTAGGAGTTTGCATTTTAATTTCTTCTTTAAAAGAACTTTTGCATTGAATTGCATTATAGGATACTATCTGTGCTTTACTCCCAGTGAATTTTTATTTGATGTATTTAAATGGGGCTACTGGCAGTCAGTCTATTTTAGGTGAGTAGAAATATACTTCTGGTGCCATTAGTAATTGAATTATTACTTTTTTATCAAGTTACATTTCCTGTTGAAAATTCTCAGTTGGGTGTAATACTCTATATTAAAAAAAAAAATCTTGAATATTAAAATTTCACATCTGATTTCAGTAATATTTCTAAACTATCCCTTCACTGTATCATTAATTTTATTCTAATTTAACTTCTTTAATTCTTATTTTAGTTATTAACCCATTCATTGTTTCTAAAAATCTTACAGCAAATCACCTTGCTAGTTTTTGTGGTATCTTCTAATATTTAAAAGAAAATGATTGAATATGGGATCATTCTCTGATTTAATTTTAGCCCACTCCCCCCCATTATTAGGGACATCAGAGACCACCAAGAATGGGCGGCTCCATGAGGAAAAGCAAGTTGGGTGCTGAGTGTGAAGCAAGGTGGGCAGCAGGGCCCTCACCAGCAAGGGCCCACTCCTACAATACCCAAACCCCATGAACAAAGCAGGTTTGGTTGCATTAATCAGTCAGAGGAGAGTCTAAAGCACCAGGCAAAACCGAGGTGATGAAGAATGTTCCAGGTCAAGCTGAGAAGTCAAGTCAACAAATGTGGATCAGGTCCAGTGACACCACCAAGCTCAGTCCCACTGCAGTGATCAGTGATCCCAGGCAGGTCTAGGGTGAGAAGGCAGATCAAGGTTTTGAAATGCAAGCCAGGAAGTCAAGTTTCCAGGTCAGGATGTGGATCAGCAGGATACATCTCCAGGCACAGACATGGTACTACTGTAGCTTGGTCAGCAGCCAAGGCCAAGGGCCTGAGCTCAAACTTCTCAGCAAAGGAGGGGGGAGGCAACTGCTTCTCACAGCAGTCTGAGCTGAGGTTGTGCAGCTGTGCCATACCAGCACTTCAGTACAGGTGATCAGATTCAAGGAGGCAAAAGTGTACTTAGGACCTGAGGAAATCATACATAATTACAAGTACATTTGTTATATTTTGCTGTTTTATCTCTGAGCTGGTTGTATAGAAAATAGATATTGATTTTATTTAGTGGATAGCTGGGAGAAGTAATTAATTTTGACATCTTAATTTTTTTTATGTTGTTTTTAACTTCTTAAGTGCTTGGAAGTTAGCACTTAGAAAAACAACCTATTATCCTCTCATAAATATATTTACAATTCATGCTTTGTAGCTTATCTTTAAAATCAGCTATGGTTTATTTCTTAATTTCTTTGTCTTTCATGATGCTTTCCTTCTTTAAATAAATGAGATTCAACTAAAATCCCTAACCTGCTTTCTATGTTCATATCTATATTTGTACTTACTGAACATCCTGAATCCACTGCAATCAATAATTCTATTAGATGTCAGAATATAAACACATACATTAATTATACTTTCAAGATTTTGAGACAGTTTGTATTTTTATGAGTTAGAGAACTCCCTTTTGACTGTGTATCCAGAAGGCAATTAAGTTAATTGTTATAAAATCATAGAATCTTTCAGGTTGGAAAAAACGTCTATGATCATCAAATCAAACTATTAACCCAGCACAGCCAAGTCCGCCACTAAAATATATTCCTAAGTGCCACATCTAAAAGTGCTCCCTTCCAGTGGTGGTGACTTAACCACTTGCCTGGACAGTCTGTTCTGGTGCTTGATAGCCCTTTCTCATGAAGAAATTTTTTGTGATATCCAGTCTAAATATCCCCTGGTTCTCCTTGAAGCTAGTTCCTCTTGTCCTGCCGCTTGCTTTCTGGGAGGAGATACCAAGAACCACCTGGCTACAACCTCCATTCAGGTAGTTGTAGATCACAATGAGGTTTCCTCTGAGTCTCCTTTTCTCCAGGCTAAACAATCCTGGCTCCCTCATGCACTTCCCACTAGACTTGGGCCTTCCTCAGCTCCATGCCTTTCCTGGACGTGCTCCACCACCTCAATGTCTTTCTTGCAGTGAGTGGCCCAGAACTGAACACAGGATTCCAGATGTGGCCCGACCAGTGCTGAGTACAGGGGGACAATCACTGCCCTTGGTCCTGCTGGTCACAGTATTTCTGATCCAGGCCAGGATGCCATTGGCCTTCTTGACTAATTTGGGCACACACTGGCTCATGTTCAGCTGGCTGTTGACCAGCTTCCCAACTGCTTTCCTGCCAGGCAGCTTTCCAGCCATGCTTACCCAAGCTTTTTCTTCAAGTCCATAGGAAATTATCAGAAATATCTTCCCATACAGAGAAGATCCTATCTGCTGGCTTTTTAGAGGGGAGTGGTTGTACTTAAAACACTCCTCTTTTGCTTAATAGCTAATGATTAAAATAGTCTGTTAGGTGAAAACACATTAAATTTAATATTTTGAATTTCTGGCAAGTGGTTTAAGAACCAGGATACAGGGCCATGGATTAGAGTACTGATTATTCTAGAAGTTGAATCTGTATGCTAAGAAAGGATGCAGTGGTTGGAACAGAAGGTAGTAAATATTTTATTTTAGTCTAATGATACAAGCAATGAATTTGCAGGAACTGTAGATTTGGTTCCAAATGGAGTTCCTTGAATACGACTCCATTTAGTTTGGAATCAGTATTGCTTGCTCTCCTGGTTACTCTGTAGCCTAGTTTCAAATAATCACACACGGTGATTGCTGTGGATATCTTGTGAGATAGGGATTCATTATTTCTGAGTTGAGTAGAGATGGAAATCCACCTCACAATTCCAGCATGAACAGTATGCTGTGTTACAACAAATTCATACTTGCTACTAAGTCTGATATTTTATTCTTCAGAGAGACACAGGCAATGTGGACCTAGGCCAAGGTATGGATGTAAGGGGATGGATAGCCAACGGATATAAAGGAATCTTTTGCACTAGGAATATGAGTGTGGGCAAACATCCTAATGAGGTTAGATTATAGTATACCTTACTAAAATAATTTAATGACATTTTAGAAGTTGAAATCTTGATATAGGGAGAATTCTTCTGAATTCTTCTGAGTCACTCTGTGTAAATGAATCAAATACAAGCATAAAAAACCTAAGCATTTCAAATGATTTATTGCTTATTCATTATGAGCCATTGAGGAAGGATATATATGATATGTTTTAAAAATAAAATTATTTGAATAGGTACCATTTGAGACATGGTACTCCCAAATGAACTTGTTACAAAGAGCTTACTCATAATAAAATTTCCCTCTATTGTACTATGAAAGTCTAATGTTCCTCATTTAATTAATTTTGCCAAAGAAGAAGGATTCCCAAATGTCTTCAACAAACTTTATATCATAGCAGATTTTAAAGCACTTAACATTTATGATTAGCTTTGTTAGGCATATCTAACAATGTATGTTCAGTTTGAATTTTCCTCAGAGATACAATCCCCAGATAGAGCAGAAAGGTGGCAAAGTCTGGGTCAGTTTATTGATTTAAATTTTCTTATAATCTTATTAACTTTTAGAAAACATCTATTTTAATTTATTGAGTCTATCCAAAGTATAGAATCCATGAATAGAAATATTCCAAATACTAGACTATTTTTAATAACAAAACCTGATGCTTTATGAACAAAAAATCTTTCTTAATTAATGTTTACAATATATATTTAAGTGTATGGCATAAAACATAACTTCGTTATAATTTCTATAGATGCTTTTTAAATTTTCACAGCATTTTTGAAGCATTTGCATCATGTTTGAAAGAAATATTAATACAATATATCAAGTGCTGTAAGTATAATAATACATTTTTGTTAAATTCAAAAATGTATTTTCTCTTTTAAGAACAATCTACAAGTATGGATAATGTTTTGAAAGTGAAATATAAATTTCACAAATCCTCTTTGAAGTACTGTAAACAATTCAGTCATGGAAATGGTTGGATGAAGTGGAGGACACAAGAGTGAACTGAAACTGCTTAATAGACCTTTGACTAATCATAAACCCAATCTAATGCATTTGTCAAGTTTCCTGAAAAGCAATTTTGTTGGAATCTAAGATGTAAATGTAAGAAGAAAAAAAAAAGGCTTATCTTACATAGCAGCACAGAAATAAATATCTGTTTTAGTGTCACAATCTCAATTATGCAATAGCTAAAAATTTGGAAAGTAGATAATCTGACAGTCTAAATTAAAAAATAACATGTTTTAAAAGCCCTTGCACAGAAGAGAATTCTACATACAAATCAAAACCAGCAAAAGTTAAATGTGAGCATCAATACCAGCAATGCTATTTATTTCCAATAATAAAAAATTGAATACCTCGAATTTCAGAAAATTACCTATCTGTGCCCTGGAGAACTGATTTACCCCCTTTGTGCACCACTCTGGAACTTTCCTTGCATTCAGAATAGGAAGAGTCAACTACACATAATTTATGATGTATACCATAAGCCAAGGTCTGATCTTGGACTACAACTACTCTTAAGATCTCTACTTTTTTTAATTTATCAAAGATGAGTGAAAATGCCAACAAAAAAATTGGCTTAGATTTTAAATGTAAGTAATTATTTTTAGCATGGTGCTTACTGCAAAAGTAAAAAGTAGTATTCTAATATGAAATCGCAATTGGCTTCCATGCTGCTGTGTCGTTATGACAATCAGGCTTTCCCTATAGGAACATCAGAGCCCTACTGAAAATATATTGTGAGAAGAAAAGTATGGCTGTATGTAAGTGGCTTGCAACATGGATCATTAATACACCAATTATATTTCCAATAAAAGTAAAAATCCATTTTGGATGAATGGTTATCCTAATCCTATACTATCAAGCAGGAGTACTTAAAATGTAGTCTCCTGAATAGACTAAAAAAGGCTACATTCTTTGGTATGTAAAGGTACTCTTTATATTAAAAGCAAGCTGTGCTGATTTTGGCAGGGGTAGAGTTAATTTTCTTCATTGTAGCTAATATGGAGCTATGATTTGGATTTGTGCTGAAAACTATGTTAATAACATAGAGATGTTTTCAGTATTGCTGAGCAGTGCTTACACAGAGCCAAGTCTTTTTCTGCTTCTCATATCACCGTATCACCAAGGAGGAGGCTGGGAGTGCAGGAGCATTTGGGAGGGGACACAGCTGTGACCCCAGTTGATCCAAGGGATATTCTGTAGTGTATGTCATCATAAAAGCTGGGGGAAACTGGGTGAAGAAGAAAGCAGGAGACAATTGAAATGATGGTGTTTGTCTTTCCCAGTAGCCATTAATGCGTAATGGACCCCTGATTTCTGGGGATGGCTGAACATCTGCCTACCCATGGGAATGGTGAATGATTTCCTTGTTTGGCTTGGCCTGGGTGCGGTTTTTGCTTTACCTATTTAAGTACCTTTATCTCACCCCATGAATTTTCTCACTTTTACCTTTCCAATTCCCTCCCCCATCCCTCTGGTGGGGGAGTAAGCAAGTGCCTGCGTGGGGTTTGGTTGCCAGATGGGCATAAACCACAATGTAAGTGTAAAATGTTTAGGAAAATGTGGAGTTTTATTTCATTAGCTTATTTATGGCAAAGAAACTGGAAGATTTTAAGCAAGACTGCAAGAACCTAGGAATGACCACATGTGTTCCGCTCAATGATCCATCTCCTCCCCTGTCTCCAACAACACTCATTTGTTGGCATTCAAGGGGACTGAGAACAGGACAAGCATATATGATATGTCAGAACAACTCCTCCAGCTTTTCCCATCTTAGGCGTTTTTTCTACTGTGATGTGATTTCTTGCATTACTAACTCTTAGCTGAACCTTTTTCTCCATACTTGTCCTGTCTTCTCTTGAATCCACAATATCACAAGGTGTTCCACACGCCTATATTTTTTGAGAATCATGTACTTTTGTTTCCCTAAAGCATGACTGCTGCTAGCTTTATTTGAAATTCCTGAGTTCTTGTAGCTTCATTTGATACTTCCTAAATAACTTTTCATGATATTTTCTTTTTTTTTTTTCTTTTTTTCCAGGTTATAAATTGATGGGATAGTAGAACTGATGATACAATCAGAAGCTGCTTTTAAAACATGCCGATGTCTGCCTAGTTGCTATTTACATGATAAATGTTCCTGAGTATCATTGTTGCTATGGACTTACAGACTATTCCTTATAAATATATACCAGCTACCAGTGGTTGAGCTTTTGGGCTAATGGCAAGAAATGTGTAGCAGAAAGCTTTCAATTAACACTATTTTTAGTGTTGTAACCTATGCTAGAGATATTCTGGTACTGACCTGGGAGCTGGGGACACTTCCCATATCACCCTATTGTATGACTTTCCTTGGAATACCGTATATGCTGAGCTCTATCACTCAGGGCTCAGTAAGATTTCTTTCTTTAGCACTGTTTGAATGAACCTGCCACTTCCCATTTTAAGATGTGAAAACCTCAACAGTCTTCCTGTATCTTCCAAGTGGTTGAGGGCTGTATATTGGGAGAAATTTGAGTTTCCTGTAATTTCTTACCTGAAACTATGAATTAAGTTTGTCCTCCTAAAGTTTAGTTGTTTTTTATTTGGTTGATTGGTTGGTTTCTTTTCATTGAGGTGCTCTTCTAAGTCATATGAATATGTAAAGGGCATATGAAGGCAGGGAGGTTACATTCCATTATTGCTCATGTTGTCACCTGTTGTTAGTTCACTGGTGTACCAAACTCTACACCTTAATGCTGTGCTTTTGTAGTAGAGATTTTACATAGTGGCTGATGGACATCAATGCAATATCACTGCTATTAAAACAGTGTGGAAAATTTTGAGTTTTTCAAAATGATTGAAATGTGAACAAAACATTGTTTTTTAACTTTTTATAAGCCCATATGTATGAATACCTGCATTCTCTGAGTAAATGCTGTTTTCTATCAGCGTGATTTCCTTTGGGTTTTGTATTTCCAAAGATAAATTGTAGCATTTTCTTGTGCAGAATTCTGCTTTGGCACGCTGCTAACAGCAGTAGGTGTTTGCTAGTATCTCTTACCCTGCCCCTGCCAACAACCACAAATGGAATGTTTGTATCTGCTTTGAGCCAGGCACCAAATTGGAAACAGTTGTCGTGCTTTCACAACTGACTGATGACAACTACCCTTCAGAGTATTGGGGGGTTTTCATGCCTAATTATTTTTACTGCAGCACTGGGAACTTAAGAAAATCCTGTGAGCAAATCTTGGACAACGTGAAGTCAGGAATAATAGAGCAGTGAGAAAGATTGAAAAAATGGCAGAAATTTGTTTAGTGTCAGAAAATAACTTTCCAGAAGTACATTCACTCTTTCACCTGGAATATTATAAATATTTGAGAAAGACTGTAGATGCTGGTTTATATTTTTATTTTCATTTTTATTTCCTTCGTAATTACTATAAATGCAGCAGTCAGTACTACACTTTCCCATGACATTTTCAAATGACTTTTTGTGGTACCTCCCCCTTTCCTGGAAATAAAAAGGTTTTCTATGCATTATAGCTGGCTTCTTGGTACTATGCCTAGGAATTGTCTATCAAAAGGAAAGCATAATGTTTAGTATTGACACTTTTTTTCTCACATAAATTCTTTTCATTTAATCAAATCAGTAACAACAAAAGCGAAGAATTTTTATTTACATATTTATTTTTCTTTAAAAATATACTACAGATCATCTATCTATAAAATATATCAGAAACCATAGATAGTAAAATGCTATCAAAGCTTTTTATCATAAGCGATGCTATTTGCAATCAAACTATCATATTTAAAACAAATTTTTGTTTTCTTTATTTCAACATTAAACTACTAAATTAGCAAGTAAATTATCTGATTAACATATTTGTATGTTAATCAGATAATTTGTACTCGGTACTTAATTTGGTTTGGTTTTAAGGAAACTTCAAATTTTGTAAAAAACTTCTTTCTTTTATATTCCTATATAAGTATATACAAAATTCAGAAATACTTTTAAATATGTTGTCACAATTAACCCATTTGTTGGTTTCTGTGATTGATCTTTTTAGTCTAAAAAAGCCATCCTACAGTATAAGTAATTTTAAAGTTGTTATCCATATGCAGGCATATTTACTGCCTCTTGGAAATGTGGTCATACCCAAGTGAGAAGCTGATTTGATGAGATAACATGTTTTAAAGGGAAAAGTATCTGAGTTTGAATGAAGCTGCTTTAGGAATAGTAGTCTAATGTATTGCAGGGCTTTATTGCCTGTATTCTTTCACAGAAGGGATAGGTAAATTGGAAAAAAATTGGCCTCTGGAAAATGAAGGTCATATATGCAGTGCCACAAATATTCTAAAATAGTTTGCAAGTATATCCTATACAAATATTAAATTGGAAAAATTGGACTTAAATTTTTATGACTGCAACCAGTTCTCTGGACTACCTGAGAATTTTGAATAATGTGTGCAAATAATCTATGTGTTGACATACCTAATTTTTCTAAGCTTTAGGCTGGATTTCTTGTTGGTAGTTCACAACAGTATATACAGATTCTGACACAGATACTACTTAAGAACATTAGTAGGACATGCAATTTAAGATCATTGAGAAAGTCATTAATTTCTTTTTTAAATGTAGATGCAAAAGTAGTGTGCATTTCACCAGAAACACTGTGTGGGATTTATTGTACAAGTCTAATTAAGATTCTTTCTTTATACATCTTCTTTTTAAACCTCTTAATTTCTTTTGTTCAAGAAACAAAAGTTCTACTTATAGAACTTTATTTTGTTTCATTTTTTATAGGTTTGATTTAATTTTTCAGTGGAGTTTCTTCTGTGAAATATATTTCCTAAACTACTTCTGTATTTTTTTTTCTAATGTGAGGGATTGCCAACAACTCTGACTAATAGTGCTGAGTAAGGCACAAATGGTGGCTTTACAAAGAAGAGAGGTACCAAAGGTAGCACCTTGCAATCAGCAAGTAGCAGTCCCAGGGCAGGGCAGTACTTGGGGTCGGCCCGGGAGAAATTGCCAAGACTGCTCAGAGGAGCTCCTTGGCCCTTGGCAGATGAGTGGAATCCCTGAGAAGTTAAAAAAAAAATCTTGCCAGGTTGTAGAAAACCTGCTCATACCAAATTAACACCAGTGAAAGCAAGCACTTTACATGGATTCTGATTATTGTATCATGTAGGAATTTGGCCCCTAAGTTATTGCCAATGGATTCCCTCTCTAAGACTCATTGTATCATAAAAATTGTAACAAAACATTAAGTACTGTCACAGAGTGCATACATAATCCATCCTTTAAAGTGAGCATTTGAAATACTGTAACAAAAACAATACATTTACAAGCTCCGTGAAGCCATCAGACCCAAGAAGATAATAACTAAGTATAGGGCTTTACTTGCCATCCTCTACTCCCAGAGAGAATGAGCATAAAAAGTAGAAAATTTACCTGGATATCTGGTGAATTTTGAACTTGGAAATTCTGGAAATAAGAGAGAGGAATGTGGAAGTTCTGAATGAAATTTCTGCCTATTTTTATAGTGTGATGAGAGCTCTGTGGGCAGGTTAGCCCCCAGCAGGAACCTGAGGGAAAAGATAAGACTGAAAGGAGAGGAGATCTAGGAAACCTCTTATTTCCCTGCTAACTGAGGTACATAAACCTGCAAATTTGGATGTTTGGGGTTTGGAGAAGTCTTGGTATGATGTGCTTTTCTGCTTGTCTATTCTGCCTAATATCCATTATGTTTCAATAATTCATACACTGAACTCAGTTTTAATTCAGGTGCCTCAGGGTAGGGTGCATTGGTCAGTATAGGAACCAAAGGAAGATAAGAAAACTATTTCATTCCTTCTACTAAAACCTTTCTTTTCTTACAGAGTTCTGCTGCAATTCCACGCATAAGTTTGCCAGGCCTTCATGCTGATTTGTTTGTGCAGCACAGTGGTATATGGTAGCAACATTTTATTAAGAGGAAACCATGCTAAAAATTAATGAGAGCTTACTATTTTGTATAGCTGCATTGTAGATTTTACCCTTCTCTGGTGGGAAAACTTTAATACTATCATGATCTAAATGTTTATAGTTGTCTGCAACCCCTGTAAAAAAACTATTTATTGCTTTTGCTACTAGTTTTGTGTCAGGATAGAAATACACCAGTGTGTGTGTGCCTTGTATATTAGGATTATATACATTTCTTTATAGTTATGGAATAATTTTAAAGAGTCTATTCACATGGTGCTCCATGAGGGCATATTCCAGGGACAGGTATGAACTCATTTACTTGGTGAAAAGGCTTGGGCCTTGTTTTTTGAGCTTTACACAATGGTTTTCTGAAATACTAGTTGCTCAGGGGTGCACAGTGCTTGTGTGCAGACATGGTTTTAGTGTGAGATGTTAGGTCACCATGTTCTCTGGTGTACAATAAAGACAGGAATACTTTTTCTAAGGCTATTTCCAGTGTCTTCTCAAAGAGGATTAGCATAGAATCATAGAATTTAATAACAGAATATGCTGAGTTGGAAGGAACCACCAGGATCATTGAGCCCAACTCCATGCCCTTTTTAGAAAACCCCAAGAATTACACCATGTGCCTGGGAGCGTGGGCAAAACATGTCTTGAACTCTGTCAGAGTTCAAGTCTTTGCTATCAGCACCCTCCTTCTGCAGGAGACTCCTGATGGAATAGAAGGGCTCAGACAAGAATACAAAGGAATAGTTGATGATGTCTTCTTCTTATTCTTCTTCTGTTTGTATGTGATGATATGCAGAGTTATTAATATCTCTTGCAACAAATTTATGCTTCTAGTAATAAAGGAATATCTGACAAGGAATGAGGGTTTGTTCCTTACCCTGGAAAGATGAGGATCCCTGGCCAGCAAGATTATTTGGGGTTATGCATTTCTTTGGTCATATGCATTTCTGTGACTGAAGATGTGCAAGAATTGGCCTCTTCCCCAGGAAAAGACTTTCTGTAGATTTTTCCACGTAAAATAATTAGTTAAACAAATTGTATAAACAAACAGAACATCAAACAAGTATTACTAGATAAATTAGTAATATTTTTTAATGACTTAGATAATTCATTTTATGCTTTCTGCAAAGATACATCAGCAGTAGAGCATATGATTCTCAGTTACAGATCAGCAGTGTAATGAAAGGAAACAAGGATCCTCAAAATGCATTGTGCTTCACCAAAAATAAACAGATAAATCAGAGCATAATATTATAATTAAAATGGTAATGCCTGGAAATTTTTTTCCAGTGCCTGGAATTTTTTTTTTAATATACACGTATGAATGTTTCAGCTCCTTTACATCAGCCTGATGATATGATCATTTTGTTTCAGGTTGGGGAGACTTTCCAGATACTTAGATACTTAGATATTTTTTTAGAAATAAAAAGCATGGATCTTTTGCTAGCAGATTATTTCCTTTTCATATAGAAACATTGAGTGATGTAATTTATGTTGTTGATTATCAGGTATTTATTGCAGTCCTGTGGTGGGAGACAGTCAGTCTGGAGTCAACAATTCAAGTCCAGCAAAATGCTTAGCATTTGTTGCTAGAAGAAAGCTAAAGGAACCCATAGAATGATCTCTGTAAGCATAGATATGTTCTAACTTTCAGCCATTTGTCTTGACAGAAGAAGTGGAGCAGTGATGAAAGCCTCTCTCCACAATGAATATTACAAATTGTGGTGTTCTGTAAATTCTTTTGCCAAAATAAAGACATCCTTATACACTTTCTCTTTGCCTCACATCTTAAGTGGATTTTGAAATTATATTCTTCAAATAAACCTCAAAAGAACTTGAGGCTCTGTAGTTCAAAGCTGAATTTCACCTGCTTTCCCTGGTTGCATCTCAGTGTTCCTTTTTGTCTCCCCAGTTTTCAACTTAGTTTTAACTTACAGTTAAAATTACTACCACAAGGTGGAGTTCTGAACTTTCCAGCAGTAACAAGCTCTTCATTACATCAAAAGGAGCAAACATTTTTTTTTTTTAACTATTACACTGCAGCCAATGTCTGTCATGGTGGTTGGAGCAGCTGCAGGGCCTGTTGTTGTCTCATTGTCAGATTTAGAGACCTTTCCCTCCTGCAGACACTGAGCAGTGTTGAATATGGCTCAATAAACCTGGGCCAGACCCCAACACATTGCAGTGATTTGGGTCCTCTTTGGAGTGCCAGGTGCCAGCACACTTTAAAAAAATATTTTACTAGTTTTTCTGGCTTCTGGACTTATTCAGGGGTAAGGTGCAAACATGTTGAGGTGCCTACTGCCCTGGGTTCTTCTCCATACAATCCCCCACAGCCCACAACTCCAAAATATCCAGCTTTTGGGCAGACCTCTGGATAATAATCTCAACTATTTGTCTGACCTGAAAGAAGAACTGAACCATACAGAACAACATGGTCCTGCCAAAAAACCCAGTTTGGTTTCAAGGACAGTCAAAGGATATTCAAAATCTTTAAAATTCTGAGCTACTGCTTTCAGCCTGAAGGACAAGAAAGGAAAAAAAGAGAGGAGAAAAAAAAATTGGGAAGGTATCCTTCCCATAGGTTGTTCCTCTGGGGAGAAAACAACAAAGGTGTGACAATTAATCATTCCCATTTGGGAGATGACCCCCAAAGCAGAGAGTGCCTGCAATACTGAATGCAGACACCAGATTTGTTTCTCAACTATCATCAACACTGTCATATCATTAACCCATCATATGAAACACACCACAGAGAACACATACTGCAAGGAACGTGTTACTGGTATAATAGAGATAAAAAGCCACAAATGTGAGAGCAAATAAGTCCACATTGTAACTAGTAACTGTTAAACCAAGGCAATGAATGTTTATAATAATTTTCTTTTAGCATCCTTTGGTCAGAGCTGTCCTTATCTCAACCCTTTGAATCCGGCATTGGGTGCCAAAAAGGACTGTTGTTTTAAGCCCAGCTGGAGATAAAACACCACACAGCCATTCTCTCAAACCCCTCCCTGAATGGGGAGGAGAATTGAAGTAAACTTGTATGATGAGGTACGAGCAGGTGAATAATTGAAAATACAATACAATAAAATAATAATGGTAAATAATAACAAGAATTATAATAATAATAATAACAATAATAAAACCACAAACAATCAAGTGATGCACAATGCAATTGCTCACCACCTACTGACAGATTCTAGACCTTCTTTCCTGAACTCAGGTTGGACTCCCCTTCTGGGTAACTCCCTCAGTTTATATAATGGGCTTGATGTTCTATGGTGTGAAATATCTGTTTGGTCTATTCAGGTCACCTGTCCCAGTTGTGGTTTTTTTAATGATCTGTTCACTCTGCCAGTGAACAGATGAAACAATGTTAAAAAAGGGTCTTTAGGATTCTCAGAAAACCAGAACTTCTGTGTGTTATGATCACCATTCTCATTCTGAATCTCAAATGCTGCACTGTAACAGGTACTGAGAAGAAATGAACTCTACCCTACCCTAGCTGAACCCAGGACATTCACTTACATCTGAAATTTGCAAGTGTTTATAGGTGTAAACCTACACTAGAAGACAATAACTTTGAGGCTATTTAAATAGTCTCTCTAGTGTTTAATGCATTTAGTGCTGGTTTTAAACCTGGACTTTTAATCTCATCTTGTCATGTACATGCATAGGTGACAGTCTCAGAATTTTTTTTTCCATTTTTTCCATTGACTAAGAAACACAGTTCTGCTTCACATCAAAAACATTGTTTCACATGATCTTTGTAGTGCTTACAGAAAAGGAATTTTGTATCATATAGATACTCAAATGTTTTGGAAGGAAAATCTACAGTTATTACCCATATAAACAATGTATTTTTATAAAGTGGGATTTAGCAAAATTAGTTGACTGTTTAAAGGAATTCTATTATGCATGCTTATTTGTTGAGAAGAAATTATTTCTTGCTTTGCTATTCTGACAGGGTTTTCAAACACATATAGATTTACTAAATGCATGGTCTTGAAGGAATTTCTTTGTCTTTTATACAAGTAGTCGTTTATAAAATTACCAGTGTTTCTAGTCTCTTCTAAATGACTACTTTTACATATGCATAACTCAGAAGTCAATTTGAATAGTTTAATTTATGTCTTTTAAACATATATCCCTAGATTCTGAATAGGATGGTAGCAGTCTTCTTTCATGAGACACTTAGCTGATGGAGTTGATTGGAGGGCTTTGAGTAGTGGCTGTGGTGCTGAAGGGACAGCTCATGGCAGCGTGAGGCAGCAGCGCTGCACCAGGAGGGTGGGGCAAGAGGCATAGAAACTAGGATAAAATCATTAGGATATAAACATTATATTGAAATGATCACAGAAGAGTTTTTAAAAGTTATTTTATAATAAATATCATTGATTATAAACAATTATTTGTGGTGTCCTTTATAGAACACACTGCATTCTCTGGGAACATGGAAACATTTAGGAGGGTTGTGATAATGTCCTTGCTCAAAATGAATCTGCTTTATTGCTTAGGAGAAAGCAAACCAAGATATTGGGTATTTTAAATTTATTTATTTTCTTTTTTTTATTTATTTCTCTTCTTTTTTCCTTTATTTTGTAAAGATAAATATAGCATGTGATATTGTCTCTCAGCTTCCCTGCAATTACTTTTTTTTGTAATGTCTGGAATGTGATTTTATTCTGTTATGTTACTCACTATTGAGGAAAAATTCAAACTATTAATCTTTAGTTAAATAAAATAAAATCAACAGAATTTTAAAGGTGCAATTAACACTTTGCTCTTATTTTCTTTAACCTCTTTACTCTGTCATTGGGAATTTAATATCTGATAATTTGAGAAAATATTGAAAATCCTATTGATACCTTCAATTTTTATATGCTATATGCATGTTTGACATGGATTTAAAAATGTTCCCTTAGACTTTGTTTTAGCAGTAAATATAGTAAGCTGCCTTAGCACTGACTTTTGTCAGTGTTTAGCAAATTTCTGTTTCTTAGACTGCCAGGTAGGTGTCATTTTTGTCCTTATCAAATAACATAAATTCTATATAAAGTTTGGAGCAAGAAAACATTCTCCATGTAGCTTATTGCTAGGACTCATGTGGAGTTGACTGCAGTACAATTTCTGTGGACATGAAGCTCATGGAAGACATTTTTGCCATGGTGGCCTGAAGATCCATGTGGTAGTTAGTTGATGCTGTAGAACACCACAACAACACAAAGACTCCAACTTTAGAAGGCTGAAAACGACTCCTTTATTCTTGGGAAGTGTTTCCCCTTTTATACTATTTTACACCAATTCGATTGGTGACAAGAAGACAAACCTCTTCAATCACATTGGTCAGACCAGAGGGACATCAAGAAAAAGGTCCCTTCCAGGGAAAATATGTAAACATTATTGCCATTACCAAAACGTGTCTCTTGTTTACAGAAAATTCCCTGGGAAAGGAATTTCAGAAAACCAAACATCTCAGGCACGAACCAGGGCTACAGTTAGTATTGCATGCTACTGCTCAGCTGAAAAACAGCTTCTGTCGTTCTCTTCTCTCAGAAGCAGTCTCCTTTGATTTCTTCCATTTCGGTAGAGTTTCACCTAAATTACTGTGATGAGTCAAGAGAAAATGGGAATAAATTGAAATACAATTTTTATTTTTTTTTTGTAAGGTGTTTGAACACTAGAAGAGGATGTTCACCAGGGTTTGGTGATCTGCATCCTCTCAGAGAATTCTGAGTTAACCTGTATCCCTAGCTGACCCTGCTCTGAGCAGGAAGATTTGACTCAATGATCTCCAGAAGTTTCCTTTAACTTCAACTACTCTGTTTACTCTAAGACTGTAAAATGAGAGGAAATTTTCTCTGTTACCAAGTGAAATGAAGCTGCATGAAGCAGACTTATGTCTTCATTTGAGATTCTAGGTGATAGCTAGCATTGATTCCTCAAACTTTTCTCACTCATTGGGCCCTTGTTTTCTGTGTGAAAGTCAGAAAGGCAGTGTGCTTTCCCACAGTCAAGCACAGACACAAAATAAACAAAGCAAAATCAAAAGTAACAAAACATTTCAAAGTAACAATACATTTACATTATAAGTAAATTTCTGACTGTCTTTTAGTATTTTCATATCAAAAATTATTAACACAAAGAATAAAAGTATCACCTTTCACAAGAGTTAATGTGCTTCACTTGCCATTCTCTATGATCTTCCTCCTATAAGTTGTTGACAATCGGTTAGCTCCTGGTAAAATTAGCACAATGCCTATCATGATCAAATGTCAAGTGAAATTTTATGGTATTTTTTTCATTGAGTCATCATGATTTCCTTCACTGATTATGTTGATGGTGTTTGTCCGTTTCAAGTGAAGCCATCCATTTTAACTGATACAATTCTGAGACTCTTCTCATGGATATGATCATCCTGTGAGGAATGACGAGTGCTATTGTCTAAACCATCATGACTATCTGGGGCTCCTACAGCTTGCTTAGCTCCATATGTTCATATTTAACTGCTTAACTTTCAGTTTCCAGTATGAGATTCCTGTGGCTTTCTTCATTAGTGTTTGGCCAGGCACTCCATGCACTTCACAGCAGAGGGCCCTTGCTAACATCTTGTAAGTGGGCTCTCTGGTACCCGCTGTAACTTCAGAAGTCTTTCTTTCCAGATTGTCTGAAAAGCATCCTGCAGGTTCCTGCACATTATAGGCAAAGGCTGATTTTTTCCTCAAGTAAGGATTTTTCTTCATGTGTGCAGTTCTGGACTTGCCAGACATGTGAGCTTTTAGTCAATCCTTTATACTGTCACTTCTAAACTGCACATAAATATGGCTATTCTAATAACCTCTATGCCAGTGAATATGGATTTTTTGTATAAGGGACTGTACTCCTTCTTAGTGGGAGCTATGCAGGCTGCTATTTCAAAATGTCAAAATACATTTATTGATGTTGTTATGGCTTTTGTATCATTTCAGATAGAATAGTTTGTCCCAGTGAGCTTTATATCTGTGGGAACAAAGTAGGGCAAAGAACCTGTTCTAACCAGATAACATGGCCTGATTTCAGTATTAGGAAACAGTCCCAGAGGGGATTATAACTCCAAGAGGGTGCTCTAAGTGTAAAGTCTTCCTTTAGTCCTTTGTTAGAAACAGTTCCTACACTCCTGTTTGACTGTTTCACCTGGAACCAGGAACTATTAAATCCTACTCTTTTCATTTGAGTGCACTTCCATTTATCTCTACCCAATCCCAGTGTCAACAGTCTCAAAAGGAATTAAAGGAGACAAATTTATGGTACAGGAGAGTTTTTTGTCTTTCGTTTCACATTGGTTTTTATGAAACAGAACGATGCATGCACAGCAAGTTAAATCAGAGGAGGTTTTTTGCATGTGTATCTCGAACAGGTAGCTGTGATAAGAAGATAAGTAATAAACAGGCAAAAAAAAATCTTGCCCTGTACTTGGGAGAACCAGAGAAAATGAAAAACTATTCCTGCAACTGAACTGAGCACCTAAGCTCTTTAATGTCAAGAGTCTCTTTTTCTCTAACCTGATAATTTTGCTAATGTACAGTCTATCTTCATATTACTCTGGTAATAAAAATGATAATAAAAATTACCCAGAAGTACCCACTCATTGCAGTTTTCTAGTCCTGTAGTGAGAATATGAGGAGCTTAAATAATATTTTATCTAAATTTGGACCTTGATGTAGTCTGTAGGGAACAGATATCTGATCTCTAAGAATAGGATGTTCCTTAACATGCTAAGCTTGCTAGAGGCAGACATCTCAGGAATTTTCAGTCCAAATAGGGATATGTGACTTTAAGTGCACACAGAAAGGACAGAGGAAGGGCTGAAAGAGAGAGAATTGATGGGGAAAGAGGAAAGAAGAAAAGAAGAGAAAGTAGGAGAGATGGGGAGAGAGGGAATAAGATATTCTACAGTAGGAGTTCTTGAACAATAAGTGATCTGAATAAATGTACAGTGATTAAATGTATGTGTTAGGCTGAAATGGGTCTGGGGACACTCTCTAGTCTATCCTCTTATGTGAATTAGGATCACCTCAATGGGTTTTTATCGACTTATTCTTAAATGTGTTGAAATGTGGGTTCACTATCAATAATAAACAGCTCCATTATTTATTTAATTGTCCCAACAGATTAGCCGTTTTCAATTAGCATCTGATGTAAATCCTTTTTCCTATCTGGTAGCTCTAATTAAAACCAGGTCTAATTTATCTACATCTTTCTTAAAAGATGAAACTGTGAACTGAGGAAAGTGTTGTTGTTGGAACTTCAGCAGACACTACTTACCTTGTTTTTTGTTTCTGCCAGTAAATTCCAAGATTAAACTTCACTTTGTTACAATAATATTGTATTTTTGGATCATTATTCACTTTATGATCCACCATACCATCATACCTTTTTCCATTATATATGCAGTTGTCCACTACTTTCTCTTTTTTAATTGTTTAGCACTTGATAAAAAAATGTAATGCCTGTGTTTCCCCTCTTGGCAGAGAGGAATAAAAAAAATAAAAAAATAAAAAATAAAAGACAAGTTGCTATGTTCATGATTTATAACAATCCTGTTATCATTTGATCAGATCCCTGAATTCATTAAATTACTGCTAAACTATATCTATCCATCTATGTCTTGATATCATATATTTACATAATATTAATATCAAATATATGTCATATTCTCTTCTCTGATATTCAGGTGTAAATATGACTGTAGTTGTCCCTCCAGATCTGACCTCATTACATCTGGAAATACAGTGTGTGTCCTTTTATTGCAGAAATAGTTTACCTAAAAGGAACCGTTTGGGGAATACAGCTAGCCTTTCTTTTTCTTAATTTTTTTTTCTTCCCCTAATTCTCAAGACAAGACTTCTCTGTATAATGTACATTATCTGAAGAAAAATATTTAGGTAAAAAAGTCATGTTCTGGATATGATGCCTTCTGTTCTGAATGTGATGATCAGGGAATTCTCTTTCACTGCTCTCATATATCAGTACCAGTTATGGTCCATATAACTGTCGTTGTTTGAATAACCTGAAAATTTGTTGCTGTAATGAAGCTTCCAGATAAACAAAGTTATTTTTCTTTATTAAGTAAGTGGTTGGATCCACAGCTGAACAGAAAGGCTTTTTGTGTAAAGACCTGAGGTTATATGTAACATATTTTGAAATGCTGTATATGGATAGGAGAATATAGTCATGGTTACAGCAGTGGGCAGGAAATCAGTTTTGAGTCTTGGCTGTGCCACAGACTTTCTGTGTGACTTTGGACAAGCTACTCTTTGTGCATTAGCTAATAATACTATCTCTATCTCCCAGGGGTGTTGTGAGAATACATTCATTAATGTTTGTAAGGCACTTGGATGCTATAGCAATGGGGCCATATAAGCACTTAGAGAAACAATCCATTTTTGCAACAATGTGCATCTCCCTGACTAAGGACTTTTTTGTTGGAAGTTTTTCATAGATGCTTGTTATGAATAAATCCACTTTATAATGATACAGTGAGGTTAAACTGCCTTTTGGAGTGCAGTTTCACTTTAGTATTCAGAACAGGTGTAAACAGTCATAAGTTGGAAAGCTGTTCCCACAGAAAAAGAATACTATTTTACAGTCAGAAATTTGAATAGAAATGATACCTCTCATGATTCATCTAGCTCAAAACATGGAGGATTATTTACATCTGTATCTGTCTCACAAATAGTTTGTTCTATTTTAAGCACTTCTCATTACATTGTCTAAACCTCCTCAGGCAAGTAATTTCATTTCGTAATTGCCTTTAAAGTTAAACAGTTTGCTCAAATGTCTACTCTACTTTTTCCTTGTGGATATAGGCTGCTCTTTGAGTCTGTCCTTTCTTACTGAAATAACCTTCACTCTCATGTGTTCAATTCAGACACACCACACAGTTACACCAGGTTAACAATTATTGCTTTAGTGCTGATGGGAGGTAAATTGGTAAGTCATGATAACTTGATTTGGTAATTTTCCTGGCTGAGTGCTGGTCAATGTTAAAATCTGAATGTGGGGCTCAGAACATAAGCACCAAGGAGCAGAAAAAGAGTATTCAATATTCTCAAGGCTTTTGGAAAGAACTTGGTGGGAGATTTCCAAGCTAGGGGAAAAGTTGCTGCAATGACTTCATAAAAATTTTGTTTTGCTATGGCTTGTTTTGATTTTATTTCTAGAAAGTAGTAATAGCAGAGACAGTATACAAGAGAGATTTGGAAAATGTGTGAGCTGTCAGTAAGGACAATGAAGAGTGCTCTGCAGCTTTTGAGGCTCAGAAAACCAGATATCTGTTGTGCTTCCATGTAAATTTTTCTAATTTAGTGATTGAGTTAAAGAAAAAAAAAAAGGCTAATGAAATCATCATTAGAAGATAGAGACCCTATAAATGTCCCAATGAGAGGAACATACTATGTCCTCTCCTAATGCATGAAATGTAGAGAATTGACATGGTCTTAAAAAGTATTGAACTGCAGGAATTCAGTTAATTGCAGTTAAATACAAGATGTAAACACACAGAAGAACAGGCCTCATTTGTGCTGGGGTTCATGAGGTTGCTTGTTTGCCATGAAGTCTGTCTTGCCACTATTGTTGATTGAATATGTAGTGAATAGAATTGCTTTTAATAACATTCCCATATCAGTGACTGTAAATGCTTCTCAAAATGAGTATTATATTATGCTATGATTAAGAATTTCCTCACAATGCAAGAGAAAAGAGCTTTGGAATTTTTTTTTCTTATCTCTAAGAGTATTGGTGATTGAATGGGTTTGATATCCTCTAGTAAATACATATCTAATATATACTACTCTGGACAGAAGAAACAAAAATGAAAGAAATATACTATTGCAGTGTTGTAAAAACTTACTACAAAAGGAGCCACAAGCATAAATTCCCAATCTTCACTTGAATTCAAAACCATCAGGCTGCTCCCAGTGTCATGTATTGTTATTTTCTGGATTTAAAAAGACTCAGTACCATCTCTTTCAGTTTTTCAGTAAATTCAGGACCTGATTCTTGATCAGAATTCCAGATTCTGTAATTTAAGTTGATGCATGATTGAAAAAAAAATTATCAATGAAGTCAAGAGAAGAAGCTTCATTTCACAATTGTTAGTGAGCCAGAGTTTTGTCTCAGTTGTTGTACATTCTAACATCTTTCCCATTTTTAGTTAATTCATGTCTCTGGTTATTGAGCATTATTTGAGTAAAATCCTTTGTTACCAGAAATGTCTTGTAAAAATACTTTGTCATAGTGCAGCAACACTAAAACATCTACCAAAATATTCAGGAAAAATGTAACTCAAATTACTACTTTTATCTCCTCAAAACAATTGGAAATATTTTATACTTATATTTTATATATATTTTTATTTTTGTGTCAAATTGATCCTCTTTAAGACATGGTATGAATCACGCAAAAATAATTGGGATGTTAAAGATTACTGTGGTTTGAAAAAAAAATTAAAAGGAATTCAAAATTCAGTTCTGATAGTTAGCCAATTAAAAAAATATGATCACCACAAACAGTGGAAATTTGAAATTTCTGTTAAAGAATTTTTGTCCTAGGTCGTGTCTGTCAGAATGAAGATTGCACAGATTTGGTAGTATACCTGGAAAAAGAAAATAAACCAGTAAAAAGTACAGAAACTGTTACAGTTGTATTACTTTTTTTTAAGGACTGTCTTCTTGAGAATGCTTTTCTGTATGAGAAACAGCAGCATATATAATCTGGAAAGAGTAAGGCCTTTTTCTTATGGCAAAGTGAATTGCAGCTATTTCTCACAATAGGAGGTCATTGGTCATATACTGATTCTATCCATTTTGATAGGACATTATTGATAAAGATCTTTATACTTATAGTATGTCTTTGGGATTGATACCAGTTGCACATGTTTACTTCAACAAAATAACTTTTGATCACCTTGCTGATCCTTTAGGCAATACTTAATATACAATTAGATGTTCTCTTGCTCATATTATCTGATATTTCAGTTTACTACATAAAGTACACACCTGCTTCTTATATCCCCCTTTTATTGTTCTGAAGTGATTTTGAAAACAAAGTATTTTAAGACCTTCTGGTTCCTAATGGAAGAAAATAAAGATTTGTTACATATAGGCAAAGAGAAAACAATTTAAAAAGTGGTTGTCATTCAAAATAAATCCAAGATGTCCTTTTTAACCATAACAATTATTCTACTAAGTATACTGCTTTTTACTATTCCCTCAATTCTGGAAGTAGTTGTCATGTGTTTTGGGAATTTGATTTGTTCTGACTGTATAGAATTCCATTAGTTTTCAGTGGAAAAAAAGAAATTTTTCTGGTCTAGTTTTTTCATAAAATTAAAAAAAAAATAAAAAATCCACAAAGCAAGCTGCACTTGGATCCAGTATTTAGTCTCTATGTTTTTATTCAAAATGATTTTACTATGAAGGCTATGACTAGGTAGATGCTATGTAACCACTATACTATACTGTAACCACTGTATAGGGAAGATATGAATACTTAAACTTTTTTCAAAAAGAAAAGAAGAAAGGATGAGGAGAGAGACTCTACCAAGTTTCAGTTGTGTCAGAGGTGACTGGATGTTTTTGTTTACCTTTACATTTGAAATGATGCTAACCAACTCTTCTAAACATCAGTAAAGGTCAGTTTTGTAAGTGGTATTCTCATCGTCTTGAAGCAGCTGTCGTAGAGCAGGATGACTGTAAGGGGAAACACCAAAGTCTTCAATTCTAGATCTTCAGGTTAGACCCACTAATGTTATAGTTTGTTCTGTGTTCATTTCCTTTTGCATTTTCAGGCATGATTTCAATTGAATCATTTATGGTTCTTCCATTCAGATTATAACAGCTATTTTGGAGCGGATAACCCTCAATGGCTGTATATGAGACATTGCCCGGGGTGCCTCCAAGATGCTTTTGAGCTGGGTAAGGAAATCACTGAGTGTTGACACATTCTCAAAGCACTATGGCATGGATTGAGAGCATAGTTTATAAACTGTGTTACTGACCTATTGTTCTGTGGTTTACTGACAGAATAGACTATACCACTTTCCTCTCAAATGTTAAAAGAAAGCAAATAAACATTTTTTCCTAAAAAAGAAGGTGACAAGTATTTTTTTAAAAAATAAATACAGTATCTAATATGTGGTAATTTGTGCATAAAAACTTCAATTCATCATTGCCCACTTCCGATATGTCTACTTCTAATACAGTAGCCATTCAATGTATAATATTATGCTAATCTCATGTCTATTATCACTATATTAGTACACTGGTGTGGTAAATCAGACTTAGATTTTTACTGTGACTTTAAGGTCAAAGCTGTTTCTGCAGGCATGTCTTAACCAATCTGCTAGTTTAGGATTTATACTCAGTTCAAGCTGTAATGCCTGTATCATCTTTACTATCTACATATTACCTTGCACACTCCTGTTCAGTCAGGAACAATTAGTTATCATGACTCATCTCCCCTTTCATTTATGTACAGAGACAACTGAAAACTTAAGGGCTTGTGAACTTGCACCTATGGAGTACACGGGCTGTTGGTGTGGGGCTTTCACTGAGGGTGCACTAAGAAATCAGACAAAGCTTTTTTATCTCTTGTGTAAAAGCCTGAAGATGAGTATGGTTATGATTAGGACATTCCAGCACAGGTGTGATGCTAAAACCTCCCAGGACTTGGCACTTCACTCCTTCTCTGTTTAAGGTTAAGCAGTGTGTCCAGGGAGAGAGTATATTGTGCTGTAGAGAAGGATGTTTCATTTCTTACAATGTTTGTATAACGCTCTGTAATGCTTTATCTGGTTGAAATCCAGCTGAATCAGCTACAAGATCTCCATGATTTTTACAGAAGTTACTTCGGGCTGTGCCCTGTCACTGCCTTTTGTACCAGGGGTCATATTTTATTACTGGGTTTTTTTGTTAAAACCAAAAAATCTTAGATGTGCCATTTCATGTTGTAATTAAACCTTTCTATTTCAAAATAATGTAAGCATGCAGAAAAATGGTTCCTATTAGGGAACAGCATAATTTAAACAAAACAGCATAATTTAAACAAAATAAAAGAAGTTGTTTGCCTCTTAAAATACATTTTTCACAAAAGTTTTGTAAAAAGGTGCTATGCAGTGGCTTCTTCCTTAAATATAATAATTTATAGGACTCCTGATATATCTAGTAAATAGAAGAAATAAACTTCCTACAAAAACAAACAGACAAGCAAATAATGAATAGGTTGTGCATCCAAGAGAAGGTTATATTAATCTGCAGTTCCTGCCGTTATCCCACGCAGGTGTAAACAGATAGGTGTCCAGTGTGTTAATTCCACAGAGTCCAGTAATAAACCTGAGATTAGCTTTCAATAAGTCACTTTCTTCCAACTGGAAAACAAAACAAAACAAAAAGTCTTATATCATTTCATATTAACCGGCCATATTTAATAATAGCTAGAGACTCACTAATACTTTTCTTTATTATCAAGAACCAGTGGACTATATTATACCTGAATGGCTTGTAAAATGATTGTTTTATATTTCAGAATGACAAAAAAGTTTCTGTACTCAGATTAAAGATTTAATTTAACAACCATTTCACCTTTACTTATTCCTGAATACAGACCCAGAAAAACTTAATACATAAAATTCTCTGTCTCTTTTAATGTCATAATCTGATAATATCTTGAAAACATGAAAATTTTTAGGTTAAAGAAAAAAGTGCCATAGTGGTAAACCCATTTTAATTTATATGTAAGTTGTTAATTCTGTGCATGTAACAATTTTAACTGTTTATTTGGGGTTTTGAATAATTTTAAACCATCTGCACTTAACATTTGTCTGAAAAATATTTGTTTCCCCTTCACTAGCTTAATAGCAAAGATTACTTCTCCTATCAGGAGTATCGCACAATGTGCTCAAATATTAGAGGCTGCTGTTATCTCTTCCCCCTATGTTTAGAACTTGCTCTAACTTACTGTGGAGGTGCCTGGTGGTGTTCTGGATATGCACCACTTTTGCTGCAGCTCCCTTTTGTACATACTACAACAAGAATTGCTAATGGAAAGAATTCAAGTGGCCGTTGAGGCAAAACTTCAGCTTCTGAACAATTTTTTGTAACACCCAGATTTTGAAAAATGTGGAAAGTCAAAATCTAAAGATATGTAAAGGAGATTCTCCAGTTAAAGTTAAAATTACAGGTCAAAGAGTTAATTGCTTAAGTTGCCAGTGAGTATGAGTATGTGTTTGTATAGTAGAATTCATTTTCATAGAAATTGTTTCTTGGGCTTTTTTTTTTTTCCTCTCCCTCCACTAAGATGGAACAAAACAAAAAAACATTACAAATCTATTAGTTTATTCACTTTTCCAGGCAACACTGCTATTGGCTATTCTATTAAGTTTTGCTGTAACATGGCTCATAGAGTTTGTGTGTATTCAGCATGGCTTTCTCTGTGGGTCTCTTTCTCAAGTAAGATCTTACTCCCTGAAAGTTGCATCATATAAGTTGTGTATTTTTAAGCTAGACTCTCAAGAATTGATGTTGGAAACCTGGATCATAATCACATTCCCTTAATTTCATGTGTTTAATCATCCTGGTTAAAATACAAATCCCTTTTCTGGTAAAAAGAGTGAACAATTGTATTTCGAGAAGTGTTTAAAAGTCCAGGTGATCTTAAAATACATTAAAAAAAAAAAAAGAAAAAGAAAAAATTAACTCTCTGAGTTTAATTGTGATTTTTGTGAATAGCCCTACAGTCATTGGAATGTTTGATCCTATGCCTTGCACATTGGTCTTAACTGTGAGTATCAAGAGTTGTGTGCTCTCTCTGAATTATCATAGAATCACAGAATGGTTTGGGTTGGAAGGGACTTCCAAAGATCATCTAGTCCAAGCTCTCTGTCATGGTTAGGGACATCTTTCACTAGATCAGGTTGTTCAAAGCCCCATCCAACCTCACCTTGAACATTTAATTTTCATTTCAAGACAATATTCTTAGAACTGAAGGCAGGTAGAAAGGTCCTTATGACATTGTACAATCTCTCTTTGAGATTAGTAGTTCTCTTTGTTGCTGTAATCTGTTAACTATTTGGGGATTTTTAGGTAAATAAAAGCATATTTTGAAGACAAGAATGGATGAAAGCCATAGAGAAAACAGAAAAAAGCAGGAAGTAGAAAGAGGATGGGTAGATGGAAACTGCAGTAATACGAGTTCTCCATTAAGACACATGGAGTTCTTCCCATTTAATTCCAAGTTTCTTCTTTTGCTCAAATATAAAATAGCCACAGGCAGCCATATCATACGTAATCATGTATTATAGAAATTAAATGACATAATTTAGATGTCTCTTTCTTCAGACATCAGAATATTTCCTCCTGAATAGGTTGTGTGAAAACTTGGTACATCTTGAATAAAAATAAAATAAAATAACCCATACTTTGTAGGGCAGGAATGAGTTTCAGCACTGCAGATTCTTCAGAGGATAGGCTGTTGGTCTCCCTCCTCATTGGTTGTCCATTCATTGCAGCTCATGTATTTTTTTCATATGCATAGTGGCATCACAGTTCTGTAGGATCGGTAATGGTGGCAAATACCATCAGTGTAGGAGCTGGATTCTAAGGCTCTAAATTTTTCAATCCCAGATGCAAGGAGCTTTTTCTATGTAGAAAATTCCCCAGGTCATAATGCTGTCATTGTTCTCAGTAGGAAACCTTAATTGCAGAGCTAGTTGGATAAGAGTTGGATTAGCTGGCAGAGTGTTGTCTGGAAAATCTTTCAGCTGTGCAATGTTATCACTTCCCCTACATCCCTCCGCCCCCACCCCTGAGGATTCCTAGCCTACTGCATTTGGTGAGATACATATGTTTTCCCCAGCTACAGGAGCTGTGAAGGGTTCCTCTGGGATATCTAAGTATAAATACCCAAGTGTGTCTTCAGTTGCTAGGTTATTTTTAGTCAATGGGTGGTTACCAAGTCATCTATAATTGTGCTGTTAAATGTGTCAGAGCAGCTACTGCAAATTGAGGTGCTCCCTGTAACAGGTGGAGCATGTAAAGTAAAATGAGAGAGGGCAAAAGCAACATTTCAGAACTGAACTGCTTAAATATTTGAATTATATAAGGGGAGATTTCTTGGCAGGCAGATGTGAGGAGGATGATCCATGAGTACAACAGGGATGAAGGAATATGGTAGCATTGTCTGACTGTATATGGAGGTTTAACACCTGCTGGTAATTAAACCTCAAGTAATCCACTCCCCTTTCTCCAGCCCCCATCTGGTGAGAGAGGGACAAAAGCAGAGACTGGGTCGAGCCAACAATTTACTGAAAGCACACAGCAGTGGAATAAGAAATGCACAATAGCAGCAGCAGTATTAGTAACAGTAGCATAGAAGAGATGGTTCTTTGCACACAAAGGGTTCACTAATACCTCAGTTTAGTTCCACGTGGCTGCTGAGACAAAGACAAGATGGGGAACGTTCCTGCAGCTCGGCAGCAGCTCATGGTTATCCTTGAGACCAAGACAAGGTGGTGGACACTCCACAGCCAGAATTCCCCATCCTTGAGCCTGAGACAATGAAAAACAATGATGGACAAACCCCAAAAACCCTCTGCGTGTGTGTATCTCTGTGAGTGAGATAGAATAGCAATATGGCCATGGCCCAGGGCTCTAGGCTTCCCCTCCATGAGCAAACCTGGGACACTACACTACACAGAGTGCCTGTGCTGGTGCACTGGGTAGTTCCAGTTGTCTGTTTTGGGAGAATTTAACAGTGATCCAAGGGATCACAGTGGTCTCTAACTTCTTCTTAGGCAGCTCCTTTTTCAGTAGTGGCCAAAAGCTGTTACCAAACGGTGACTCCGGTGTGGGAGAATGTTCAGTGAGTTCTCAGTGGAAAACTGTCTACATGGCATCAACTGCTGGCACAAATTTTAAATAGAAAAGAGGAAGGAAATCATACCTGACTAGATAGTCAGTAAGATGGTAGGAGGAAGATGTGAACAGCAAAATAATTCAATTGAAAAGCAAAATGAAAAAAAATACTTAAAAAAACCTCCCCTGTAAACCATCAGAAAGTTCAAAGTCAACATGCACTGTTAGCAAGGAGATTGCACACTGATAATTCTAAATTATCCAGGCTGTGCCATCCCTTTTATGAATCTGCCACTAGGAGACAGGGCAGGAAGCACTGTATAGTCTGTCAAAAATATTAAAGATATATTAATGGAGCACCTAATTTGGTAAGTCAAGGGGGAAAAAAACCCCTAAATTTTAGGTGTTCATGGAAAGAGCTAGTCAAATGTAGTTGTGGTTCATATGGTAGCTGCACCATGTCACAAACCAGAGATCAATAGCATCTCTTTAGATGTTAATTTCTACTCCAGTGGCAGTTACCCAGCATCAGCTGAAGATGAGGAATAAAATTTTGAGGACTGCTGTAGTTGTGCCTAGCTCAAAAGCAAAGAAATGCAAACCAGCCATTGGTATACAGAGAAAAGATGAGAAAAAAACCTTTTAATGCTGCTAAAACTAATTGGTGGAAATATATTTATCTGTGCTCATTCCTGTATGCTCAATATATCTTCCATTTTGGTTAGATTCAAAACAGAAAAAGATTTATAATGCTACTTCAGGCATATGTGAAAGATGAACTGGGTGAATTTCAACAAAATAAAATGTTAAACTTAGCATCAGGAGAAACATTCCAGCTGAGAGAACCACTGGGCTGGAATAATCACCTCAAGTGGCTGGTGACAGACTATTGCCTGAGTAACTCAAAAGTAACAAAAATGAAATCCAGTGGGCATTGGCAAAAGTTTGGTCTAGATAACCTAATAATAGCTATTGTCTTCTCTCTTTTTTTCCAAAGCCAGAAGTAGTTTCCAAATTCATTACTGAAAATGGGCTAACATCACATCTTGTGCTCCTGCATTCAGATCTGCATTGGCCATGCATAATCTGGAGGTTTATTGCATGAACAGGAATAAAATAGTTATGCAAAAGGCATTTGACACAGCTGGAAATAGTAGGACTTTATTTCTAGGTATGTGGAATACAATCTGAGCATGATTGTTTTCCAGGAATTTTAGCGCATCTTTATTTATAAAATATCTCAGTAGTGAAGAATAAATCTTACAGAGTCTGGTAGAATCTTTTCACAAAGCAGAGCATAGATAATTTTTTCAAGTCTTTATACTTGAGGAAAGGCTGCTGTTTTTGCTACCGAGTTCCAGTTTTAGTAATTCTGTAGAACTCGACTGAATTTTTAGTAAAAAGAACAAATGAGCTGCATTTCCAAAAGAGAACACACATTTGAAAATTATGCACTTCATTTTTCTGCTGCTTTCTTGTAAGATCTCAGAAGATCTTCTATCTCTTACATATTTGCTCTTGCTCCCTGATCATCAGAAAAATGTATTCCTCATTTCTCTTCCCAGCTGCAAATGCCTTCTATATCAGAAATGTCTTCCAATGCCATGACTAGCCTTTACCAGCTTTGCTCCTTCAACTTTAAAAAACAATGGGGAAACTGTGGAGTGGTTCTCTAGAAGGAGCTACTGCTAGAATCACAGCTTTTTGCTCTGTATTGCTTGAGATGAATGAGGTCAGAGCTCTGGACAAAGCCTGGAAATGCAGAGATAGGTCTGCAAATCTGTTACGGCCTAAGCAGCTGAAAAGTCATTTGGAAGGTGTTATTCCATTAGTTGGGGATGCAGATCTTAATCAGCTGAAAGGGGGAATTTTTATCATTGGAATTTATTCGGAAAAGTCTTCCAGAAAAGTCTACATGGGTAACTTGAGTTATCTTTAATATTTTATAAATCTTTATGCAGGTGACAGGTAAAGAAATTGAAGATGGATATTTTTGAATAGGATTCACCCTGTTTGAAAAGTCAAAAGCTATTTAGAAAACACAAACCTGAGAGTGAACTCTATGTAGTACAGCAAGTGGCCTTGCCAGGTACCACTGTCCTCTCAAATGGGAAGTCTTCTGGAATTCCTTGTTGCTATGAAACTAAATCTGCCCGTACAGTGTGAGCGCTGAACCAGATTTTGTTCCCACTTCCACTGGTGTGCAAGTAGAGTGGCCAGGGAGCACAATGCCTGTTCTGATGTTTTGTTTATGAAGGGTCTCATATAAAGGCCACAGAAACCCAGGAGTATTTGTCTAATTCAGAAGCTCACAGGAGTAAGACTTGTTAAAATGAGAGAAAGCACCATCTTGCACCTCAAAAGGAGCAAGGAACAAGCAGTTGAGGCTTCTGACCCATTGAAGTGGATCTCCCTGTGCTTTTAGTCAAATGGAAAGCAATGAGCAACATTTTTCAGAGGATTTCTCTCTCAATATGTTCAGACTAAAAGATATGTATTGCTTATTCTGGACTTTAGAGTGTAATCTCTAAAGTTTGACACTTCTAAAACCCAGTTACCTGTGGATTTTAAAGCTGTTGTGTCGGTGGGGGGGCAGGGTGGGAGAGAGATTTGTTTGCTTAAGTATAAAACGTGTGAATTTTCTTTAGCTACTTGACACTTTTTTCTTTCACCCAGAAGACAAATAAACAAACAAAACCCAACTTGAACTGTGCCCAAGCATGGCAAATTTCTCACCGAAGTTACATTTCAGAATGAAAGATTTACAGTGGAATTTCTCTAGTGTAGCTATGACATTGCTTTAACATTGCATTGCTGTAATCTTCAAATATAGTAAATGCAATACATGGGTTTATAGGGATTTGTGTGAAGTTTAAAATTCAAAAGATGGTTGTTTTTAATGTTTCTCTGGGCTGTCTGTGAAAAACGAAAAGGCACAGGGATGAATTTAAGACACATAATCAACAGTATGGGAGATGTTTGCCCAATAAAAATACTGATCTTTTATTAATCTGTCCTTTCAAGCATCTGGAAACCCTTTCCCGGTTTCTTAAAATTAAGCAAATATTTAAATATGAAATATAAAAAAAAAAAAAACCCAAAACAAGACCAACAAACCAAAAAACCAAAACCTCAATCCACGTCACAAATGCAGATGTAACCAAGGTGCTATGAAAACAAAGCTCTCAGCGAGCAAGTATTCCCTTACTCGGTTTAAATCTCCCAAACTATGGATGTCTATCCCGGAGAAACCGGGGTAGCTCACTGGCCGTCTGTGCTCACTGTCCTTGTCGGTGCCGTGCAGTGAACCCGCGGCCGGCCCGGGCAGCCCCGCAACTCCCGGCGTGTGGCGGCGGGAGGACTCGGCT
>VWZU01009711.1:486658-535676 GCA_013397095.1 Sterrhoptilus dennistouni | reverse complement strand
AGCTCTGAAAAGCAAAAACAGGATGTCTGCCTCTAAAGCTGCTGCTGTGTGTATTTTTTTTTTTTTCTGAGGCTGTGCTATCTGGGCCCAGGTTGGTGTAATCTTTCAGTGCAGTCTATTGGTCAAGTTCTCTTTCCTGACAGAAGGTTAACTCTGGTGTGTGTGACAGAAAATGTTGTCATGGCCAAGGGATCATGTCATCACAATAAAAACAGAACCAGCTGGAGATTAAAAAAAATTAAAATACTGAGTCTTAAAGTTATTGGGTTCTTCTTTACTCTTGGCAAAACTCTAGTGATGCACTGATGGACTCCCTTTTTAACTGTTCATCAGAAAATTTAAAACACTAGCTGAGTAATTACATTAAGCAGTGAGGCAGTCCAAACATTTGCTAAAAATAGAACTACTCATCAACTGATTGAAATTAATATTTAATATGCAAGAATTGATTCATCTCTAACAACATCATTTTAATTCAACTTTAGACACCTCAGAAGTAGGCATTATAAATCAAGAGAGCTCTACTCGGGTCAGCAGCACATGGGATTTTTGTCACCCAAGAAAATGGACCAGAGACACTCAGCAAGAACTTCAGGCAGCCACAGAGTTATAAACTGAATGTGATGCTTTTTGTCCCCTGGCTCAGGAGTTTCACACATTAATGCAGAGCTCACCAGAAACAAACATCATCCCAGCTGTCTAAGGCATCCAAAGCAGCTGTGTTCCTACAGAAAGGTCTCTCAAGCTCCATTTCAGCTTTTATTGACAGCTTCTCCAGCCTAGCATGAACCACTCACAGCAGAATTTCACTGGTGGATGCATCCATCCACCACTGAGAACCTGGGCAGTGCTGCCACAATGTTGAAGTGCTTTGCTTTCAGTCAAGTATCACTTTAAACAATAGTATCAGCAGTTTTCAAGCAGCCTGGTGCTTGCTTGGCAAAACCCACCTGAGTTACCTGTGCATACTGATGTGACAGGGGCTTGCCTAAGGCAACGAGGCTCAAGAGTAAGAAGTAGCCTCTCTTCCTGGGATATCATTTGCCCTTCCCACACAGTGGATGGAATTTGTAGGAGATTGTGGCTTAAAGCAAAGTTTATATCACCAGAGAACATCTCTGCTGCCATTCAGCCAGCAGAGCTGACTTCACAAGATCTACTGTTCAAATTACAGACCCTCAAAATATTACAGTTGTAGACCTGGCACCACATTTAATAATCAACACAGAAAGCTTAAAATGACCAGTTACGGACTTTGAAATAAAGGTTTAGTGCAGGATTGATTCTGTAGCTTAAAGCACTTGCTGAAGGCAAACAAAACTCAAAGCTCGAGCTTTTGGCAGCTCCACAAATTCAGACTTGAGTTCACAAAATGTCTCACGTGAAACTGTCATCATTGTGAGATCCTGGCACGAACTGGTATGTGAAAGCCAAATTTTCACTTATTTTGCAAGCTGGGAAGGCTCACTGTGTATTCATACACACACTCCCCCCTCCATTTTTGGAGGAATTTTACTCTTGGAACGTTTTTGTCTAATCATTGACTGCTTTTATGGCTTTAGGATGAAGATTTGTTGTCCTAATTAAGTGAAAAGCAGAAGGCATGCTGTTTTGGAAAGCTCACACACCACCAAAGCCAGTGCACAGCACACATCAAGACTCACCTGCTTACACTTCTGCCAAAAGACAAGATAAATAATTACACTGCCTATATCTAATATTGAAGTGCATATCAGGCAAATACATGTATATAAGATCTATCACATACAATATATTATATATGGATATACCCATATGCAATATATATAATATAATAGATATTATATAAAAAATAGGTTATGCAGGGAACGTAAATTGCACAAATTGCACAATTTACGTAAATTGCGTAAATCAAGTCTGTTACTCAAACAGTGTAAATTGCCCGTTCATGAATTGCGTAATTTACTTAAATTGCGTAAGTCGCATCCGCTGTGTAAGTTAAGTAGGAAACGTAAGTTGCATCCAGGAGGATAGAGTTGCCGGTGAGAAGGTGAACTATTTTTTTAAATAAGATTTTAAAAGCACAAATCTTACTGTTTTGCATTGGAATTGGGAGTTTAAATCTGGATCCATAAACACAACACGTTCTGTGCTTCTCATATAAAGTTCACAGTTTGAATAAGGAGGTACTACACACATTTCTGCCCAAGAATCAGGACGAGTCTTAAATTAATGTATCCTACCACACAGAAATACAGACACAAAATGAGATGATCAGTGATAGAGGTGAAAAAACTGCTATGCTCAATTTAGAAGCAGAAAACTAGATGAAATTATGTTTTGCTTTGTTCTTACATGGCACCTTCAGATCTCTAATTTCTGGCCTTATGTTTTCTATAACACCTGAAGTTTCTTACAAATATTTAGAAGCTATAATTTATACATCTGTTATTTATCACAGGGTTAGAAAATAAAAACCCTTAATTTAGTAATTGCAGCTGCAAGATCATTCTGTCTCTATGCACCTGACATCCACACCAAGAGGAATCAATCCTTTCATACTTTTAAACCATACAGCACAATACTTTAGATCTCTCCATATTTAAATTGTTTTCATTGGTGCATTTGATTACCTTACTCCTTATTTTTGCCACAAGGAAGAAATGCATTGAAACACCAACAGGAGCTAAAAATTGCAGGTACAGTTGGCACTACACAAGGTAAGTCACAATATTACCACTTTTCACGCACTAAACAGTAGAAATAAGATTAGAGCTGAGGGTTGTTTTTTTTCCCTTCAAATGCAAACCCCTTTGCTTGGACTGTGCTGAACAACAAGAAAAAAAGACCAATCGGATAGAACAATTTACAATTCTCTGACTTGAAAACGTGTTGGGGAAATACAAGGACCAGGATACCTGGTATGAAACCACAGTACAGCTATTATAGGTGTAGCAGTCACATCATCTATATGAGTTCCCCAGACAGAAAGGAAACATACAATGTGAAAGAAAACCTCTTACAGGCAATCACACCATAGGATGGAATCAACATTGCTCTCAAATTCATCCTGAACACCACATGGATATTTTTCCCTACTGAAGGCAAGCAACAATTCTTTTTAACTTCAGATATTTACTAAAGGATTTTTCCAATAACAAGCCTGTATTTTCCCTAGCAAGGGTGATCTCAGGTGAGTTTTTCCACCAACATTACCGTAACATCCAAACATCAGCCAGATGTTCATGAGCCTGCTAGCTCAGGGGATTCTCCTCACCTGTATTATTGTATCAGTTTCTGATGGCAGATAAAACATTGCTATGGCACCTGGATGATCTGCTCCATCCAGGCCTTCCTCTGTGTTTTAATGCTTGGCTTTACATTGGAAATTTACTCCAGAATCCCCATGTCCAAAACTGGACAGGTATATTACAGGACAAAAGCATGAAGATTACTCAAGATCTTAGTAAAGCACAATATAGGATTTTCCTGCATGGTTATTTTGCTTATTTCCAGAAATATTTGCTAAGCCAAGTAAAACAACTCAACAATTGCAGTGAACTCCCTGATGGGGATTTTCTGTCCTAGACAATAATTTCACTTTCATATTTGAGGAACGTCATTTCCTTAAAAGCATTCTTGCTTCATAAAAATATTACATGATGTGGCCTTACTATTTTCAGACTGTATCTATAAATGACTATTTCATTTAGGTGTCCAATCAATTCATATTGGGACTACTTTAGAGCTTAACCTGATGGAGAAGTCTACAAGTATAAAACCATCTGTAAAGCTCACAGCTCCCAGGAACTGTGCCAGCTGCCTTAAAAAGTGGGAAAACAAAGACACCAAGTCTGCAAGGCACCCATCACAGAGCACTGCTGCTTCTCCAAGCTTCAGGCTACTTCCACCAATCTTAAGGCTAATACTTACATTGGTTAGGAAACGTTCACATTTAGTCAAACCAGATCAAACTCACAATCACATCAAGTGCAGCAAAATAATAGCTCTCATTAGGTTTCTCATTATTAATGAGCATTTCTGTGATCACTTCACTCACTGTGCCACGTCAGATGCCGCTGGCAGTGGGGACTCCTCGGGTACCAGGTCGATGTCGTCAGTGAGGCTGTTGGCCCGTGACATGTCTGGGGTCTGCCCTTCCAGGCCTCTCCTTGCTGCAAAAATGATTCAAAGAGATCACAAATGCATTAGGGAGACAAATCTACAAGCTCTTGCCGTGGCACATACACAGTTCAAACACAAGGAATCTCTTCCAAGAAAGGTTTGCCTTCTTGAGGGCTGTCTCCATTAACAGAAATTCACCACATCTGCAATATTAACGTGGGCATGGCAATAAAAATTATCAGATTTCCATTTCCTCATTCAACACCATTTGCTATGAATGCTTTATGATACCTTCAAAACTATTATTTAAAATACTATGATCATACAAACAGAATACTTGAAACCAAAGCACTCCCTGGTCACCATAATCACCAATGTTCCAAATTTCTCCCATGAAGCAGGAAGCCTCAGGTGGCTGGATGTAGTTGGCTCTGCAGGATAACCATGGTGGATACAAGCTCTGCTGGAATTTAGTGTCAAAAAGGTACAAATTTTATTACAGATTTGGAAAACATAATGGACAACTAACAAAAGAGTTCACAAAGACACTAAAAAAAAAAATCAGAACTGCAGCTAGCCCTCTAAGTGGTAAAATCCAATGTTTTCTAAAGATCTACACTCAAAACTCATTTCCATCTAATATAGGGCTGACTTCTTCCTAAGTGTGCAGTGTACATGCACCTGCCTTTCTAAGCTCAGATGCATCAATATTCAAAAGCTATTTCTGCTACAAGTTCTCTTCATTATCTTTTCCCACATTAACTTTGTTCAAAAGCTATAAAGTATAACTAGCTTAAGTTGCTCTGACCTAAAAGCGAGTTCATTCACGATTCCTGGTGATCACAACAGTTTCTGAGGAAGCTACCTATAAATTTTAATTCTGATCATCCTTGAAAGCTTGGCACATAAGCTGACAGAGCTTGGAAAATGGATAGGATAACACCTATAAATTCAAGGGAGGGGAGAAAAAAAGTGTGTGGGTGAATCACTAAAACATCATAACAAATAAAGACTAAATAGTGTCACTACCATATGCTGTGATAACAACCCATGTGACAGAAATAAGAAATCTTGCCTCCTAGAAAATTAAGTTGTTGAAACCTCCAGTTAACTGCAGAACAACACTTCAGCTGGATTGCATCCAGGTAAATAATAAAAAGCCTACAACACCAGAGTTTCCTATTGGATGAGCCATAACCCACATGGCAAGGAGTGAAAATGAAGTCTATGGAATAGGATTATCAAATGGCAGAACAGAACACTGACAAAGGACATAAAATGACAAATCTGTTTTATTTACCTCTGCTGCATTTAATCACAAATAAACTGTTTCTTTCTAGGGGAAACCCAAATCTTCCTGGCATTGGGAGCATGAACTTGTGTGCTCTCCCAGCACTAGTGAAACACTTTGGCTGTTCTAGAGGAGCTTTATTTTGTGAGACCTGCCAGTTCTGCATTTGTTCTGATAAGACATTTTCCCTGTAAGAGAAATACGTGCCCTCATACTTTGCCAAAGTCTTGAAACACACAGATCCAATATTTCAAGTATGGCTTTGAGGAGCACCAATCTCTGAACAATAACATGGCACATACATGATCACATCTGCAAAATTCAACTTTTGGGGAGTTTTGGTTTCAGCTACAGTCAGGTTTTCCTCACAGGAACTTAGCAAAACCTGGGAGTGGGCCAAGGCAGAGTTAAATCACTGTGCCCATATAAGGCACATCAGATTAACGAGAAAACTCTGCCTTGCTATCAATTCCTACTGCACAATGAACTGCTGAAAGGGTCAGAGCAGAGCCTAGTTTACTCATGGCAGTTTGCCTCTTTCATAGCAGTGCATAGATACTAAACTTAGTGCAACACATTTGCCACAAGAAATCACAGGATTAAATTTTAATTCTGTCATTTTAGGGGTTTGGTCTATTATTGCTTTATCAAACTCTGCCTCGTCACACTGCTGTTTGCAATCTGCCTCTAGGCACTCTTAAACCATAATTGTTTACATTTGACTGGCTAGCTTCTTTTCTGAGAAGTGCTCCCTACTGCAATGTGCTCCACAGCACGGTGGCTCTGAGCAAAGGGGGACAACAGCAGGAGCCACTTCCAAAACTTTCTCTTCCTCCAGATTCCCATGTGCTGAGCAGCTCTGCTGTTCCTGCAGGGTGCACCTGGAGCCTGCTCTCTGCTGGGATGTGGGGAACCTCATCCTGGGATTGAACAGCCTCTGCTTGGTTACCTACACTAGCAGGACAAGCTTCTGTTGTGTCTTTACACAAGGCAAAAGCACTCAAATTTTCCCCTTGGTGATGGCTGATCTGACTATCTTTGGCAGCCTCATCCCACAAGGAGGGCACATCTCATTCCTGCAAGTGTTTGGAAAGAGGCAAAGATGTGCTGATGCATTCTACACAATCAGGAGTTGTGTAACCCATGCTCTGTGGCTGATTTTATCAGCTGAATGGAACTTGTGTACTGAACTCCACAAAATGAAGTATTTGGGTCACGTCATGGAGATTGCCTCACTGCTTCCCCTCTGCTTCCATGGGCACATCCATGGACAGAACAATTTTTGCCATTTTGGTTGCAGGCTAGATTTCTCTCTAAAGTATTAACAGATAAAAGAGCTGCTCACAGAAGTGCTGCTCTGAAATCACAAATTGAAGCAGAAATCACAGCTCTGAGGCTCATCATATTTGGGTAGTGATATTCTGAGATTCTCTACTCCTCTCAAGGCCACTTGACTCAATTCTAAGTATTTGTTTCGGGAAGTATTAAAGCTGTCACCAGAGAATACTTGTTTTAGCCATGCAACCCAAATAAAAGTTGTTTAATACTGTTTTTCCTCCATGCTTTTAGAGCTCAGTTCTACATGTTTCTGCTTTAAAATATTAACACATGAACAATGTGTTCTGGTCCCTAAATGAATGCTAATGATAAATGCATGTATAATACATGGTATTTTCTAAATATTTTCTATCCTTTAAGTTACTGGCAGAATTGTGAGCAGTTGCCTTCTCATTCAAAACACTCTTCCTGCAACCAACTCAGTTTTTGAAGTTAACTTACTTTCCTCACTTCCAAAACTCATTTAGACAGCAACATTCCCCCCCCAAAAAAAAAATCACACTAAAAGGAACAATTTCTTTTTTAGTGTCAAGCAGCCATAAGCTCCTGAGCAATAAAGTAATTCATAATAATCACTCATGATAGTGCTTTCACTGTGAGGAAATGTGGAGCATTATAACACATTCAACACATGGCAGTGATGTTTTCCAGAAATAAAACTCCAAGCTGTAAGGCCCAGCTACCACAGATGGTAGTTTGTAGCAGCTGCAGCTCAAGCCAGAAAAACTCTGTCTTTCCTCTCTATATTTATTTTCATAAGATTTCCTTGTCCAAACTGACTTTATGGGAATTAATGCCCTACATTTGATGCTGCAGAGTATTAAACAGGGGAGGCAAGGAAATATGAAGAGGGAAAAGAGGAGCCATCCCTCCCTTCCATGTGTTACTGCTCAGAGTGTGAAGAAGCTGTACTGGCTTCATCATAAAATATACAATACTTTATGAGCATGAAAATTTGGAAGGAGAAAATTGAAAATATAAAACAGTATCTATCACAGCACAACAAATTTTGTGAATGCCACAAACCCAGGGATTCCCAAAACAGAGCAACTGATTAAATCAACCAGCAAAAAGGAAGTTTCATATACCTTTAATTTCTAAAATGGTTAAGTCATAAAATAAACACATCAAAACATAACCCATAACAAATTTTTGTAATGCTGTTTAGCTTTATCTAACCTTAGAGTCCTTATGTATATTACACTAACTTCTGGTTTTGTGTTATGGGGGAAAGGCAAGATCCCAAATTACAAATGCAACAGAAAACATGACTGCACTACTGTGGTCATTCCTGTCAACAGCAGGATGAAATAACAAGGAAGATTGTTGCACTACCCTCTTCTCAGGTAAAGAAGAGAAAAAAAAAGAAAAAGCAGGTTTCTGTTCCTTCAGTGCCACTGTCTCCCCATCACTTTTAGAACAGAAGCTGCTAAAACTCTCTCTTTCACCATGCCAGGCTGCCCCATTCAATATCATCAATACATAGGACATAAACATATGATTTCATTTCATATGTCAGGGTGCATCTTGATAGAAAAATCCCTGGGATAACCACACTTCCTTTATCTGCAGGGATGAACTGCCTGTGAGATCAGCTACTTTCTGTGTCAGGAACTTGTTTCATCTCACTTAAAAATGCTGCATTTCTAAGGATGCATAGAGGAAAACTGGTCTGGGGCTTAGACTGGGACATCTCCAAATCCTTGCTCTCTTCAGAAGAATAAAGGAAAGTCAACAGCTTATGAAAGCCCAGAGCCTGGAAGTGTCTGACACCTCAGCACCAGCCTGCTTTTAAAAACCTTTTCAACTTGCTTTTAGTATCGTTCCTCTCAGCAGGCAAATGGCATTTGAGCGCCTCTGAAGAGTCATGTTGGAATAATACAGTAAAACACAATTAGCATGGACTGAGTAATTCCTTTACCAATAAAAGCTTTTCTTCATTACTATGTGAAGCTACAGTAGCATCAGGAATGTACTCAGTACTACTCCAAATAAGATAAAGATTTTTACTTTAGTTTTACGTAAAACTGATACAAATCTGAGCATTTGAAGCTGTGATTTTACATCCTTACTATACACACAAATAAATGTAAGCCATCTGCAAATGCCACATGCTCCCATTGTCCCACACACAACTCTTAGAGCTGCAAGTACAGTTTAAAAAGCTCAGGCTCCTTTCTGTACCTAATTTTAGGCAGCTAAATTTATTGTCACCATTCAAGATGTGGCTGATTTAAATTTATGGCAATGGACAAGAATTACATTTTGACCCCTAAATCCCTGCAGAATAATAAAGAAATTAAATACTGGTCTGCAAGCAGTAAGGAAATAGAAGAGAATCTGAAAAGGTGAATTGAAGAATAAATTTGTATTTGCTGCAGACACACTGCTAACTCCATGCAAAAAGTGCTGAGCACTCTTCCTGCTGCAGTCACAGCCTGGGCTGCAAGTGTTTTAGATAAACTTCAACATCTGGTTTCCTGTGTATCTGATTCGAAACAATCAGCACTCAAAATGCACTAATGCTGCCTTTATTTGTTGTACATTCTTTTGTTTAGATAAGCCTGCAGGCCAAATTACACACTGCCTCACAGCCCCTGGAACTCAACCACTCACTGCTGATGGGACAGCACAGGGGGGTGTAAATGAACACCAACACATTACTGAAAATCGCAAGGGCATGTAGCACTGGGAGAAGGCATCCAGTGCTGGAAAACATGCAGAGAGAAACAATTAAGCATTTTCTTGAATGCACATGAGGATGGTGTTTATCTACCCAGCTGCCTGAACATAGTTTTCAGACCTAGCAAAAGGGGATGTAACACTCACAAAAAAAAACCAAACCCAAAATCAAAACAACCAGAAAAAAACCCACAAACTCCAAACATTTCCTACAGCATCATTAATATGTCTACTTAAGGTATTTTTCAAAACCAACTTCTTTAAATGCAGCACATCAGCCCAAAAACATTCAGCTGAGTACCTTGCATGAAATAACTGGTGGAGTGAGCGAGTGTCCATTCTGCTGAGCCTGTGCAATGCTGGGCATTCTCTGACAAGCTGAAAAAGTGCACAGAGAGCTGCAAGGATCTCCTCATAGCCAGACAAGACCTGTCAGTGGAGGCCAGGAGGAGCCCTGCAGTGCTGCTGCCCCTCACTACCTGTTCATTTTCCAAGCTGGGATCTCCACTGGGCTCAGCCCAGCCCCTTTCAGACCCAGCAAACACTGATTTTCCTTGCCAATTTAATCTGAAAAACACCTTTAAATGTCTATTGAGTGTGCTGGGATAAAAGCATTCATAAAAACATGGAACTAAAGCTACCAATGTAGATGCTTTACCTTTTATATTTCTGATTGTATTATACCCATGATTGGTGTTCCATTTTCTTCATGGGAATGACTCACAATAAAAGGGATGGAGGAGCTTGGAGCACTCTGGGCTGTCAAAGGTGTCTCTACCCATGGCAGGGCTGGAACTGGATAATCTTTAAGGTCCCTTCCAATCCAAAGCGTTTGGATCTTTTCCAGTTTGTTCAGCTGAGTAAGATGGAAGGCAAAAGTCTTGTTGGAAGAAGTAGAGGTTTTAAGGGCATTTCCATATGCATGGAAAAAGATCTGTGGCTGGGAAGAGTTCTATTTACTCCTGAAATGCCACATCCTATCCCTTCTCCTTTAAGGGGAAGCATCCAGGCAGTCAGAGCACACACTCTACAGCTATACAGTAAATATTCATATTATTGCCCAGCAGGCACTATAAAATCATGGCTTGGCTTGGGAGGGCCCCAAAGCAGGGAAGACAGGCAGCCTATAACTGAATCCTACAGGGGTTTCTCATTCTCAACCCAAATCACAAATCTCCCATCTCTTAAAATCCAGGGTCAACTTTGTTAAAACAATCTCCTCTCTCCTGGGCTCTGTTCCTGAATAAAAAAAGTACTGCTTTTTTTCTTACAAAAGTTTTCTTCAAAAGATACACACACAAAAAAAGTGGATTTCCAATCTCATTCAAGTCTGTCTGGTGATATGGAGGGTATGAGTGGGTAAGGTCTGGCAAAGAGGTTGGAAAATACATTTTCCTTGTTGGCTGGGGAAGGGAATCATCAGATACCCACAGAGTCAATTGCACAGTAGATATAATTATTAATAGCTATTAAATTGTGCCTCACAGCCACAGCAGAAGGATTATGACAGCAGGAAAAACACAGAAATGAGCAGCTTTTCATGATCACTCAAAGCCCAAACAGCTTCCAGAGCTGGTCCAGGAGGGATGTGAGCAGAACACCCTCGGGAAAGCATCTAACAGGGCAAGCTGTACTCAAATGATACCAAGAGAGCAAAGTTTTTCAATATTCTACAGCAAATTCTATTTTGACAAGCATTTCTTTATTCTCTTAAGAGTTAATCTGTTTCTTTTGCTTATCTGACACGATCCTTGTGCCCACAAGTATTTTTAACATGTTTTTGAGCTGGAGATACCATCTACACCTTGTGAATATGTTCAGAGACCAGCTCTCCAAGGCCAAATTCAAGTCACCAATAGCGATGCATTTAACTTTTTAAGGCTGCAGATACTCAACTGTTCATTCAGTTATTCTGAAGAACGAAATGTACAGCAGTAACAGTGAAGAAAAATAAGACAAAAATAGCTTTGAAAGTGATCCTTCTTCACTGCTTAACTTTTTTTTTTTTTAAGGACAAGAAGAACTTGACCTTAAGCTGAAACAATTAATAGTCAGTGAAATGTAATTTGGCAGCTTGTTAGCTCTGCAGGGAGAGCTCTTAACACATACAAGCTCTTAGAATTACGCATAGGGAATGTATCATGTAATATAAATATATAGAGTTACATTCCATTACGGGATTCAGAACTGCCATTATAGTAAAAGTGTTTATTTTAACAAGGAAGTACAGTTTTAGTGTGAGCTATTAAAGAAAATAAACCAGTCTGAAAACATTTTTATTTTTCATGACTGTTAATGCTCAAAGCATACAAACTGCAGTGAGAATAAAACAGAAACATCTTCTGAATTGTCATCAATGTTTTGACTCACAAGAACACAAAACCCAATTATTGTAATTACAGTGAAATATGCCACAGTTATTTGCTGGCCTTATGCAGTTCTTGCCCTCTCACAATTGAGTCCTTGTAGAACAATTTCCCTGCTTACAAGTGCTAATCATAAATTCAATCCAGACAATATTGTTACCAACCTGCCTGTAAAAAAATCTTTAAATTAAAGTAAATCTTAATAGTAGAGGAAATAATTTCCATGTTTATCCTTAAGCTCAAAACAAGTTCAACAAAATCATCTGTAGCTGCTGACTGCACTAAATTAAAACTATTCCTAACTAAAGCTTCAGCTGTTATTTCATACATTCCAACTGTAAAGAAAAAACATGTTATGGGGGTATTCCCAACTTCAAATATATTTGCTCCAAATACTTATTTCTTAAATCTTGAATGTGAGGATATTTTAGGTAGGGCAGTAATTTGAGTAAGAGTCCAAGTTACAACTGCTAAAAAGGGAATTCAAAGTAGCCATTGTTATGTGCACCCAGTGCTATAAAATATTGACTGACAGATCTGCAGATCATAGAATTAAAACTCAAATACCCTACAAGCACAAACCCCCCTCACAATAAGTTATCTTCCTAGAAACGCTGCAAGTTAACTGATCACATTTTATTTAAAAATAAATTCATGTGGTCTTCAATTATGTCCTTCAGAGCTCAGTTGTGACATGCATTATTTTCTCAGTGCAAGATTCCAACTTGCTTAGAACTGGTTATCAGGACTTCCATTAGAAATATTTGTAATTAAAGAGCTTAAAACATTGTCTAAAGAAAGGAGAAATGCTAAAGAAATTTTTAAGCTTTTGCTGCTACCATTAAAATTCAAGTGTTTTGAAACTCAGATTCTGAGACTACCCAGAATAATTACACCTTCTACACTCCCAACAGTAACTAAAAAAATTTATATGACAAGGGGATGGTGACATTTAAAACTGAGACACAACCCTGAGGTGGAACACATTCTCAGTCAGAGACCTGAAGTGTCTCCTTACTGATGAAATTGTGGAAATCCATTTGAATGTGCTTGGGGCTCAGGGTGACCTCTGGCAGCAGCCCACAGCTTTTCTGTGCCAGTGAGAACCACAGGCATGTCAGGAGACAAAGCTCTTCTCTCTCTCCACCAGGAGGGTGGAAAAGTTCATACCCTGCACTTGTCAGGGTGAGTGACCCCCTGTCCCCATCAAGGGCGTCTGCAGGGGACACAGAATGTTCCTCCTGAGGAGCAGGAAAGTGCTGCTGGTGCTGAATTTAACAGCCAGTGCAGCACAGAACTGGCTGTAGCCCTGGTTTCATGCCTGAGGTGTTTTGGTTTTCTGAAACTCTTTTCCCAGAGAATTTTCTGTAAACACGAGAAATGTTTTTGTTACCGTACCTACGTTATTCATTCCTTTTCCTAGGAGGGACTTCTTCTTGATGTCCCTCTGAGCTGACCAATGTGATTGGAGAGGTTTGTCTTTGTGTCACCAATCAAATTGGTCTGTGTAAAATAGTATAAAAGGGAGACACATCCCAAATATAAAGGAGTCATTTTCAGCCTTCTGAATCTCAGAGTCTGTGTTGTTGTGGTGTAAAACAGCATCAGACTGGCTGAAGATTCTGACAGTCCCACAGAGAAATCTGGGTGAATACTGAATTTCAGGAGTGACTTGACTGAGATGAAAATCTTCAGGGACAAGAGATATTGTACAAATTACAACAGATGTGGGTTTTCTTACCCCATCAGCCTCTTTACAAGGCTTTGGTTCTATCCAAGGTCCTTTAAACCACATTACCAAGGACTGAGACAAATTCATCTTTCCTATGTGCGAAAGTAACACAGCCCAGTTCTCATTCTTAGTGCTATTAATCTTATTATTTATCACACTTTTTTAATATAAACACACTACTACAAATGTTGAACCCTAACAGAGCCATCAGGGGAAAGCCCAACTTCATGATACCATCTTGGTTTCCAACCAAACATTCTAATTTTAACAACATGTCATTTGGTTTCTAATCCATCCATATCCACTTTTTTCTAACCAACATCAAACATTAATTGTTTCAGACACATTGCCAAGATGACAGAAATTGCAAATGATTTTAGAACAACCTACTCTGTGCCACTGACCAACCAAAGATGTTCTGCTATTTATTGGCAGGCAAACCCTTGCAGAATATTCCCTTCCTTTTTCTGTGGCATTAGAAATTTAGATACCAGTCAGGGTCTTAATTCAAGCAGAGAAGCCAAACAGTGATTTCCAAGCTCCACCTTGTCCTATAATATCTACTACAATCATATGATATCTGGAATAAAAGTTTCTCTAGAATAACATTGTTAGAGCACTTGGATATTTTTCTTTTTAGATTGTAAAAACTCACAGAAAATTGCTAAGTTGCTGTTTTAAGTAAACCAACAAATCCATTTGTATATGAAATAAGAGACTCCTCGAGATTGAGCTTCTTTTTGTCCAGCAAAATGAATATTTAAGACTTCCCAAGTGTTCATTCAGCAGTGGTTTGAAATAACCACTCCACCTATTAAATGTGGACAAAACAATAATCCATGACACATGCACATCTCTATTTTTTGGTAGGGGTGTTTAGGGGGCAGTAGGATTCCATGGCCACCCAGATGCAGAACACAAGGCACCCCAGGATGGTGTGTACCACTGCCGAGACAGAAACAAACCCAGCTGGATGGACCTAACCTCAGATAACAACAGCCCAGGACAAAGAACTGCTTCATGCACTGCCTTGTCTCCAGCTGAGGTGAAGAGCAGATGCTCAAGGACAGGACAAATACACAGAGCTGGCTTTACACAGAACTTCCTATGGGCTGCAGCTGGGGCACTTTCCAACACTGAGGTGGTATCCAAGGATTCTTGGTGTGGCTTCTGACACAATAAATTTGTTCACGTGGCATTAAGAAAACATCACCATTTGTTTGCACTGATTTAGTGCACATCTGAATGCACAATTGCCCAGTGAAATGAACAATATTAACACTGTTAATATTGCTGCAGGGAGAAAAAATGCAACACTAGTGAAGCAGCATGTCACAGCCCTAGAAAGGTAGTATATAAGCAAAATTAATTTCAAATAAACTCCCAGAGAAAGGTGTTACAGACTCTGGAAATAAAGGCTCAGCCCAAGAGGTAAATTACTGCTCTGAGGAGGATAATGCAAAGACTCCTATTACAATCCCAAGGCATTGAGACCCAGGACTGTCACTGCCGCTCCAACCCTTTGCAGCACAAATGTTTCACTCAAGGATTTGAGTGATTTTCTTTCAGATCAAAAGGGAGAAATTAATGTCTTGTTCCCCGGACCTCCCCTTTCTTTTCCACTGATGCTCACATGCACTTATTTCCTTATTCTGAGCACTATGTTTTGCTCCTGGGGACACCTCCTAAATGTCCCCCAAACTGGTGTCTTATGAGCTGCCTTTGCTATAAATGCTTTAGTGTTCCCTTATCCAGATTTGGATATGGCCCTTTCCCTATCTGAGGACCAGATTTAAATGGGTTGAAAGTTACAAGTTGCTGGAACATTTGGTGGGTGTAAAGCACTGACCATTTCTGGCTTTGCAGAGGTGATGATGGGGTTTGCTTACAGGGCACAGAATCTCCTCCTTGATGCCTCATCTCCCCCAGCACAGGTTCTGTGGCAGAGACATTCACAACAAACATTGAAAAAGTCTCTGACAATTCAGTCTGGTGTAGAGAAAGGCAGCTAAATGCAGGGAGGAAAAGGGAATGTGATTGTGGATGTGTCATTGCACCCTGGGAAATAGCAACACATTAAAACCCCATTCAGTGCTGAGAGGGGAGATGTGCAAATGAAAGAGGCAGAAGAAGAGAGCCTCAGATGCCTCATTCTGAATTAAATTCTATTACTATTAATAATTACTATTAAATTACTATTCTTTCAAGAAGTAAGCAATAAACTTGTTCAAATTAATTTTTATTAGAAATTACTACTGAAACTGCCTTCACTGACTCAAAACTGCCTTGCTCTCCAATTCTAAGAGAAGTCCAGGAAGTATTTCAGCCCAGGCTCTTTCCACATTCAAGACTGGCATACACTAATGTGTTAATTTATCTAGCAATGAACACCCTTGCCCCTTTTAAGGAGACTTCAGAAGATGACAGCAAATAATGCAAGTTGAAGGTCTTTACCAGGCAGAAAAGCTATCATGACCTCACCCAAGTAGATCTCTTGCAGCTAAAATGACTTTGCTCATCTGACCTGTGAAGTGACCCAACTGTGTTATCAGTGTGATTTTACCTCACTAGAAACAGCACAATCACAGAACTTCCAGAGATTTCATTTCTCCAGGAGGAAAAAAAAAAGCCAAAAAACCCTATTTAACATACTCTATCATGGTCAAGCATGAGTGCATTTTTTTTCATGCTTTCTGCTCATCAGGATTTTATATTCAGCCCTGTAAAGTCTTCAGCTTCTGGACCCCCGCATCCACCAAAACCCAGTGCACAGTCTCTGTCCTCTCTCTTTTACAAGGTTATAGGAACAGCAGCCAACCTGAGCCCTTCACATAAACAGCAAGGGAAACTTGTAGGCTTTATCTAGGGCTGTCCTTGGTCTAGGACAGCTCATTCAGCACAAGCTAATCTTGGCTAGATCCAGGTCAACCTGACCTGAAAGGATCTTAATTGGGTTAGTACAACCAGCTCTACACATCCCATTGCCATGGTCTGATTCACCCTATTATAAACAGTATGAAAAAGCCACGGCCAGCTAACACTGGCATTTATGCTGCTTTAAGGTTTGTTGGGTTTTTTTTACAACCGGAGTCAAGTTCTGAGAACTCAGCACAATATAAGAGTTAAAGGAACACAAATAGACCCAAAGGGTCAGACCATGGCTGCAGTTTACATACTCATGGGCCAGATCCAGGACCAGGCTGTGTGCAAGCCAGAATTCCAGGAATTAGTTATCAGAATTGTATTACAGATACTCTCCTCATAATTCACCTTGCCCAAAGGGGAAAAAATACTCTTCTCCTTTTACAGGGGACATTAAGTCCATGTCAGCAAGAATAAAAGAAAATCCAAGAAAATTTTCCTTGATTATCACTATCACAGGTGAAAAAAGCAAAACCAACATCTAATTAAAACAATTCACAGTTTGAAAAGCCATCAGCATTGCTTTATATTCCCAAGCTGGCTGCTTCCTGTTCTGTTAGCTAGAACTAGTCACACCTGTATTTTTCCCATAATACAAAACAGGAGGTGCCATAAAGGAGTTTCACCCACATGAGCGTGGAAGGGAAAGTAGGAGAACTCCCTAATAAAAGGGGCAAAGGACAGAGGAAGGGGAATCCCAGAAATTCATCAACCTCCCCCACTTCTATGGACTTTACCCCACAGAAATCATGGCCACATTACCTGGGATATTCACTGCAAAGTTCTTTAAGTAGAACACTAGGAAGAAAAAGCTTTTACAGAGACAGTTACTCTGTTTCCAAAGTGGTTCTATTAAAAATATAAATGCTCTCCTGCAAGTGAACACGATTTATATCTGTAAAAAATATATCTTTGAGTTTTTCTGACTTCCCTAGAAGAGAAAGAATGCGCTGTCCACACAAAACATTGTTTAAATGCACATTCTTCTATGTATCTCCCTCTGAGTGGCTTTTAAACAATGGTTCCCATTTTATCAAGTATTACTAAACCAAGTCAGTCCTGAGTTTTATTTAACAGAAAATTAAGCTGAAACCAGGTATCAATAGCTACCTACAAAAGCCCAACACCCTAATTCTACAGGAAAGACTAAGACTTTCAACCAGAACAGTTCCTAGATAATCAGCAGAAGCTTTTTACAGCCTCAAAATTTACTCATAATTTAACATGGCATTCTGTCAAAAAAGTAACGAGGTCAAATTGCTTCATCAGTTGTAGTCAAGCAATGTTCAACAGCTCAGAATCTGGCCCAATTCTAATCAATACAAATATTGTATTTCCTAGTATTAGTCACTTGGAAATTCATTAACTCCGATCAATAGATTTCATACAACAGCTGCACAAAATCAGCCAACAATGCAACCTATACAGAACACTGCAAATATTTGCTCATTGGGAAATTACTGTTTCCTCTTCTCTTTCCAAAAGATAACAATATTGCAAAACACGCTGCAGCCAAGGATCTCAATGGTGAAGGTGCACTCATTGTATGAACGCAGCAGACGCTCCAAAATTGAGGGAGAATCAGTTCCAGATGTTTTCTGCTGATTAAATTCAGCCCAAGCAAGGTTAAGCAAATGACAAGCAGCTGCTTTTCTTTTTTGCCATAGTCATGCAAAATCCCCTTAGAATTCTGACTGGCTCTAACTGGCAGACACTGGGTGCAGCACCTTTTTTTTTTCTTAAGTTTTCAGAATTAACAGAGACTGAACAGCCTCCATAGAAGACAACTCCTTTCCACCTCCAATCTGCCAGGTTTTACACAGCTAAAAATTAAAAGGAAGAAGCTCAAAAATAAAAACATCTTTTGAAATACCCCAATGATGTACATCCTAAACCACAGCACATACTGCTATCTCCTGAAGTAAGTCAAAGTGGAAAAAAATAAATACTAAGGTGTCACTAAACCAGGCCACGGCTCAGTGGCATCACATTTATGACCCATCACTTCATTTCAAACAGGGCAGAAACACTTATTATCATGTATAGGGGTCAACACAAAGCTTTACTTCTTAGGTTTGTCTCCTATTCATCCTCAGCCATTTAGTGTTTTTTTTTCCCCACACCTGATGGGATTAAACTGAAATAAAGACATTGTGTGTTTGTACCCTTAAGCAAACTGACAGGTCAGATTTTCCATCTCAGCATTTATGCTGAGCAGGGCAAGGAAGCATTTCCAAAGCACAGAACTTCCAAATTATTTCCAAGGCAAATATTCCCACTGGGTTGTGGTTGGGAAGATCTGGGAAGAACAGCACGCAAACCCTGTATATCAAAATTATTTCCCAGGTACTCTCTGTGCCTGCAAAGAGCTTGCTGTGCAAAGAGACATCAACCAAAGTAAATTGTTTAGAAGTGGCCACACCTGGCTACTTTAACAGGGAGCAAAACCAAAATAAAGGGAATAATCAGTCTTTTCTCTATTTTCCAACTAATGGTTATTATATGTGGACACAGTCCCCTCCAAAGAACCAATGTTTATTTTGCTTCTAATTATAGAACATTTTCTGCATTCTCAGCTGATATACAACAGAAATCAGCAAAATACATGCTTTTCAAGACACTAATTCACTTTGATGAAAAGTATATTTTAAGGAGTAGTAAAAGTGTATTTACTACTCCACCATCCCAGCAAAACCAGTTTAAAAGGCCATAATTTTTTAGACACAATACCCTCATCTCCCACAATAATATTTTGTCATTTCCATCAGAAAAAACCCCAAATTTGTGGCTAAAAAGTAGCTTTACATTTTAGATTAAATCACATCTTTTCCCCACAGAGCATTCACTACATTTCCTGCAAAAAATCAGCTTTTCTTGCAAAAGCTGCCCTCCCTGATTACCACTCCTTGTTTATACTGAGGATAAACAACTGTGCAGGCCCATGTTTAATCCTGCATTGACTAATTGCATTCTCCACTTCTGCAATGCTGTGTCAGTCTAGAAAACACTTCATAAACAATTAAGACTCTCAAAACCTCCGTGACTGAGACAAGACTGATATTCATGGAACAGATGATGCAACCCAAGCACAGTGAGTTAATTGTCTGCCCCAGGTCACCCTGAGAATCAGTAACTGAACTCAGGAATTCAGCCTTGGACATCCAGCCTCAACACCAACAGGAGGATCCCAGCAGAGCCTACACCAAGATGTGTTGGAGCTTTGTCACTGATGTAGATCCTCACTTTTAACCCATTTCTTTTTGTGAAAAAGGATTTGAGACAAAAGCTGACAATTCTGGGCTTTTTTACAAAAGCAGTACACACACACAAAAAAAAAAAAAAAAGGAAGAAATGCAAGAAGTTATCCTTATTCCTATTTATAAGTCTCTGCTTCTCACCTTCAGTAAAAAGGCTCCGTGTTGGCTCAAAAATGCCTTCACTTCCATGCAGCCACCAGGGAAGTGCAATGAGCCTCACAGCACCTCAGTTGTATGTGTGTCACCACTGGTCTAAAGGCTGGTTGGGATTCTTTTCTCATCCACTGGATTGCAGGGATATGTGCCTTGCAGTTTGAAATTAAGTTACTGCAGTTTCAAGTTTGAGATTTGGCATTTTAGACCACAATCCTCCATTTTCACGCTGGAGTGAGACTGTTGCTACCTCCCTGAAACTCAGCAAAAGATGGAATTCTTAAGTGGCCAAGGAGAGAAAAACCCAAGCTGTGTAGCACATTCTTTCTCTTAAATCTATTTTGACACATATACATAAATTTACAACTGCATCTCATATCTATTCAGCCTTATCTCAATTTACACTTCTGTATCTATTTAGACTGTGTCAGCTTACACTTCTGTTTGGATTGTACATTAACACTTATTGCACAGAAAATTGATTTAGATCAGATATCTGTTTAAATATTTACACATCAGCCTGTTTAGATTGAGGTATCCATACACCCTTACATACAACTTCTATTGAGATTACACACATCATCTACTTTTACCCTGCCACACAAACCAAATGGAGGTGGCCAATTTCAGCACATCCAGGGTTAATTTTCAGGAGGCAGAAAAAATTGTTAGCTGTGTCCTGACACCATCACTGTATTCACACTTCACTGTTGGTAACTAGGTCAAACTTCCATTCTGCAAAGATTTTCATCTCAAGTACAGGCTGTTAAGGGAAAGCTCACAATTTCCCCAGATTATTCTTGTCTTTCCTAAGTTCCGGAAGAGTTGTGGACTGGGATATTTGTGTGAATTCACTAAAGAGCTCCCATGTCTCCCAAGTTATTCTGAGCTGGATTAGCACTGCTGGTAAATTTGCAGGACCTGAGGGATGAGGCTTCTCTGTCCAGACCTTCCCTGACCTGACCCTGATTTAGCTGTGGCAGCAATTTCTCTGACTGAGCAGGTGTCTGTCCCTCGTTTTACTTCTGTTTATCTTGGTGTTGCACAACTCTGCCTTCATATCTGCAGCCACTATTTTAGCAGGATGAGATATTTACAACCAAATAATGACAGAGTTTACAGTAATACAGGCTGGGCAGAATATCAGAGGCCTTGAGAAGTGGAAACACAGGATGCAGCGTGTGAGTCCAGGCAGGAGATAAGAGATAGGGCACAGGCTTGGCACTGGAGACTCCACAGCTATAAACAATCCCCTAATGGTCAGTTAAAAAAAAAAAAAAAAAAAAAGGCAGTCCTGAAGCAAGACAAAACTGGTTCTAAGGGTAACAGAACAAAGAAATTCTATTTCATACACATAAAAAGGAACATAATGTGGTAAGTTCTGATGAAACCTGGAGCTGCACAGAAATGAGGATGTGTGTTGAAGGGTGTTAGGAAGCATTCATAAGTGACCCCAAGTGGATTCCAGGAGATAAAGGAGAAACTGTTGCCACAAACATCATATTCCTCCCCTTTAAGGACATGAGATTTCAACAAGTCATTTTGTACTTCCCATCTTCCTCCTGCAGCAAATTATACCCAGCTAATGAGCATGAACACAGCTAAACAGGCAGAATTTTAAGAGCAAGTTTTACAGTTTTAGTTGAACTTTGAGTTGCAGCTTCTTAATTATTAAAGAAAACCCTAACCCCATTGCATTAGATTCTCTTCTGTAAGAATTAGATCACGATTTCAGTCATTCTAGCATTAAATTCTAGTTCTTACTTTTATAATGTGTGCTTTCATTTTTTGATACAGAGCACTGAGTATAATACTTCTTAACCTACTTTCTACCACATCTTATCTATTAACTCTGACTTTCCCTCCTCAAAACACCTGATTTCACTTCTTTTTCCCAAGTCTGGCTAAATCAATAGGTTTTTCCAACACAGATGTCAGGAAAACCCCACAAGGGCATGCATCTTCTGATTCCTCAAACATACCAAAAGAGAAACCCAATTACCTTTTGCAGCAGCCCTCTTGTTAGGGAGTAGAAATGAGCTGAGACACAGACTCCTTGTTTATCACAGCATGAAAAGGGTCCTGGTTTATTCCTCTTTACACCTCAGCCATCCTGACTCCAACCATTCACTGACTCTGCCTGCACCAAGCTCCTGCTGGAGGTTTCCCTTGCAGGCTCTGACTGGTTATTTCTTTCTGAACTCTGGCTGCAGGTATCAGTTTGCAGACTCTGACTGCAGGCTTTTACCCAGCCAGACTGTGACTGCAGGTTCCAACCACAGGCTCTGACTGCGCACCCAGACTGACCTCACAGCAGTGATCCTCTCTCCCCAGGATCCTTCTTCATGATCCACTCATCCCCTCTTCCTCAAGCTTCTTTCACGATTCCCCTTCACCAGCAAACCCACTCCCTTTTATCACACTTATCTTTATTGGCTACAGCTGTGACTCATCGGGGCAAGCCTGTATTGGGTAATTAACACAGCTGTTACTAATCAAAGGCAAGGTCACCTGTATCCCCTCTCCTACAATTACTGACTTCATCCTCAAGAGTAGATTTCTATGACAGGGTCTTGGATTTTCTTCCATCCTTCTATTGCCCAGAGCTTCACACAGCAAGACTATGTATATTCTGGATCCCAGGGTAAAAATCATCAGGGCTGCCTCAGCACTGTGAAAGAGCTTACCAAAACCTTTACAATTTATCAGGTCAATTTATAATCTCACTTTAAAAAGCTGCCTCTATGTCATTATTAGTAAATATGTCGACTCAAGCACAATTTATTTGCTTCTCTAATTTTCTACATTTTTGATGTTTTAATGGTTATCTGAAATACTCATTTTGGCAACAAAACATCCATGCTGGGCTGTGCCCTTCTTTTCAACTCATAATTATGATTTTCCCCCCACTGCTGTGCTGATAGTTGTCTAGAAAAAGCCAGAGGGAGCTGCAAACACCTTCCCTTTGCCCTGCACTGCCATAGTCTCTGGGAACATCGGGTACAAAGTCCCTGCTCAGGTCTGGTCTGACCAGTGATCCAAACCCTGGTCTTAAATCAGGCACTACAGGGAGTTGAATAAATGCAGAACAAAATGCAGAACAAAAATAAATTTTTAAACCTCAAAAGCTGCCAGATTTAATCAGAAGTAAGAGTGGGTTTGGCAGAGTTAGTTATTCTCTTCCTGCACCTCCCCTTGCCCCATCCCTACTCCCAGTCCTGTCATCCACTTTGGCCATGTGAGATAAACCACAGAATTCACTGGAAATCCTCACTCAGGGCAGCCAGGGCTGAGCCAGTAAAGACAGAAAACCTCCTGGTAAAGAGGTGTTTCCACAATTCCTACACATGGGCAAGTACCATCAGTACAAGTCCTGAACTGACAGACAAATAGAGATGTTAAGCAGCTCTACACTGACCACAGATTCTCCCTGCAAAGCCACCAACATCTGCTAAACCCACCTTCTTAAGAGCATGACATTTGTCAGAAGCCTGGTATCTTGCATACTTTCTCATGCTAATTTGGGGCATACCTTTATATTTATGATTTCCAGACTCACTGACAGTTATGCACACCCTCAAAAACTTGGGTGTTTGCTTTATTCCGTTAATTTTGTCTACGTGTTTTTTGTCACCTTTCTCTCAGCTTATCAGCACTGGAACCTCTGAATCCACTTCACTTAAAATGTTTGCTTCTTTGTAAGTACTGCAGACTTGTAATCCATCTACACCAGTAAGGGAAAGCAGCCTCTTTTCCCAATGGGAAATGCAACCAGTCTTTGGGAAAAACCAGCTCATTTCCAGACAAGTGAATGCTGGAATGTCACCATCCAAACTGGCGTTACAGACAGAAAAAAATCAGCATTAACAATACTTTATACATGGGATGACAAAGGTAAGGGGGTCAGAGAAAACTGCAGTACCCTCCCCTCTCCTGGTAAAAAGTTGCTCTTGTGCGGTTTTGCTTTAAACTCTGCACACATCAGCATACAAGAAACTCCAAAAATCAAACAGAAAAGCACAATGATAAACAGGGAATTTTATTTTTAGCCCAGCAGAGAGATTTATCACTATGAGAGTCTTGTGACTTTGACAAATCTAACAATAATGAGTTGTGTATACAACCTACAACAGCTGACAGAGAATAATATATTCCATCTGCTGGAGCTGTCTCAGGAGGCTGACCTTCAAGGTCTAAAAACTTTCATATTTCTATGATTTTTTTTTCCTCCCTAATAAAAAGCACTATGAAACAGCTACTTGGTTCATTTTGGGAAGGATGCGCTGTGGTGAATAGCTGCCATTTGAATAGAGAAAACTCAAAATGCATCTAGAAAATTCCAGTTACACCAACATGCTGTTTCCCTTCTGTATGGATCAATTTCTGTGACCTGCCACTTGCTCTTCTAATTAATTACAATCTTCAGACTTGAGTGCCTTCCTTAAACCTCACAGGAACATTAAAGATGTCAGAGGGCTTACACATGTCTTATCATCCTGATAACAGACCCTGCTGCAGAGGAGTAGGTACAAGGACAGGCAGAAGTACAGGTAGAGATTAATTTCAGGAATACAGGGAATACTTATGGATATAATCTTCAGGTAAGGATGAAATGACTGAGGGGTTTAAATGGCTACATGAAAATATTAAATCAGACACTCTGGTATGAAATTGTTCCTTCAAGTTGAAGCAACAGACACTCATGAAAAAAAAACAACCAAAAACAAACAACAACAAACCCCAACCAACCAACCAAAAAAAACCTCAAAAACAAACCAAAAAAACCCCTGCAGTGGAGGGCCACAAAGATGCTGCAAGGGCTGGAGCACCTCTCCTGTACAGACAGGCTGAGAGAGACGGGATTATTCAGCTTGGAAAAGGCTCCTGGGGGATCCCATTACAGCCTTCCAACACCTAAAGAGACTTTATAAAAATATTGCAGCAGACTTTTTACATGGGCAAACAGTGATAGGACAAGGGGAATGGTTTTTAACTAAAAGAGGAGGTATCTAGGTTGGATATTAGGAAGAAATTCTGCCCTGTGAGGCGCTGAGGCCCTGGCACAGGTTGTGCAGAGCAGCTGTGGCTGTCCCATCCCTGGAAGTGTCCAAGGCCAGGCTGGATGGGGCTCTGAGCAACCTGGGACAGTGGAAGGTGTCCCTGCCCATGGCAGCGGGTGGCACTGGATGATCTTCAAGATTCCTTCCAACATAAATTATTCCAGGATTCTTTGATCCTTAAGGTCCTGTCCAACCCAACCCAGTCGGGTGGCACTGGATCTATGACTCAGAATCACAGTTATTGTCTAGAATTTTCTAAATCTCTATTTTTTTTTTAGTTTTTCCTTATTAATTTGTTTCTAAACAGCTTCCTTTCAAGAGGATTGACTTCCAACAAGGAAACTATTATTGTGGAAGACTTTTGGCCTTTCCCTTTCTGTAAGGATGGACAAGTTCTGAGTGCTACAAATCACTTTTCATCAGTCACACCCACAACCCCATGCACAGTGCAGAGATCAGGAGATATTTTTCTTCTAAGTTATCAGGTTTTTATTTCAAAACTCTACCATTTTTGGTGAATAAAAGTCTTGTTTTTGTATTTATGCACTATCCAATACATGGGGTTTTTTATTCCATATACACAGAGACCTCTCAGAAACCTTAATGTTGATCATCTCTGTTTTGTAAGGTTTTCCTTTGGAAAAGGTTGGCTTTCTCCAACCTTCTTCACAGAAATAAAGGAAAGCATTTTTTGCCCATCTTGGGAAGATCTGCGTCCTGAGCAAGGTTGGACCAAGCCAAGAATAAGATGGGTGGATGTGGACATATGGACAAGATGTCATCAGAAAAATTCTATTTGCATGAGAAAAGACGTCTTCACATAATGCCATTGCTGAATTAAGGCAAATGTCTCCTTTTCCAAGGATACTTGAACTACATTTCTATCTATTTCTGCCCAGAACAAGGAATTTTATCAGTGGGACTGTTCCTGTGCTGCCTGTTCTTGACAGGCATTTATTTCAGGCCTTCCTACAGTCCCTCTCTCACACCTGACCAGAGCAGCCAAGAGCTGGTCTAAAGCAGCAGCTCTGCTCCTCTAGGTCAGGCCTAGAAAAGTGATCTGATTCAACCTTGCAGTTTGCCATCATCTGCAAAACATCACCAGCAGTGAATAAAATGTTCCACTACAGCAACACTCAAATAGAAACTGGCATGGCCCCTTTCAATTACCTTTTTTTTTTTTTTTGAGTTATGATCCTCTCTGCCTTTTCTACTTTCAGCTTTTTGGGCAGGAAAAGAAATGCCCTCATTTACAGGCTTGAAGCTTAGTACTTCCACTTCCCAGGAATAGAAGCCTATTAATTCTGGCAAGGAGAACTTCACTGAGAGAAATCAGGTTTAAATTTTTGAGAGGTGTCAAGAATGTTCAGTCAATTGAGCAATTGAGTTGGCCAGCTGCATTCCTGGAAGCTTTGCAACAGAAGGAATGAATCAGGAAAATCAAATTGAGTGTGATTTAACCCTGACACTGGCCAAGGCAAAACGTGAAAGAAAACGAAAATTAGATAAAATTGAATTGGTAAGGGAATAATATGCATGGCTGTCTCTCTCAGAATAAGAATAAATTCGACCAGCTATAATGGAAGTACAAGAAGAATACATTTTTCAGAAAAAAAAGTGGGGAAAATTCTTTCATTTTTCTGTCAGGCAGAAAAAGGCACAGGCTTGTCTCATGCCTCTCTTTGCTATGACACAGAGCTTTGCTCAGATTAACTATGACCATTGAGGGAACACAGCTGACACTGGCAGAGTCCTGTGCACAGCCAGCATCTCTTTGGCCACCAGGACTGTTCCCAGTTTCTCAGCACTTTGCAGATCCATTACATCACATCACAATACCAAAATAACCTCAGCAAAATCTGCTGTCCTGTGGTCAGCAGGGGAAGCTGCTCCAGCCCCAATAAACAGGCTGAGAATGAACACAGGATTCTGTTATGGGATGTGTAGTTAAAGCAGAAACTTTGGTTATAAATGTTATATCCCAGAACCCTAAAAAGCACTGGAAATGCCTCTGGGTATGGAACAGAACTCAAGACTACAAGGTCAAGATGTAGCAGATCCAGAAGAGAGTCCCAACTCCATCAGACAAAGAAAATCAACACAAAAGGAGAAAAACCAGCTTTCCAGAGAACCTTCTTTTATAGTAAACAATACCATTTTATATGGACATTTCCATCACAAACTCAATTTGAAAAAAAAAGGATTTTACAAACAAAACAGGTATGTTAATTCAACAGTGAAATTCAGGCAGTTTCCGTGTTTAAATACAACCATTACTTATGTAAACACACAATATTTTAAATTAATCAAGAGGAAAAAATCCAACTTATCAAAACCTCTTCGTTGATGTGGGCATAAAAATAGTTGTTTTTTCTTATTACAAAATTTTTGCACAATGATTAAGAGGGTGCTGTAAAAAAAGTAGAAATATTTTTCCTGATTTATTTTTCCTTCATTCAGAGGTAAATGGAGGTGAAGTTAAAAGACCTGAGAAAGCTTTCCATCCACCTCTGAAATAATTCAAAAAAGAAGAATGAACAATATATCCAGCATCTTCCTTGATGGTGAATAAAGAAAGCTCTTTAGATATTCACACCATATGAATTAAAGACTTCCTTTAATTCGAGTCCCCCTGTTTTTGTTATGCAACCATCCTTGGTTGGAGGCATCTTGATTTAATTGATTTAATTTTTTAGCTTCGATTTGTTTTTTTCATAGAACTTTTTCCTTCATCACGCTGACTCTTTGTAAGTTTGTCTCTCGAAAAATGATAAACTGAGCACAAGTAAATTACCTTTGGGTTCACCAATGTAGAAAGACACATCTTTTTTGTCCTCTTGTTCACCAATGTGATCGTAAGTGATCTGGGGAATGGACAAGGAATTTTCTCCTGTGTTTATGACAGGTGCAGAACCATTGCCACAGCCCAGCTTCCCTTTTCTTCTGTATCTTCTGGCCTGTGAGGGTGGGAATGGAATGGTCTCAGAAGATGCTATCAAACACAGACAAGTGCACATGTGAGCTTCACTGTACACTGGATTTACTTGAGGTCGTAGGTTTTTTATTTAAAGAATGAAACTGAAATTTGGTGACAGGGCTGCAACCTTTGCTTATGGTTTTAAAGTATCTAATTCTGAATTATCAACTAAAATACTGTAAGAACTTGATTCTCAGAAGGCAACTAGAACATTCTGAAAAAACAGGTCGTTAGTAAAATTTCTCAAATTGGGAGCAAAACTCAAAGCATACAAAATTTCAATGACTTCAGCATAATATCACTTTGTCTGGCATATCTTTCTAAAGCTTTAATTAAACATCACCATAGACTTTGAACTGTGAAGAAGGCCCTGTGCAGCCTCTTTTTGCCAAAAAAGGCTAAATTAAGCACATCAGAAGATAAATCCTTTCTCCTGCCTGATTTTAGAAGCCTAAAGACAGCCTAATAAACACACTATAATTGATATTTAAAAATGAAAAATGAAGGTTTGGATCAAGATCAAGATATCTTGAGCTGCAGTTTCAAGATATTCACATATGGGACAATGCTACTTGATCTAAAGTCAGGCCAATTTTTACTTTGTTAAGGATAACATTCAGACTTGGAATTCCTTCTTCTGTTCAGCTCTGCAGCAGTTAAATACATGTTCAAAATTAAATGGGGGAAAATGGTAAAAATAGGTACTTATTGTGGACAGTTACATGCATCAAAATACTTCTAAAAGCAAAGATTACAGGCTCTTATAGCAGGAAAAGAAAATAAGAGTCCTCTGGAGGACAAAGGACGTGCACAAATGATCAATATATATTTGAGACCTGAAAATAAGGAGTTACAGACCAAGAAAGAACAAGAGAAGAGCATCCTTTTGGTAAGAGGTGAAAGAATGTTCCTTCTCTATGTTCTTAAATGAGGGCTTGCAGGGCACAGGGACGTTCAGACAAATATTCTGGAAGTCCCTCTCACTGGAGAAAACAGAGGGAAAATACCTTTTTTTTTCCCATCTCTCCAACCATGGATGGCTTGCTGTTCAGCAGCATGCACACAGGAGTCTGACTTCACCTCTTTACCCCATTCCTCCTGTTTTTCCTGTCCCCAGCTGTGAGAAAGCAAGGTCACACTAACCCCAAAACACAGACATGGACACAGATCAGGCTGCTCAGCTTCCTCCATGTGCCATGGGGAATTGTCCAACCCTTTTTTCCTCCAGTGGGATGCCACTGCCTAAAAGCAGGGCTTGACCATCATTTGGGAAAAGCTGGGTCCCTGAGCTCGACCTCTGCCCTCTGCAATGACACCACAAACTGTGTGGGCAATTCCACCTCTCTAGACAAACAGAGGGAGATACGTGGAAGAATAATGTGCATTTAAACAATGTTTTGTGTGGATAGTGCATTCCTTCTCTTCCTAGGGAGGTTGGCAAAACTCAAATATATATTTTTACAAATATAAATCATGGTCACTTGCAGGAGAGGATTTATATTTTTAATAGAACCACTCTGGAAACCGAGTAACTGTCTGTGGGAAAAGCTTTTTCTTCTTAGTTGTTCTACTTAGAGAACTTTGCAGTGAATATTCCAGGTGACCTGGCCATGATTTCTGTGGGGTAAAGTCCATAGAAGTGGGGGAGGTTGATGAATTTCTGGGACTCCCCTTCTTCCTATATGAATTACTTTGAAAAATGAATTCAGAATGGGAAAGTGGCACCATTGCCTTGTGCTTTGAGAAAGCAGGAGACTCCAAAGGAGAAAAAACAATGGAGAGTTTGCTCCTGCCTGACCAACAAGGCAAATTTAGTTAGAAGATGTTTTCTCCTCGAGATATTTTTAAGGAAAACAAAACTAATTGAGCTGTGACAGGAGGAAATTTCAGGTGTCCAAACTGCTCAGGCGCTTCACGAGGCTTTTGGCAAGTTAATTATAATTTAAAATGAAAAGCAAGCAGAGAACCAGCCCTGTCAGTGCTCTCACCTGTTTTCTCAGGCCGGGACTAGATGGCGCTGGAGACTTTTTGGGATTTTGCACGCGAGCTGTCACATAGATCTTCCAGGTGGCTGTGGAGGTGCAGGATTTTTCTGCTGCATAGCAGCGCCACAGGGTCTGTAAAGAAACCCCAAGAACCTCAGGGCAGGAGCAGTCACTGGGCTCCTGCAGGGCAAATTTTGCAGCAAATCCAACTGACAACAAACCCCTCCGTCCAGGCAAACACCATTCCTAATAAAATACAGCCATGCTGGATGCAATCTGCACCAGGATATCACACAGAGATATTCAGTGTGCTCTTGGAGTGATCCCCCCTCCAGCTGGGATAAAACTCTGCCCACAGCAAAAAACCACCCAACAAAAAACCCCAAATAAATCAAACTCAATCCTCATAAAAGTGAATCCCCCACTGAATGCTGTATTTTCTTTATTCTGCACTGTGCCACGTTGAATGTTTGTGCACTGTGCTGTTTAATTCTTTATATTATCACACGGAATGCTATGCTGGGAGATTTTTGTAAAAACAGGTGTGTTTTTCTCATGCATTTGTACACGTTTGTATTCATCACCTCAGGATTTGGCAGATGTGCAGGATCTAAAAGAGTATTAAAAGGAAGTTATGAATTAAATATTTAAATGAAGATTTTTATTTTCTTTTTAGTATTTGACTACAAATACTCACTGCATCCAGTTAGTGTCATTATGCCTGTGAATGTCAGGTACAGTGCAGCTTCCAGAAAGGGAGAGGCAATTATCTGATTTTCTCTGCTTACTGACATGGATCAAAATGACAAAGTGGCTAAAAACAAGTTACAGATCTATAACAAATTTAGGAATGGTGATTTTCAATACTTGAACTTCCAGGCCATACTCCCTCTCCAATAAACTCTGAGGTATTTTAGTATTTTACTGTCGTGGCCTCACCTGAATTAGGGAAGCTGCAGCTGGGATTTGTCTATTGAAATGCTTCTGACGTTGCTTCTGCTGCACTTTCAGGGCAAAACCAGATCCCAGAATACCCTAAACATAACAATATAATAGTCAGACATGTATAGAGCTTCACTTACCTAAATAAAATATTTTGCACCTGGAATAAACAGACATTTAATAAAAGACTTCATAAAATGAATTTTCTAATGTTTGCACTGTCATAGTTCTATTCATTCCAACAAATAAATCTGAAATTGAGAAGATCAATAGTGGAATTGTGTAATTTCAGAAAACAGCATGTGTTTATTGCTGTGATCCACAGGTTACAGGAGCCAGAGGCATTCCCAGAGGTGGACACACCTTTAATGAAGAGATTCAAGTTCTACTTACAGCTGGCAGGGCAAAGAAGGAGATGGCAAACACTGAGAAGCAGGAAGCTATTGTCTTCCCAATCCACGTCTGGGGAACTTTGTCTCCATAGCCAATTGTGGTGACTGTTACCTGCACCAGGAACAAACACCTGTTTTAGTGCTTTTTTTCCCTCCAAAAAGCATGAGAAAAATGAATGGAAGGGAAAAGTAATTCGTGAAGTATCAGGAGATGGGTGTGGATCAACAGTGTGTGGATTTAAGGACAAGGAAACCCGTGCTGACAGGAAAAGGGACAGAACTAAAACTAACCCATCCCAGCTGAATCCTCATGGCAAGAGCAGGAACACACAACCATTCCAGGATGTATCATCTCCCAAAGTCAACCTGCCAGTGGAGCTAGACCTGAACACAGCTGAGGCCTGTGCTTAGCTTCCTTCCTCCCCCACAAATAAATACAGGACCTGGCCACTCACAATTGTGCTTAAGCCACGAGATGCTTAAACTTGGATCTGATAATTGCTTACCAGGGCCAGGTACTCCCTAAGGGAGAAGGGGCCCACAGTCAAGGGAGACAACAGAGCCAGCAGAGCAGCACCTCTCCAGCTGGAAAGTAGCATCTTTCAAGCAAAACAGAAGTAGAAAGTGCAGCCAGGTTCCCCCCAGAGTGTGGATTATAATGCAGCAGCACAACCAGGAGGTGTGACAGCAAACCATAGGTCAGGGTTAGGATCAAGTAGTCAACACGTGAGCCCACAGTGAAGAAGTCACAATAGGACATGAAATAAAGTTGCTTGACTCCAGTCAGGCGGCAGTAGAAATCAGAAGGTTTTATTTACAATTCATTCAGCCCTTTTATAACACGCTGTGCTAAAGGCACATTGTTGGTCCATAGGGCTGACACCTCTCCCATTGGCTCAGTAACAGAAATAGCAAACAACACCTGTTGTGATAGGAAAGGAATATTGTTTACACAACATTGTTTTGGGAAAAAAGAAAACTGTTGAAAATTTTCCCTTGGGAAGAGCTCAGCAATTCCCAGGCTCAGAAAATATCGAGCCCAGAGGAGGAAACAACAGCAGGGCATCATCCCATGGCTGGAAATCAGGATTAAGGGTGTCCACACCTTGACACAGCTGCAGCTGAGCTACAGAAAATCTCTCCTGTGCTGAAATATTGCCCCTCAGTGTGTGTGGAGCATCACCACTGGGGTCATGCTGGTTGGGGTCATCAGGCCAATTAGTGCCCTCAGGTCTGGGACCTGTAGGGACTTGGCTCTACACAGACTTGTTGTGGAGGTGGCAGGCCAGCCCTGAAAAGCCCCAGAGGCAGGAGGACCTGAGTGGGACAGAGGTTTGGGGCTATTCCTGAAGAGCCCCAGCAGGATGAAAGAAAATTCATTATGAGCCAGAGGTCAGGAAGGACCTGGTGCAGGGGGAAAAGAGGCTGGTCCATCAGAAAGGTTTGTGATGTAACAAGGAACCCTTGCTGCCCAATGGAAAGGGATAATTAGCTTATTCCAAAGCAGAAACCCACAGCAAGCCACAGGAACCACACCTGACAGGGGCCTCAGCACCATGGTCACAGCAGGATAAGACTCACAGACCCTGGTCTAAAGCAGAGACCCTGGGCCATTGGGGTGTTGGGTTTTCAACACCCCCAGAGCTCTGATGCTGCCATAAAATGGTGTGAGAAACATGGCTTGGACCCCTGAGAAGTGAAGAGCTTCTGGTGAAGAACAGAAGAGCTCTGTCATCAATACTAACCACTGGGGAGAACTGTAAATAGAAAAAAAATGTACTTTTATTTGGCCGTCCCAGCCCCAAACCTAAACCCCCTCCCTTCACTTCTCCTTGAATGGGAGCAGAAACACAGCCAAAACAGACTTAAAAGGGTATGTAAATTTACACTGACTATAAAGAGGCTGCCTTTTATGGAAAAATTTGCTGACAAATGCTTAGATGTTATGCAGAAATAGTCTTCTCAGAAGAAACTATCAAGCAATAAAGGCATGGGAAGAATATGTTTCCTCCTACTCTCAGAGCTTGAAGAAAAAATTTGCAGGGAAAAAATTACCAACTCCTATCAAACTTAGTTTTTCCAAGTTCCAAAAATACAGATATGTTTGTGTTTATTCCTCATGAATTTTCCACTTGATGAAGACCACTTTGTAGTAGCTGTATCCTTGAACGAATATCATCTTTTTGAACTTCAAACTGCTCTCAGCAGGAGCTCTGCCTTGCCAGGTGTTTGTCCAGATTTATTGTGGCTGGTTAAGTGACTCAGGTGCTGTGTGCTACCAGCAGGACAGACACATGAGTTTCCCAGCCCTCCAAAATTAAATCAGAACCCCCAAAATTCAACTTTGAAATGCAGCATGTGTTTCTGGGCAGTGGAGGAAGTTAAAGTTCTGTCTCTTTAACAGCACTTGAGCTCCTCAGGGTACCCAGATGACCCCTCAAAGTCTGTGATTTTTCATTCCTCTTCCCCTCTTTTTTCTTATTAAAGGCTTCTTGTTTTTTGGGGGAGTGGTTTGGTTTTTTGGGGGTGGCTTTGGTGGGGTTTTTTTCCTAAGTTTTCCAGCACCCGGGACTTAAAACTGAACTGCAGTAATGCTGAGCTGCCTTAGTGTAACTATGGAAGACAGTATGAAAGCTTTAAAACCACAGAAAAGACGAATTTTCCACCTCCACAGCAGGCACTTGGCTGGCAGACTCCTGCAGGTGCCTGAACATGTCTCAGAAACTTTTTCCCTGGCTACTTTAAGAGGTTTCCTTGTTGGTAATTTAATTAGCACATTGAATACATGGAAAGGATTATAATGTAATTCTCTGGCTTTCTTAATCACAGCCGATTTTTTTTTTTTCTGCTTGTACATCCCGAAGTTATCAGGATTTCTGAGCAGGGAATGTTGGAGAACTGGGCTCTGGAAAATGACACCTCTTTTGAGAGGGATTTATAATGGTACACTCCAGCTGTGTGCACAGGCTCTAACACACATGCACACATCAAAAAGGGAAGAATTCTGATTTAGTAGAAGTCAACAGGGCTGCTCAGATGTTTTAAGACAGGCAGGTGTCCTCAGGTGTGAGGAGTCAGAACTGCACACCTCAAAAAAAACCACACTAAATATAAAGGGATTCAAACTGCTACCTCTGGCATGGAAATTTACTGCTGGAAATTCTGAGCAGTTGATCCCAGGTACCTTTGCCAGTTAATACCAATTTACTGGAGCAAGTATTTAACTCCAGTCAGTGGTGCAGAATAGCTGAGCTTGCAGCAAGGCAAATAAGCATTACCAGCAGCAAGAGGCAAGCAGGGAGAGCCAACAGGAGAGAAACCTCCCATGTGCTCTTCTTTCCTCAAGGAAAAAATACCCAAAAGGGACAGGGCAACTGCTGGGACATGGGTTGCAATTCTGGCAGACTGACTATGCTTTTGGAAGGGCTTTTACATGTGCCCTGCATGACACAACTTCTGAGAAAAACTTCATGTGAAACACAAGTCTTTGAGATTCCTTTGCAGTTTAATCTGTTTGCCTGCCAAATCCAGGAGGAAAAAAACCTTGCATTTAACTGAAGCAAGTGACTGTAGTTAGCAATTAATTTCAACTCTCATTCATTCTTGATTTTCTCTTTTCCCCGTATTTAAACCTTTCAGGTCGTTTGTATCAAGTTCAGCAAGCTTGCACTTTCTCCCCAAAGCAAAAAGTTCTCCATACTACACTCTGTGGTTTTTGTCAGACACATAAGACTTTCAAATACTTGCTACCAAGATTTTTTTTTTCCAGTGGCTCAGTTTTGAAAGGCAAAAGTAAAAAAAAAATCAAATTTCACTCCCTAGTAACTCCACATCTGTGTTTCTGTGTTCCAGGAGATTTGAAAAGAAAAAGAAACTGATTCACTTTGTCCTTTGTTCCTGTTTCCCAGCTGTGAACTGCACCTGCACCGTGACTCACTAAATGCTGAGGAGGCCTAGATGCCTGAAAAGCTTCAACAACAATTTGAACAGTGTTCCTCACACAGCCAGAGAAAGAGGAGCTGATTTTATCTTGCTGCTGCACAAAGCAAGTCGAGTTTTGGAAAATAACAAAACCCACTGAACACTTTGCAATATCCCATCCACACACTTTAAAACACAGATCCCAAGTCATCTATCTCAACAAGGTAATATGCATTTTAAACTTCTCTGATGGTCTTCATAACTCCTTTTAAATTCCCAAAGTCCAAATTACTCTTGTAGAAACACACCCTGATTTTTTTAACCTTATTTTTTTCCTCTTTTTTCATAACAATGCAACAGTGTACAGTGATTAGAAGTATTTCTAATTGACACCTAAATATTCAATGCAACTAATGAAGCAAATACGGAAAACTAGAGCTAAAAAAAAATAAATTAAAAAGCCCAAACAAACAAGGAAAGATAGGAAGAGTACTCTGGGTCCACATGGAATTTTTATCACATGCAGGAATTACTTGTGCATGAGTATAGATGGAGAGAACTGGATGCTAAAAGTGATCCACTGGTGTTTGAGGTGAACTCAAATAATGGAAGAATAAGTGAGAATAAGAGGACTGGTTTGTTCTCTTAAAGCAGCCATGGGGTATCTTTCAATTATTCCCTGATCGTTTTTGTTTTAAAATGCAGCACAATCTCCACTTCTGAGACACTCATTATTTTCCTCCACTTCCTACAGGTTCCTTCACATCTATAACCATGAGGTTTCATATTCTTAACATTTTATCCCATGGCCATTGAGGACTTTAACAAGTGATAGTTCTCTGGGTTGGTTCGTGGTTTCATTGTTTCCCAGCACTGTAGATCATAAGCTCCACCTGGCCATTGAGTGGATTTTTCTTTTTTCACTAGATTCTACTGGGTTTGCACTGTTTAGCAGAGCTATAGGTGATACTCTGCAGATTAAATGAATACTTGACAACCTAGTGAAATGAATTTAAGGGTTAAAATGCTTTTATAGTGAACCACTTACAGAGTGGTGACTCAGGCTACACGTAACATGGTCACTTCATTGAAGTAGAGACCTAGGCAGCATCTCAGTTAAAGATAAAAACCAAAAAACAGGAACCTATAACCTGCATCAATGTCTGAATTATTACTGAGAGAGTGAGTTTTACACAAAAAGATTTAAAAAGAAAATAAAAAAATAAAGAGAGCCACTAACCCCACTTTCACATATAGAATATGTTTTTAAGTTATGCACATTTTGCAGATAACTAAGTAGAATTTAAAGGAAATAATATAGATTTTGAAGGGGATTTTTACTCTTTTTAAGATGTGGACTTTTCATATCTGTAAGCACTCAGTGTCCTTTGCTAAGAACTTGCTAACCTGCTTTCACAATAAAATTTAATACCCCAATAAATTAATTGTCTTTCTTATGTTCTTCCTTATATCCCTCTGAAGAGGTTGTCAGGCTTCCCTACAGAAATACCTTCTGCAAAGAAAGAAATGCCAGATTTTTCTGAAAAGATCACAACTTGAAACAGAAAACTTTGGGCCCTGTTTGCACACACATTTTTTTTGGACTTACCACACCCCACCAAAGGGCATCAGCATAGCTGGAGAAACCTGTCTTTCCATCCTCATCAACTGCATCCTTCTCAGCAAGATAAACAAAGTAGGATGAAAAAATTAATCCCAAGAATCCAATGTACAGCGTGGTTATGAGTTCCTGTTAAAAGAGAAAACAAACAAGCGCATGAAATTTTTGTCCTCTATATATATATATTCTATCATTGTAAAACATTGCAAATATCTGTAAGGTTTTTGCATCACAGTAGAAAAATTAATATGCTATATTTCAGGTATGAAATTTGCCTCCAGTAAAACAGCTAAAACATTGACTTGGATTTTATTCATACCAGGGTAAATAGTTCAAAAAGCCATTTTTTGGGCTTGATCCTCGGGGCAGGTAAATGTAGAGTGGGATGTCTCTCCTAATTATGGAATGGGACTCATTCCACTCAACTGTCTACTCAAAATCCTAATTGTCTAAACACTTTTAAAGCAGCAAAGAGGCTCTAGAAACTTCCCTCAGATTTTCTTTTTTCTTTCTTTCTTTTTATTTCCTTGTAAGAGCTTCTGGGGAAAGGTAGCCCTCGTATCAAGTACCAATATTCAGCAGCAGGAAATATATTCTTCCTTTTCCTACAGCACTAATTAAAATCTGGGTTCAGGAAACCTTTAAGTTGTCTTGGCACAAAGGAAAATGAGTGTTTTTCTTCTAATCATTAAATGATGACCTAAATAATGAATTTTGATAGTATTTCATCTTGCCCGTGGCCAAGCCTTTTAATTTAAGCCTTAACTTTTTGCAGGTCTGTTTGGTAAACAAGGCAGCTGAAAAAGGAAATAAACCCTGGAGTTTCAGTAGCTTTTCTGCTGGTCACCTTTATCTCATGATAATGGGGCACTGTGTACCTGGAGATACGACTTGCTTTGAAAAGCTCCTTGTGTTAACACACACAATTGACTGTGGATGATAACTGGAATAATTCTGGTTTAAGTGCTGGCTTTTTTTGGGAAGCAGGAAAACAGCAGAGCCTGATGAAATCCTTTCAAAGTGGCTGTAATATCAACAGAACTACTGAGTTTATTTCACCACTGCCACCTCTCAGCTCCAGTACTATTCATCTAAAGACAGAATTCTTATTAAGTAAAGGCCAGATGAAAATGAAACTGCCTTGGACTTACTCTAAATGTCACCAGTCCATGTTCCATGTGTACAGAGAGACTATATTTAATTATTAAGAGCGATGGCAGCAATCTCATGCATACTTCATTTAAGAGAGTCAGAAGCTTTTTAAATAACACATCCTTCATGAGACATGATCACAAAGCAGAGTATTCTGCAGGCATCAGGCCTTAAAACTGCATATTTATGTGGGTTTTATTGGATAAGAGCTTAAGAATAAAGAGTGCTGCCTAAAGCAAATGGTTCTTTGCAGCAGGGACTTTGAGATGCACACAGAGGGGAAACAGCAAGAACAAGAAATGCACAGAGGCAAATTTGAACATTGAGAGAGTTGAGTCAGCACATTTTTTTAAACTCAGCTATATCTCCATTTTCAGTTAAAATAAGGATCACACAATTCAAAGTTCAACACTTGGAAAAAAACCACGAGAATCCCTCCTGTCCTAAGAGCAGTGGAAGACCTCACAAAGCAAGGTGAGGAAGGAGTAAAACCAATCTAGAGGCTCACGAGCTGCAGCTTAAGTGGCCAACTTGGTTTTTTCAGCAAGCTGCAGGATTTCTCCATGGCTTTCCACCACCACATGTGATATTGACTCATGTTTTGTTGCCTTTGGCAAGAAATGCTGGTATATAAGCTCAACCTGCTGAAAATAGAAGAGCATCCCAGCCAAACTGGGCCTGAGTGAGCTAATTGGGATATATGTAAAATTCCAAAACACATGGAAATTGTTGGTGACAACTTTACTAAGCTCTTCTGGGCCCAGGGAAATACAAGTACTTGTTATTTTCACAGGGCACCAAGATGTGAATTTATTTTCTCACATTGCTTAAGGGTTTAGGGGCCCATTTTTTCTGAAATAATATCAAATGCAAAAAAAAACCCAAAAATAGATGAGGACTTTGTACTCTGCCTGTGAAGAAAAAGCAGCTGAGGTGGTTTTGTTTTGTTTTTATTTTTAAACAAAAAATTCTTTCAGAGGCTGGGCAGGAATAAAGGTTCCATTTTTCCTTCCGTTTGGTACCGTGTTAGGGTTTCAGCCACACTTGTCCAATGTCAATACAGAACTCTGTGCTTGGTATTTTTTTTCCTTAATGTCTTAGTGGGTGATCTGCTTGGATAAGTACTTCAGATCTGTGGAGTTTTATTTATCACCATAATCACTCCTTTGGATAAGCAGAACTTCAGGTGTGTTGACTCATAAATTCAATTTTCCAAGGATTTTTTTTCCCCTTTTAAATCATTGAACTTTCTTATGCCTGTGACATATAAGATTTAAGTGCTGTATTTTGGAGATAGTATTTCCTGATTCTTGACTAAAACTCTGAACACCCACTGGAAAAAAAATGTTCTCAAACAGCTCTGTCAGTAAGGGGAGCAAATGCTGAGAAAGCTATTTGGGTATCAGCTCTGTCCTAGCAAGATACCCAGGCAATGCAAGCATAATAAATGAAGACCACACAGGCTTAAACATTAAAAGTCATCCTGTTGTACAGTATGAAAGGAGGCTTTATCCCACAGCACTTTGGTGTGCATCACTTCTGCACAGCCATCGTGACATACAAGTTCCTTCTGTACTGGGGGGAAAAGATAAAAGTAAGAAAACTAACTTTTTGAATTAAATCATTTGCTTGGATTAAATGCAGCACATCTGTCCGAGAGAAGCAGTTTTCCAAATAGGAAATTAAAAAAATGTCTGTGTGGAAATTTTTAACTGTTTGTCAATCTGTGGAGAACAAATCTGCACTTGTAAGAACAAGTTAACCACCCTTACAAGTGGGATGTGGAAATAATTAGCAGAGTATTCACAGTATGGCATGAGATACAAGACTTAAAGACTAATGATTCAAGTTTCTATTATATTGATAAAGCTAATCATAAAGCGATTCCATGAAGACTCAAAAAGAAGCCTTTGATTAGAAATACCTAAAGTGTGCAGAAAAAACTTCTAAACTCTTCTTGCTTAATGAGCTTTCATACAGAAAAATTGCTTAAAGCTTTAGCAGACATGCACCTATTTATAGCCAGGTTTGCCTCTGTGACCACACCCTGAAAAAGTAACTTTTCTTACACAGCATCATAACACACAGCTCATATTTTTTATTTACAGAATGAATTAGAAAACTCCCTATTCAAGGAGAACAAAATAGAAATATTTAAATAATTGACTTCTAGCAAGGCTTTTCCACCAGTGTTTGGTTTTCCTGTGGAAGACCAAGCTAGGAACATATTTTCTGCAGAGACAGTGGAGAACACTTGCGATATGAAAGGCAGCTCACAAAACTGTATTTAAGAAATTACATCGAGGGATAACATCAAAGACTATAACAGTTAATCAACCCAAACACTGGTGTTTATACCCTGTTAGCCACTGCCCTGAATAGCAAAGAATAGCTTCTCCTTTTAAAAGGAGAAAGAAACACACGACAGACTTTTAAAGTTTGGGGTTTTTTTTATGCAATGTAACAGTTCATTTAAACCAGACCATGATTTGAAGCCCACAGAGAGAATTTACTGAAGTCAACAAAATGCAGAGGTGTCACTGTTTTATACTACAACAACACAGACTTTGAGATTCAGAAGGCTGAAAATGACTCCTTTATTTTTGGGATGTGTCTTTTTTTAATACTATTTGACACAATTTTATTGGTGAAACAAAGGCAAACCTCTCCAATCACATTGGTCAGACCAGAGGGACATCATGAAGAAGTCCCTCCTAGGAAAAGGAATGAATAACAAAGGTACAGTTACAAAAACACTTTTCCCGTTTACAGAAAATTCCCTGGGAAAAGAATTTCAGAAAATCAAAAGGTCTCAGGCACAGAACCAGGGCTACAGAGGGGGTGTTTAAAGGCTGGGTACCTGTCGATGGATGAAAACCACTGACCCCAGGAGCCTCCAGGTGCCTCCCTGGCGATCGACGTGAAGCATCCGAAGGATCTGGAGAAAGCGGATCCCCCTGTGAGGAAAGTGAAGTGTTAAAATAAATGCAATAAATACATAAAAATGCTTGAGTACTATACCATATTATCCACCCACAAATGGTTATGTCCACTAACACACTACCATGCTCAGGAACTGTGATAGCATTGCCCCTGCCTGGGGTGGCAGCTCAGGCTTGAAGCATCTCAGTATTTAGATCACATTTCATTATAGTCAAATTTATTCAGAAATAATGACCATGGAAACAATTATTTAATGGGAAAACAAACACAATCAGGAGAAACCTGAGTAATTTATATGATTCCAATCTTCAAATGCCTCCTTTCCAAGGAAAACCAATGCTTCAAGCTTTGCTGACATAAATGTGAGCAAACTTTCTTTTCTCTATTTGCCAAAAGCAGAATACAGCATTAATGAAATCCTTGTTGTGTGAGTTATTAAAATTTATCTGATATAACAGGAAATAAATGGAGTCCTATGTGTTCTTAGGAGAATAACTAAATCAATCATAAGCTCCAAACATTTTCAACTAAATAAAAATAATTATCAGTACGGTTCTTCAGCATGATTTTATTCCATGGAGATATTTCATTTAGTTCCTTTTTTTGACAATGAATGTTGTTTGCCTACAGACATCTTACTGTCTTATCCGTGAAACAAACCACTGAAGAGCAGGAAAGGATGAATGCTGAATTCACCTGCCTGAAAATTTTTCACTATTAGTATTTTTGGCTCTTTTTAAGCAATCTTCAAGAGTTTTTGTGGATGTAGGTTTTGATTTTTAGTTCAGACTTGCCTGACCCTGCTGGTTTTTCAGTGGAGCAATGATAATGCTGCAGGGATGTGGGTTAAGGTTCTGTGTCAGAGAGCATTCCGAGGTGTAAGACAGTGACTCTGTACTTAGCACTGGGAAAGGCCGCACTGAGCCCAAAACCCAGTGGACTCACATATAAACACACAGGGCCTTTTCATTGAAGTCCTTCTTATGCTTCCAGTTAAATTAAAAAAACCCAACCCCTGGAATTTTCACGTGCACCTTCTTTTTTTTTCTATAGGAGCTGATATTCCTGCTGCCTGGGTGGAGTCTTCACCATCAGGTAAGGATGAATGTTCTGTGGTAAGAGTTACCTTAAAAACACTCTGTACATGTAGTTCTCCCCAGTGTTTGCCTACACAATACTGGACATTCCCACTTCCCAGTAATTCCACTGCACTGGGAAGCAGAGGCTTGTGACAGAACATGCAGCACATCTTAGAAGTTAGGTTAGGAGTGGGAAGTACACCTACAGCTTATCATTCTTTTCTTCTGTTTACCCACTTCACCTCCCAAAACAAGCCTGCAGTGTTTGATGCAAGCTGAACAAACACTGTGGACATCAAATGTTTCTGGTTCATGTGCTGTGTGAGTTGCTCGTGCCAAACAAATCCAGCAAAGCATAATTATTCTTTAAACAAAGTAATTACTCATACTCAAAAAGCACAGAGTTAAGCACTGCCTGGATTACTTCTTAAATAAACCCATGCTCTGTAATGATCTCTTGTCTCAGAGAGAGAGTTGTTTGATGTTTTAAATAGGACACAACGTTTTGTTTTTTGCACTTGGCTTCAGCATTCCCACCATTTTTCATTTGCCTTGTTCCTGCACTTGTTCCCCAACCAATCACCAAGCACAACAGCCCCCAGTCCTCTCCTGCCCAAGAGAGTAACTTTCCCTGTATTAGGAAAATCAGAGATGCAGTTAAATTGGGAATGAGGCAATCAGATGCACATCTAATAACCTCTCTGTGGTGGTGAAGAGCTGCAGTGAGAGGAGAACATACCTTATTGCAGAGGTGGCAAAAACCTGCCCATTATATCCTATGCTCAGAACAATAATCGAGGCTACTACCACAATCAGATCTGTTAAAAAACAAACAAACAAATGAGCGAAAGAAGAAAGAATGTCTTGATTTTTTTTTTTTTTTAATCTCAGCACTGAAAAACACAACAAATACAGACTAAAGAAAGCATTTCAAAAAGAGAAATTGTTAGCTGAAATTTAGTGGGCATGTTAAGTCTATGTAATAGTTTCACATTAAAACCCCAGTGGCTACAGTTTCTTCCAGGATGAATTCAGTAACAGAAGTTTCAAAGAGCCTGATGGATCAGGCAGTTTGCTACAAAAAATGCAATGGAAATGAATCCATATTTTGGCTCGAGGCTTCTGATCTAAGAGGAAATGCAAGAGTTTGCATCAGGCAATAATGAAATCCATGAAGTTAAGTATCATGCATGCATACACAGTCATACACTTGGTTTGAAAGTTGTATCAAAGCTGTAAGGCCAAGCTTTCAAACCTTAGGGAACTGTCAGAACAAAGGCTGGCTAAAAGAAAATCAGAATTGTTAGTTTATTTTGTGATGCTGTCTTTATTTGTATGAAAAAATAATTGTTTCCAGAGTACCCTTTTTTTTTTTTTAGTTTTTGTTTCCACAGCAGTTTACACAGTTCCAGCTTTATACAATGCAAATGATAGATTGAGTTCACAGTGCCAACATCCCTTATTTTCCCTCATCCCAGTTCAGTGAGCATGTCCATTTCTTTTAATTATTGAACCTTGCTGTAACTTTATTCTGAGAAGACTTTTATTTTTTTCATTTTCTCACAGGCCTTCCTGTGGTAAACTTCTTTAGAGCATCTAAATGCTTCCCTTTCAAATTCTAACCAAAAAATAAAGGATAATATTATAAATGAGCAGCAAATGGAGGCAGAACAAGGAAAAGTTTTGGTAAATTTTCCTTTGCCAGCTTGAAACAGGCAGTACTTTATTTTTCAGAGCACTTAACATCATATAGCACTTCAAAACACCAACCCTGCTGACTTCACTTGCAGCTGTGAGGGCTCAGAACCTTTGCAACCCAACTTCAAAGTCTTCCCTTGGACATCCTGAAAATGAGGCCACCACTTGTGAAAACTGATTTAACCAACTTTCCATGGAATGCCTGGGCAAGAGGCAGGATGGGATCCAACCTGAGCAGCAACAGCAGTTTCCTTCAGCAAGGTTAACTTGTTTTTTTCTCTCCTTTTAAATGTTCTTCTGCCTCATTCACAACTCTGTAGCTGCTGCAATAGATATTGCAGAAGTTCTACAACCAACAGCATCCTTCACTCTCTGAGCTGAATTAATTTCCAGTATCAGTCTGATTTTTGTTATAAAAGCTGGATTCCTCCTCAAGGGAAAGCACACAGTCATTTTAAAGACTACTACACTAATTGTGCATGAAGGAAAAGGAAAAGGAATAAAGGGATGGATGAGGCTACAGAAAGAGCTTCCATTTGGGATTAATCTTAGCTTTTGAATGCCTGACTTTGCAAATTTTTTATGCTGTTCCTTTATCATGTATGTGTGTGAAGATATATTTGTAAACATTGGAATTCAGGGTGGTGCTTTTTCCCATCACCACATAACACAGATCTTTGCCCTTTAGCAAATGATGTATCCTGTCTTTACTAAATTGGCAGACATACACAGCTCCATCTGATGACAGGCACTGAAGGTGGAAAAGACTGATGCTTAGAAAATGAGTTCAACCAAGAAATGAGAGTATAAGAGATTTTTTCGTTTGTACTTTCTACTTTTCTGAAAGTGTTCTTCACAGTAGCGATATTTCTTTTTCTCCAAAACCTGTTCTTCTATCTCTGCTTCTCCTCTGTTCCTAGTTTTCATCCCAGTTTCCAGTGCTTAGACTTCCCTTATTAATCCCAGTTTACTGGTCCAAACAGCCTTATTTTGCAGCCTATGTCTTTGGCATATCCCACACTTTCACTGCCACCTTTTAATCCCACATATTTCCACCCCCTGCTGATTTCCTGCTTGCTTGTCAGTCTCTTTAAATGTTCCTCTCCCAGAACTTTGCATTAGAATCCACCTCCTGTCTTTTTACTGAGCCTGTGTGTCCCAGAACATTCCTTCTGCCTCAGCCTGAGATTTTCCATTTTGAACTTTCTAAGGACTAATCCAAATTTTAGAGGGAACAAAAACCCACAGAAGAAATCTCCCTGCTGTCAAAGAATTTTTAGTGGATAGTTCCTCTGATTTTAAAATAAAGGTTTTTTGTATTAATGAAGAAATAAAATTAATGTAATTTGTTTTACTTTCTGTTCTAATCCTTTAATTTCTTTTTCCAATGTTTGTATTTTATTCGTGTTGACTTGAAAATGAAAGGATGAGTCAGTAGGACTCAATCACTCATAGCAGAGGGATTTCCCAAGTTTAACTAGTTCTGTCAGCGCAAACACTCTTCCATCTGCATTTGATGTGGAAAAGCAAATCTTGATTTCCAATGTATTACATCCTATGGGGAATTTCAAAGGTTAATAATATGTGATACCTGTGAGTGCACTACCAGCTATTGCCATTCTCAGCTTCTCCTAACAAAACCCACAGTGTCTTCCCCAAGGGCTCCACCACAAACATGAATATTTCCTGTGGTAGTAGCAAAATACCAGCAGAGAGAACCCCTTGAAACTACAGTTCAATGAAACTATCATTTTCTCTAATGTACCCACCTAAGAAGCACTTATGGAGAGAGAAATCAAAGAGCACAATGAGAAGTAAAAATTATTCCTTCCAGGCCTCATGGTTACATCACAAAACCAGACCAGCTCTAGAAGAAGACAAAGAATTTGCTTGTACCCAAGGAAGGATTTTGTGTTCAAAATAATGAGAATTTCCTGCAATTACCCAAGGTTTAGTCATTTCTGCACTTTACAGTCCTGCCTTTCTAAGGCTGAAGTCTGCCTTAGCCATATTTTAAGTGCTCTAGCAACCCAAAAGGAGAGAGATCACAAAGCAGATAAATGCTTGAAGGGTAGACATAGCTCAGAACTGCAATGAGGCCCCTGCAGAAGTTGACATTTTTATTCACAACAAACAGGAGGGTTGCAGAAGACTTTAAAACTCACCAATGATGGATATTGGCTTCCTGGCAAAGCGGATCCTCCCCTGGAATCCAACATATTTACTCCTGCAGCCTGCAGACCACAGCCGGACCAGGTACTCAGCACCAAAAAACACCACCAGAACTATTTCCTAACAGAGGGAAAAGCACAAGAGATCAGAGTTGAGTTTTTTCACTAAGAGTACAGTCTGCACATCTACTTTATCCATAGGACTAATCACCAGGGACTTCCTTCTTGTGCTTGAAAACTAGGACAATATTTGCCAGCTTTCAGTTTAGTGGGACCTCTCCAGACCCCCCAGACCACTGAAAAAGAAATGGAGTGAGGTCCCATAATGACATCAGCCAGGTCTTTCAGTATCCTGGGATGAATTACACCAAGCCCCATGATTTATTCAGCTGTAGCAACAAGTCTCACACACACTCAGGAGATTTTATCATCCCCCCACTGTCACAGTTTTCCAACAGAACTCCAGACTTCCCATGACTGTTGAAGGCAAAGGTGAAGAGGACATTAAATGTCTCTGCTTTGTCTACACGGCTGTTTTTGAGGTGACCAATCTTGTCAAACCATGGCCCAATGCTGTTTGTGATTCCTCTTTTGCTATGAACATATTTGTAAAGGTCCCTTTTATGGTCCTTCCCAGTGCTGGCCTGCTTGAACCCCAAATGAGCTTTGGCTGCACTAATTTTCTCCCTACCTTGGGGACAGAATCTTCTCCCGTGTCCCCCAGCCTCCCCCACTCTCCTCCCTAAGCTCTAGAAGATCCCTGCTCAGCCAAAGATGCTCTTCTGGCCAGCTTTGTTTGACTTCCAATGTAGCAATGTATCTGAATAACTTAAGCCATTCTTTGTACTAGCTAAACTGTTTGTAGATAATAAGACACTTTCAGTTTTGTTTTCTAAAGTTTTCAAAGATTTGTCAAGGTTACAGGAACAACAGCAAATTTAAAAATAATGAGCAAGAGCCTAAGAAAGTGTCTAGAAGAAATGCAAAACTCAAATAGAAGATACACAGTGTGGTGATGGACACTTGACCAGTTTAGTGCCCTGAAGGATGTGTGCCTGTCTGATAAACAAATGACTTAGCCAATCAAGAGACTCCTGTATGTGTAAACAGTAGTGCTAGAAAGTATAACTGTAGCTTTATGAAAACCATAAATAGCTTCTGTTGGAATCATATTGATTCGTTTATTTCAGCCCATTTTCTCCCTGCATTCCAACCCTTTGGAACTGTCTGCTCCTGTGCCTTTAGGAGATGGTCCTGAGAAGGTGAACAGAATCCAGAGCCCCCAAAACCTCCAAAAGCAGATTCCCAAGAGACTTTACTAACCAGCCTCTACTGCTGTCCACATATCCAGGATCAAAATTTTGCTGACAGTTTCTCTTCTATCACCAAGTTTTGAAACTTGGCTCCTTCAAGGTCACTAAGACCAGACAACCACCAGCCATCACTTTGCCCACAAGTCCCTCCTAAACAACAAATCTAGGAGGTCACCTCTCCTAGTCGACCACCTGCACCAAGAACTTATCTTAAACATGCTCAGAAATCTCCTGGACCTCTTTGAGTCCTCTGTATGATATTCCCAGTTGATATCTGGGAAGGTAAAATCACCCATAAGGATCGTTGACAGAGGTGAGCTGTAAATCCAGCGTGTAAATAAATGAATTATCAGTATTTTAATATTGCTCCCCTCTTCAGCCCTGCATGACCAAGGATAGGTGTACTTTGAAACCCTTCTAAAGAAAGCAGATTAGCAAAGATCACAACATGGGCAGATTCCTTGAGATCTTTGTTCCCCCCTCCCTTGTTTTCCTCTCTGTTGCAGTGTGGCAGCACAACCCAAACATGGGTTCTAGGCTTTGTTCCAACCCAAACTGTACCCAGTAATTCAGAGTCACCAAACACCTACTACATGAGTTACAGCTCTGGAAAATGTTTGCGTTTTGACTCGAACATACCTGCAATCTGCACCTGGGGGAGCCTAAAGCACCCAAAAAGCAAAACACACTTAAATCACAATTTTCACTGAATGACAATACCAACTTGGTTTTAAAACTGACATTCTGAATGGCTCAAGAGAGATCAAAATATTTCAAAGCTGGGGAAAAAAAAAATCTCCACGTTAATATGCAAAATTCATGTCAATTTTGATTTTTAACCAAGTTAGGTTAACATCTCTGTGTTCACTTCTGCCTCCTTATTTTGCCTGGAATGAGAACCAAGAAAATATGCACAGTCTTCCTCTTTTTTGCATGGCACTTTCAGCCTGAATAAACCAAGGATTAGTACAAAACTAAGAAAGCTTACAGACATTTTCAAGAAAATACACAGCAAATTAACTCCCCAAGTACCATTTTTTTAGTATATGTATTATCTAGAGCATCTACAACTAATTCAAAGTTTTCATTCTCCCTGCAGTCTAAATAGAAATATTTATTCAATTATAATAGTCAAATCAAATCCTAAGAACAATCTGCAAAGGAAAAGAATTACTGCATTTCTGGAATCTCTCACCTATTAAATTATCTACATTTTTAGAAGGTCCCTGGCATCATCACTCCAGCATTTTGTTTTTCTTCTTAGGAATCTCTAAGTTGAACTAAATGAAGCAGAGCACTGTTTATGGCAGTGGAAGAATCATTTTCATGGGCCTGCACATTACACTTGCTTTAGGTGAAAAGCTGTGTAGAAAGGAGACAAGCAGAGAAGTGCCAAGGAAGCAAAAACTTCTCAGATTTTCATTGATTATCCTCTTGAGGGCACTTTTAAAAGCTGAAATTAAAACTACATCTGGCCTGAGGGTATTTTATTCTCAGAACTCATCTAGGTTGTGTCCAGAAAACCCTGACAAAGTCAATAAGTTTGCACAGTCCATGGAAAGGAAAAATAAATTGTTGACAGGAAGGAGGAAAATGAGGAACTTACATCTTCAACAAATTTGACATTAATTCCTAATCACAGTTCATTTTGTCCTGGACAGGTGTCCACATTACCAAAACCACAGCCATTAACACATTTGTTGGCAGCCTCAGACAGGCCAAAGACCAAAAAGGCACAGAAACTGGACAAACATCACAGCTCTGCAGGTGGTCCCTCAACAAACCAAGGAAGATTATGACATTTGCACTCTTGTTGTGTGTACTCCTAATGCAAGGTAGGAGACATCCATTTCCAGAGCTGCCAAGGCTGATCAAACTTCACCTCACTAAATTCACCTTAAAAAAAAAAAAAAAAAAAA
>VWZU01009711.1:449845-486616 GCA_013397095.1 Sterrhoptilus dennistouni | reverse complement strand
AAAAAAAAAAAAAGCCCCAACCATCCTCCTTTTCCTCTTCTACACATAAACACTTTTCAGAGCCTTAAATTTATTGCCTCACATTTACCTTCTGGTAAAAGGGGAAAAAAAAAACAACCCAGGAATTTTCTGGAAAGTCAGAAAAAAGTACTAATTCTCTCTGAAATGCTAACAAATGATGGTGAGAACTTGTGGACAAAATATGAACCAGAACAAAATCAGCAAAAAAAATATCTTCAAATTAAATTTACATCCATATGTGTGTCAGTTGGAGATCGTTCTCCAGCCTTCTGCAATTTTCCAGAGCTCTTGCTTTCAAAATGGGTTACACTCACAGCTAACCCACAAAGCCTTTTGATTTATCTTCCCAGCAGTATTTTTCCCCTTCTCCTGGAAGTGGTAAAGGAAGAAATGCATGGTGAGGGATTCTCAGCAGATTTAATAAACCTGGAAAGCAGTTTGGCATCAACATAAAGCCAAGGGCAAACTCTTCTAATGAAACTGAAACCAAAAATAATGAGTGGGAACAAACCAATACTTCACAAAACCATAAAACCATTACTTCATAAAAATAAGAGCCATATCAGACTTGATTCTTCACATGTCACAGTCTCTTCCTGTTTCGATTGTGGCAACCCAAACTGCCACAGGAATACCAACCAAAAAATTTAATTACAGATTTTAAACTGGGTCTGTGCTATCTAACACCTCTGCTCAAGTCAGTAGCAACATTCCATTACTCTGTGCTTCTCCCTCTTGTCTGGGGAAAAGACCCAAGGCACATAAGGAGTATAATAGTCCTTGCCCTTAAATTAATTTCGTATTTAATTTTTTTTACTTTTCTGAAGTCTAGCCACTGCATAAATCTTCCCTCCCCCACGAAATTAATAATAAAATAATACATAGTCATGTTTATGCTATTTTTATTAAAACTTCATTTTATTAATAAAATGAAAAAGATACAAAAATAAGCTTAAAGGGAAATACGTATACAACTAACTTCCACCCATAGCTAATTCAATCAATCAAATAAAAAGCCCTTGTAGCAAAGCCATCAACTTTTTATCCAAGAATGTCATTGATGACCAAATCAAAAAAATGCCCACTTTAACACAGAAACCCAACACTTTTAGGCAGGCATGTGTGTGTGTGTGTAAATTAAATATATAGCCTGGAATTTATAATTCATCCCAGTTTGGTTATGGATAACTGGACTGGGGAAGCAGGAGAGGGAAGTTTGCTGGAGTGATTAAAGTGCACACATGAAAAAGAAGGGTATTTTCTCAGCTGCAGCTGTGTTTTAGGTGGAGAGCACACACAAGGCTCTCTTCACTTTTTTTATTGGAATATTTAGGTGCTGGGGTAAAAGGAGGAAGTGGGATGGCTAAATGAATAGTGTGTGCTTACGGAGATTCAATCAAGGAATGGCAGCTCCAGACAATGAAGCCTCAGAAAGAGGCATAAAGGTTTAATAGTCCAAATGTTTGCACACGTGTACTTATGTCCCAGATTTAATCTGATAACCTGTCTTCAAGGTTTTCCAGTCTTTACAGCTGAAAATGTCCATTTAGTGACCTGTTTAGTTTAATAGCTGCCCAAATGCCATGAAAAGCTACTGATACTGAAAATATTTCTTTTCTACCATCATTCTAGGTCTTGCAAAGGTGACAGATGTCCTGTGTGAAAAGAGACTCCCCAACATACAGGATAAAAAAATGCCAAATGCTGATAAGTGTCCCATAGTACCATCAGCTTTCTCACACTTCCAACTTTTAGGTGAAACCAATGCACTCAAAATCTGTTGTTTGGGTACAAGTGGATTTAACATTTCATAAAAAGTACATTTCCATGCACACCTGATAAATAGGCTGAATTTGCTGACTTCCCACCAGGAGTATGCTTGTCTTTCATGTTATTGCTATTTGCTGTTTCCTGCACGGAATGGAGCTGTACACGGTGCTCCCTCTGTGACAGCCACATTCAAATGAGCTGGGGGGGGTCACAGAGGAAGAGGTTTTTTTTAATGCTATTTAAGCAGGTAACAATTTTTCTCCAAAGAAAATCAACTACAGCCTCAACTGTTTTTGGCCAGGAGTTTTTTCTCGATTGCTTCATTCTGAAAGATACCACTGAGGTAAATATAACCAAAAAGAGAATGAATCAGGTTCAGTAAGTTAATACATGAAATTCCAATTTCTAATTCTAAATTCCAGTTTCTCTATAGATCCAGAGAAGCCTCCCAGCTCCCCCCAGCATGTCCTTGAAGGAACCATCTCTGGTAGGAGGGAAAGGGTTTAGCTTTGCTTCTGGAGTGAAATCAATCCAATGTGAACATGCACTTCAGAATTTTAAATTATTTCCATATTTCTTAACCTTTCGGTTTGGGAGGGTATCAATATTTTGAGGAGAGGAACTGAAAAAATCCTGCAGCATCTCTCCACCTTCCCCTCACTCACAAGAAATGTTTCTCAAGTCTCTTGGCCACATTCTGAAACCCCTTTGCACAGAGAACTCCCCTAAGCCCCAGTGCATCAAATCTGACTAAGGGAATTGCGAGCTGGCTCTTTGTTAATTAGTCTCAGCCTTAATGACTGCACAAGGATTTCTATTTCAGACACTTGAAAAGCACACAGCAATCATTCAGTATGTTCTGTGGTGCAGTAGGCACAAGAACAAGAACAACTGAATTATAATTCACATTGAGAAGCTTGAGAGTTGCATTGGATAACAGAAAAACAATGGCAACTCAGCAAGATCACTCAGCAGACAACTTGAGCTTATGCAATGTGTTGGAAGACTTGTGGACTCAATTTTTTTTCCTAATATGTTTAATGTATGAAACAATATTCCATCTCTATTTTAATAATGCTTTGTACGGTAATAATATAATAGTCCTGATCTATTTTTTCATCTTCTCACAGACCAACAAAAAGCTCAGAAAGAAGCAGAGGTTCTCTTCCTTTCTTTCTCTCTCAGAAGTTTACAGGAGTAAAAGAACACAGCAAATGCTTCTGAGCCATAAGTTTCCTTTCATTCACAAGTATTCTGCATGGGTATTGTCTGGGTCTCCCACTGCATACAGGAATTAATGCATTTTCTCCCGAGGCAGTTTGCCTGTCAGTGCCTTCATGGCACTGGACACGTCCTGAACACCTGCTGTCACTCAGGCAATCCACATTGCCCAAATATCACAAAATGCCATGAATTATTATGGGAAATAGTAATTCAGAAATCCATTATCAGCTGTAAGAAACAGTGCAGTGAGGCCAGCAGGAAGAGAGCACCTGTGAACTCCATGGATTGCACTATCAAATGATCACTTTATCAAACAGAGCTGGGGGAGGCCCTAAGAGTTTGTGCCATATGGCAAAGACTAGATTTAGAATTATAAACTGGCCCAAAGGCAGAAAATAGATAAAAAATCTGCCTTTTTAACTTTCGAATGCCAACTGCTTTGATGGGATGGAGAAAATGCCCTCAAGCCAAGTATTAGAATACTTTCACTTCCCCATAAATCACAGAGACCACTCAGACAAGCTTTTTGCAGGCTTGTTTCTCCTCTGCTTCAGGTTGGAGGTGACCCAGCATTCCATGACCTGACTACACAGCTTAGAAAGGAGATGTGGCAAAAGCAGAGACAAACAGCAACAGGAGAGCTCCTCCACTGCAGACAGGAGAAGTGTGGCCTCCTTTCAAAACCCTCACTTTGAAAACTCGAATTACACTTTGTGTTATTTCGAAGAGAAAAGTCACCCTGATGACCAGTTCAGAACTGGTTTATTTTTTCAGTTAAATAGTGACATGCCTTAGCTGGCTTAAGTAAGCCAATTATCACTTGGCACTCTGAAGTTGGAGTACTTTGGACAGCATTGCCAATATTTAGAGCAGGAGGATGTGTGTGTTCGTGGCACATCATGCAGAGAAAAAATCACATAAATCATAAAACTGAGCAGTGACGTCAGGAAAGGCACATAAAAACGAGGACCCATCTGCAGCCAAAAACTCTTCCCCAAGATCCTCTTCCTAAATGCAGCCACAATGGGAGTCTCTGGTCTGAAAAACTTGAGCACCAGCTGGTGTGGGAACTTCTGATTTCACATCTCAGCCTTTTCTCCCACAGAATTTGGTAACACTAGAGTGTTAATCCATGCTAAGTGTAGTCACTACATGAGAATTTCCAGCAACCAAAAGGAGCAGTAAGGACTGACAACAGAAGCAACAAGTGAAAATAGAGACTGTGAGGGAATTGTGTGCCCTCTGGTGCTGCAGTGCTGTCAACTACAGGTGTTCATGAGTTTGGGGAGAGATGAAAGTGTTTTTTCCAGCAAAGAAACCCCTCAGAAGAAAGCAGATGCATAAAGGCTGTCTCCAAAAGGAAGAGGTACCACAGGGCCTCTTATAAATCAATATGATTTATAGGAAAACCAATTTATTTCCTCCAAGTCAAGAATACACTTGATATTCTTAAATTTAAAAAGTAACTAGTGTCAAGATACTAAATCAGACAAAACTTTTCCCTTACTCCTGTATCACTGTCATTATACAAATTGTATGTTTATTGTGCTGTTACTCACAGTGTGTAAAAACATCATGTGTATGATGAAAATAACATTTTGTTCTTGTTTTCAGACTGGCAGAGTTAGTGGAAGTTGTCCCACAAGCTCTCTTAGGTCTTGCAAGGTCTTTTGCAATTAAATAAAAATAAAATTTAAAAATCGGTCTTTTACAAACTACCATGGTGACCTCTCCTGGTAGAAAAATATATGACCTCTAACCATGAAAACAGATTAATCCTCAAAGGAGGAAGTACACCTGGCCCACTTTATGGTTTATTTTTTCATTCCATATCCTGAAAAATCTAGATGCCATTTATAAATCAAAACTGACACACAAACTAGTAGATCATCAAGAAAACATTTCACCCTCTTGCTGCAGAGGCAAAAGCCTAATCAAGAGGCTTTGGCAACTTTTAAAAACACTTTTTCAACAGAATAATCATAGAATCAGATAAAATTATGATTGTATTATTAGAGAATTAGAACTTGAGAGAAAATGGGAGGATAAAATGTTACCTAAACCTGGGGCAACCAGGAATGGAACTCAGCTGTAACTCAGGATTGTCTTGAGTGTTGCAAACACTTTATTCACAGCTGTGCCTTGTTCCACTGCACATTCCCCCACACACTGTACAAGTAATTTTTCACGCATCAGATCCTAAGTGCTGCTGGAGAGACCAGTGAGGAATATTCCACTGGTACAGATACAGCACCAAGCAAGTCTGGGGAAACTACAGGTTCATTTTCGTACCACACTACAGGCACAACCAGAACAAAAATCAGTGGTACATGCATTTAAGCTTTGTACATTGTTAAATAGCATGCAAATTGTCATTGTGATCCATTTTTGACAGTATAGGAAACTCCAGGCTTGTCTCTGCAAGTATAAAAGACTCAGAGAGAGCTTTGTTCTTCACTAGTCATTCTGTTGGTGTTTACCAGCACAAGTCATTGTGCCAATGCCACTGTCACTCCCCTCAAGTACTGGTTACTAAATACTCAGAGGAGGGAAAGAAACCCAATCAGGAATTAACAAAGCTCAAAAAATGTGTATATATGAAAGAATTAAATTACAGTATGTCAGACAGAGCTGGGAAGAACTCTCCTAAGAGTGACAGGGAATACACAAAATTCTTGGTAGCATGAGAACAAAACCATCCCTCAAACAACAGCATTTCAAGTTCAAGACAAGCAATTTCACCAGTCCTGCTATCATGGAAATAAACTGATTTTACTACAGTGAGGATCAGATGGAGATTTACATTTTGTCTTCTCTTTGTAAGCGCAAAGAACAGACGTTTCCTTTGAGCCCAAGCAAAAGCACCAAATAAAACAAACACTCTGATATTCTCTCCTTGGTCTATTCACAGAGCTTGTCTGGATTGGTTTCACACCTGACAAGAAATTCTCTGAGACCATCCAGATGTCTTGAGAACATCAACATAATGACATCTTTGAGACACAAGGCTCTGGTGTCTTAGGACACATCTACAGCTACATCTGTCACCAATGTCTTATCTCTACTCCAGTGACTCGTATTATTCAAAATTGTACTTGCCACACGATCTCGCCCTCCCCAAGGAAATACAAAAACATTTCCATGCCTTCAAGTTCCAAATGCTATTCCTCTCATCGAGCCTTAGCAACTTTCAACAGGGCATTTTTGAAATTTGATCCCTCCCAAGTGTTAATCTACTTGAATACAATGAAAAACAGTTTTCTCACAAGTGGGAAATTACCACAAGCATCACAAGGCAGCATTTATTTGCTGCTGAGTGCTATACAAAGAATTACAGAGTCCTCCACTCGGGAGAGAAACAAACCAATTTCATTTTGAACTTGGTCCAGTAAATGCTTTGGCCCAGTTTTGATTCTCAGCACACTGGCAGTATCCTCTGTTCCAAGTTTCAAGAGAGCAGGCAGAATACCCAGACAAAGGTTTCCATATTTTAGAGAGATAAAACTCTGCTTTCATCAGCAGTCAGCTGTGGTATGAAGTAGATAAAAGTTATGATCCTCTCAGGAGTAAAGGGAACAGCAATCTCCACACTTCTGTGGGCTGAACACTTTCCTGGCTCAAATGGGACACCCAGCTGGAAATTCCTTCAGGTAAAGGTGGGAAGATGTGCTTCAAGCAGGAGTCCAACCATTTAACTCCCTACAACAGGAAGTCTCCCAACTCTATTAAAAAAATTGATTTAATTAGCTCTAAAAAACAATCTTTTGAATTGAAGTCTACTTATTTCAGACCAAACCAATGTAAGACAAATGCATTCTAGGCAAGTGACTTTACAGTAGCCAGCAGAACAGCTGCCCTCTGTACTGGCCATTTCTAGGAAGGCAACTAAGGAAACAGCAGAAGGAAAAACTCCAGAGAGGCATCCTCCAGGGTGAGGCTGTGACACAAGGAGGCCAAGAAATTGTTCCACTGACTGTGCATGATTCATTTGTTAGATGATAACACCCCCTAAAAATAGCTGGCAGTGCTCTGTGGGCACTCTGAGAGCCACACATCTGTCTCCATCTCGTTACTCTTGGTCCAGCAATGTGTCTGCACATGCACATTCCATCTGCACAGGAACAACCAGCTGAGCCAGGATAGCTGCTCCCAGCAGTGCCTGTGCTGACCCGCAATCACCACATCTCAGGGAGCAGCAGAGGACCACACATGATTGGCAGAACACTGCACTCTGCTTGACACTGAATTGTGGCTTAAAGGCCAAGCAGCATTTGTTACAGGATTAACTTTAATCAAGATCTCAAGAAAACTCTGGGATCTAACGATGGCTCAGTCAACAGCACGGAAAAGCTGCTCGTGCTAATGCAGCCTAAGCCATAGGGAAACAAAGAAGTAACTGATTTTTATTTTCAAACCAGACTGAAAATCAAACTCTATCACATTAAAAGTCACCATTTAGCAAAAGGAAACTACAGTAAGAATACTGAGATCAGAGGATTTGAGTGGCTAAAATATTGATATTGCAAGGAACAGTTTGAAAGTTATTTACTCTGTTTTTATCAAGGATGTTTAATTTCCATTTTTTACTCCCTAACAGTGAATAGAGGCAGGGAGGAACAGTGGGGGGACATTGTCTAGTGTCCTCATGCAAGTTATTTGTACTTTTGACTCCCACCAAGCAAGCACCAACTTCAAATCCAAATCACTGGTGCCAGCAGTGTGATAGGAGCTCTTCCTCCCTATTCTGTAGAGTAGCAAACCAGGCTGACAGAATCACCTACCTCTGAAAAGCAACATTCTTGGCCAACTTTTTACCATAAGACTTAGAAAATACACATTTAAAAAATTCATTCCTATAGAATACCCTGTTCCATGCTGCCTAAGACTGATGAACACCAGTTGTCCACTATAAGAGATACACTTTGGGAAAAGTAAGTTCATAAAAACTGGTAATCTAATAAATGTCCTCATAGTTCAAGGATATAGAAAATAATCATCCCCTTCAAGGATATAGGAAATAATCATCCCCATTAAACTGTGACCTTTCTTTAATGTCCACTCTTTTAAATGTCCTGGTAGCATGCTTTGCATGAGGATTTTTAACAGTTATCTCCCCTTGCTCACTGAAAGCAATTCAGGTTTAGCCAAACTGATCAGCCCTCCCCCAAAAAAGTTCACTTACCATCCAGAAAAGGGTTCCAATGGCAAACTCAGAATAGTGCTCTATAGTAGACAATACACTGAATATTAAACAAATCAGCACCAGGAGAAATCTGGAAAAAGAAAACAGTGTTTAGTGACTTGTCAAGTTGAACTGTAAATCTAGACCTAGTTTTTCTCATTCACATAACTTTTTTATCACAAATACTTTGTGCTTAATCAGTCAATTCTTCCTTCTTAAGTGAGTATCATCATTTTGCATTAATTCAGCTTTCAGAAACATGGAATAAAAATGACAGGAAGGCTGAACACAGGAAATCAATAGGTAAATCTAAGATTATTGAGTATATTTCTCAGGGAAGGTTGTCATAGTGAATGTTTCATGTTTCATTGATTACTGTACAACTTCACAAAGACACAAACCCCACTCAGTGGGTTTTGCTAGCTTTTACATGAAAACTACAGGTGGAAAAGCTTATCAGGAAGGGAAAATCTCTTGTACAGCTTAGAGACCAAGATGAATTCCTTTGGAGTTCATCCACGGTCTCACCCCAGTGGACACTTTTATCAGGTTTCCAGAAGAAGAGATGAAATGCACCTCATCAAGTCCACAGCTGACACAAGCCCAGGAGTTTGGTCACTGAGCTTGACGGCAGAGCCCCTGGTTTATCTGTGAAAGCAGTGCTGTGTTACAGGGGGTACAGAGATCTGTCCAAGGCAAAATAAAATAAAAAATAAAATTTATTCCTTCAATGAGCTGCTGCACTGCCCAAAAGATAAACCAGCAGAGGGGACAGAACCCAGCATTCCTGGAGAGTGATGCTCCAGAAAGGAAAACCAGAGCAAAGCCTCGAGGACAGACACTGAACACAATTCCTTTGGCAAATGGAAAAGAACAAGTCAATCAGGGGTCCAAAGCATAAGGGTATTGCCAGTGTCCAACACTAGAAGAGTCTAGGCTTGGAAAACTGCAGAACTTTAGCCTTTTCTTTACACAGCAGCACTGCCTTCCATGTCAAAAAAATGCAGGTGTAAAATTAAGGTAAGCAGGGTCATAAGAACCTCTTTTTCTTATATATTTCATATGAGATCAGTACTGAGTACCCCACTCTGTTGGATGCTGTACCAGAGAATTTCTTCATCCAGACACCTTTTATTTCCAATCAGCAATCCCAGTGATAGGTACAAGAAGAAAGACACAAAAAGGTGAATTAGACTTATCCACACATCAGGACAGTGTTAAAGGCCCACAGAACTCTCCTGCAGCTCAGACTATCCTCCAGTCAATGGTCAGTCAAAGGGAACATTTTCACTTTCAGGGTGTGATATCAAACAACTCCAGCAGAGATCTACAAAGGGACAGTCACTTCCTCTGAGTGCAGACTCTTAATTCCTTCCAGATCCCTGCCATTTCAGTTATATCCTTTCAAAATGCTTTAGTCTATTTTTATTGCACTCACTAGTAATACATAAAAGATCCACGGAGAAATCACATTCTATATATTTTCTATCAAGACCTTGAGGATGACAATGTACTTTACACCTTTTCCACTCTAAAAGAAGCAAAGAGAAAGAACAGTATTGTTACATACCCTGTAGATATTATCACTACATCTTCAACCATATCTCCTTTTAGGCTTCCAAAAAAGCAACTAAAAAGAGGTTTACCAAAAAAAATTGAGAAAAATATTATACGAAGAGACGAGCTATAGATGCATAAGGATGTAAAAGGGAGGACAATCGGTGCCTCTTTTTGACTAAGAGACCCCAAACTGCCTACACAGCCAGATCTTGTAAGTTTGAGCTAATTGGTGATTCTCTCCTGGTTTTATGTATGGAGATTGGTGTGGTTTCTTCTTTCTTTGTTCGTTTTTTGTTTGTTTGTTTAGGGTGTTGGGTTTTTTTTTTTTTTGGGGGGTGGGGTTTTTTTTTTTTTTGGGGGGTGGGGTTTTTTTTTTTTTTGGGGGGTGGGGTTTTTTTTTTTTTTGGGGGGTGGGGTTTTTTTTGTGTGTTTGGGGTTTGTTTTGTTTTGTTTTTCCAAATCACACACACTAGAACCATTCAAAGGACCCTTTAAATTCATTTAATTCATGGCAATATATCCTCTGGCCAGTAAGTGTCACTCCTGCCCAATGAATAGCAAGGGCAGCTCACAGGAGCTCAGTATGGAGTCAGTTGCAGTAGGGACAAAGTCAAAGACAAGCACAGGTTAATGAGTTAGTGAGGGCATCGAGAAGTAAGAAGGAATTGAAGAACATAATTACTACTCTGCACAACCAGCATGGAAGTAAATCTGCCTATCCTTTACTGGAATTGCTGAGAAATTGCTGAATTTGACACGGATGAGGGACAGTTTCTGGTATTCTCAGCCAGAGTCAGATAGACTTAAGAAGGTAAAAATAACAGGAGTGTGTCGAGGTAGATACAAACCCGAATACAAGCCCAAAATATTTCTCATCCAGGCAGTGATCTCACAGTAGATAAACCCCAACCCAGGCAACAGTTCATGGATGGACACATCCTCAGTGTGAAGAAGCTGGGAGTGCCTTCCCCTTGGATTTGTATGTCTGGAGAGGGAGGCAGGACAGGGCTGGAGCCAAGAGCCTTGAGGAGCCATTCAGGACCCCTGGTTTACACAGCAGCTCCAGAGCCAGGGTTTAGCCATGGCTGGTGATGTCCCTGTGTGCACTTGCAGCAGTTTATGCTCAGTGCTCACCACAGGCTGCTGAAAAGAAGCCACGGGTGGAGTTTGGTGAGGAGGTGGTATCTGAGTTATGACAAAAGTGCTTCAGACAAGTAGTGGAAATAAAGGTCAAGTCCTCCCAGCACCCCAAGTAAATCCACTCCCAGAGAAACCAATGATCCTTTTGCACTTTTTCTCTAGCACAGTGGAGCAGCATCTTCTTCCCTCTCTGGTATCTCTGAGCCAGCAGTCAGTGCATGCTGCCTTCACAGCTTCCTTTAAATTACTGTCACTGGGCCACACCTCATAATGCAGGTTAGCTTGGACAAGTCCACACTTAAACAGCTCAATTAACTGCCAGCTGACCTGCAAAACCCAACAAGCTGCAGCTCTCTTGGCTCTCAGGCAATCAGGAAAACTCCTTGTGGATTGCTCCTGACAGCCTCTGGAATGCTAAACATAGCTCTAACCAATGACCTTTCTAAACACACTGGAGGAAAAAAGCTTGGGCAAGTGCCAAATTCCCTGTAAAGAGCTGGATGCATGGTGCCACGGGCAAACCTCCAGCAAGGTTCCTCACTGAATACCTCAGGGTTTGTCTCAAGGTCTCACTGCAGGTGTTGGTTTGAGGGACAAGTGTTTCTCTAAAGGCAATGGCAAAGTCTACCAGTGTTAACTTGTGGGCAAGCGCCAAACAGATCCTGGGCCTCCTTTAATATTTCTGATTGGATTTCTGGGATACCTATAGGTAAGGCAAGTGGATGGGTGTGTGTTTCATATTGCTGACTTGGGGTGAAGCTATTTAAAGCTTGTCATATGGCAATTCCCATTTCCCCACCAGCTCCGGTCTGGCTTCCTCATGTTGCCCCTGTTATCGATGCTCCCTCCTGAAAAGGACAATTCTCTGTGCTGTAAGGGTGAGAAAACAGGGTGTGATTGTTTACTTGTTTGCAGGGAGTTATTTACATCCACAGAGAACAGTTTCACCCGATGGCAGTGGTCCAGTTCCTAAAAGGAGGAAGTTAATAAGGCAGAGATAAAAATAATTACCAACTAGTAGAGTTGGTCAATTTTTTCCTATCCTGGAAAGGAACTGAGGTTCTCCTTTCTAGTACTTTGTCCTCTTTCATTCTTTCTGTGATTCTTGAGGATGTTGAGCCACAATTTGAGCTGTTACTTCCACAAATACTTCTTTCTCTTTTTCAGCCATAGAGCTACTAAAAATAGTGAAGTATTTCCTCTCAAAACACCTGGGTTTCTTTTCCTTTTTACTCTTTTTTTTTTTCTGAAGATGAAAATTTATTCCTGATTACCTACTTGCAGGCTCTTCTTCATTCCCTCTTTGAGCAGAAAAAAAAATATTTTACTTCTCAGAGGAAAGAGGAGTATCTGAGAACCTCCCCTTTGGTTTCAGACTCTCAAGGAACACCGTTCACACGTACAGAAGATGAAGTCATGCTTTCCCAAGAGACACCTTGTTAATGTAAACTAAATTTTAGTATTTCTTGACTTCTCCTCAGTTCCTTAAGCCTCAAGCATACACAAAAATACAACTGCTTTCTCATCAATGCTTTTAGACCTTCATCCTTAAATCTGTCCCGTGTGTGAACCAGATTAAAGAGTTAAAGGCTGCAAATTAGTGCTGCTTTATGTCCTGGTCCTCCTAAACATTGCTTCTTTCAGAGGGTAGCTGGTGTGAGTGGAAACATGTTTCTGCTGCTGTTGTAGCCAGGGACAAATTCTGTTTAATAGATTTATTGACCATGACCACACTTCACTGAAGGCTACAAACACTGGGAACTAAGGAGGTTAACTGGTTTACTGAGAGTAAAAAAGATGTCAAGCACTTTCTCCAGGGTGAACCTTTTCAAGGTCATGCTATAACAAACTTATTTTCCATGGAAGACGGGCCTAATGGACGTTCTAAAAGGAGGAGCAGTCAGAATTCCGCCTTTTAAGTTTTGCAGCAAATAATTCCATTTCTAGCAAGAACTGTGCATGTGGGGCTTTGTGTTTATCTCCTGCAGATAAATCCACTTGAAGTGCTGATATACAAGATGCTCGTGAGAATTTTATCTCTTGCACAACAAAAGAGATGGGTGGGGAGGGGACAAACTTGTAAATTCACAGAGAGAGATATGCTCCTTGGCAACCAAGTCCAAAACAGTAGCTTTGTGACCTTCTGGGCTTTACCAAACTTTATTGACTCTGCAAAGTTTTGTTTAGAGAAAAAAAAAAAACAAACCAACACTTTTACAAAAATAGGAGTTCTATAATGAAAGCAGATCAACAAAAAATATTATGGAAAAGCCATCAAAACCTATGCTCTGATTTTATGATTTTAACACAACCAGACATGTCCTGATCCTTCCTCAAAATTGAGCTACTGTGCTTCTCTTCACTCTGTGAAAGCCTTCCAAGTAGATAACTACAAATGGCTTCTACGTGTCTTCAGCTCAAAGTACATGCAAACCCTTCCTTTTTGGTTCCTTAGATAGTCTTTTATTCTATCTGCTGCTTTCTCCAGAAGATTTGAGCAGCCTGGTTTAGTGGAAGGTGTCCCTGCCCATGGCAGGGGCTGGAACTGAATGGTCCATTCCAACTCAAACTGTTCCATGAGTCCAAGATACGAAGCCAAAATGTTCTGGCCTACCATCACAGCAGGGGAGAAGAAATGCAGTTGCTTCAGCTGGACTTAAATTAAAAGAAAAATGGATTGAATTGAGGCTAATTTGTCCAAGTAAATCTATGTGCAACTACACCCATTGGAGCTTCAGCTTTTTTCTGGATGACAAACTAGAGTTGTCTCAAGGAGACCAAAAGCTTTAAGTCAGCCTGTTGTTAGGGACAATAAATGAGTTTAGCAAACAGAAAGTTCTTTGAGGGGCTCCAGCAGCATGGGCTGCTTTCTATTTTAACTGGTCATTTTGTGGCAGGAAAACTAAGGAGAGCTTTTTTCTTTTTTTCATACTCTAAAAGTGCATGTTCTCATTCCTGAGTGAATAAAGCACTTTCTTCTAAATGGGACTCTACAGTCTCATGTTGAATATCCATGTGCTTCTGGAAAACATTCCTACTGCTCTGAATAAAACCTCACTTCTGGTCCTTACAAATTTTTGTTATCTGAAGGAGTTTCTAAGTTATGAAGAGAAGGTTGTCCATGTGCCTTTGTCGGCAAGTTTTGATGTCCCTCAGTTCTCTCATAAATCTATTTCCAGACTCCTGAGGTTTGATGTGTTTTTGAAAGGTCTTGTGCTTATCCATATGTGATCATACACAAATTAGAGTTGGTTGGAAATTTGGTAAAGGGACAATTTTTCTGCAGAAAATACCAATCTGTTAAAGTTAGAAATAGTCTGGGAATGTGTTGGTTTCAGCAGAAGTGGAGAAGGAAACCAGACAGGTTTTAATAGAAACCTGCCTGGCTTTGGACTCTTACTAACAGGGAGAATGCCTAGCAGAGAATTTGGCCATATCTGATTTTCTTTTTTCTACCCCAGAGTAAAATATTTTCAGAGCATTGAAACCTCAATCAAAGGAAAATTCCACCTATTGCATGGATATACTGAGGATATTTGTTTTCAGCTGTCTCTTCTGGGTTGCACCCAGAAATGCCCAATAGCCTCATTGCATGTAACATTTCCTATCAGAAATAGGAAGTCAACATTTCTACAATGCCAAGGTAATTTAAAATTTCACTTATAAACAGACTCACCTGCATATACAGAATTCATCACAAACAGGACTGAATCAACAGCTAAAACCAATGCTGCTCAAACCACAGCAGGAGCCACATATTCTACAAAAAAAAATCTCCCACCAAAGAAACCATCTTTCTTCATCTACTGACCTGAGGTGTTGTATGTTATTTATAAAACATCCACAGCTCCCATTAGTAATGAGCACTTCACATTTCCAAACATTTAACAGCCCAACTTAATTGCTGTTCTTTGAAGAGCACTAAGATCTGGATTTTGCTTTTTCTACGAGTTTATCTGGCAGTACTTCAGAACTGACAAAGTGCATTCATGCATCCCTTACAGTCACCAGGAGCACTGATCTTACTGAAACCCTTTATTCAATGTCCTGCCTTTTCAGGGATTTAAGCTCCTTGATTCCATTGAGTGCCTGTATTTTCCACTGACATTTGTGCTTCTGTGTTTCTCTTGTTTTTATCTCGGTATGTCTTGCAATCTTCAATTCTGATCCTACAGCTAAGACTTTCTAGAAGAGACATAATCAGTTCTTTAAACAAGAACAAAACCAGTCTATCTGATGACTTCAGTGTTGATGATTCTGATACTTTTATCACACCAACTCTGACTGTAACATAAAAGTCAGTAGGTTTTGGCATATGATTTAGGACACCCCTCCAAGGGAACAGGAAATTCCAACCACCACTCAAAATGTGACACCAGCTTCCTCATAAGACTCACATTAAACAATGTTTCTTGGGTTCAGAAGCAGAAAAGGGAAAGAACAAATGCATATGGTGATGCTGTTCAAATACATCCACTAAGTTAATGCCAGCTTGATCATCAGGGAGACACCTGAAACACTTTTCTTTTTGAATTTGGCACCATGTAGACTCCACAAGTTAATGAGCAATTGTAACATTAACACCAAGGAATATATTTCTATTTTGCTGGTTTTTGTAAAAACAGAGGGTTTTTTTCCACAAAAGCATAACCAAATTCCATCAATAGCACCATAGCAATGTCAGCCTACAGTATTTGTTTTCACTACAGAAACAGCATTAGCCCGTAGGGGCAGATGTTAATGTATATTAATTGCTCAGATTATTACTAAATTGAGCTTCTAGAATAAGATGGATTGAATTTCTTACAGAAATGATGGAAAAATTCATCAATAATTCAAAAAATGAGACTAGAACTTACTCATGCTGTGGCTTTGTGCCCTGTGGTTAGGTGACTGTGCCTAACACAAAGTACTCCCAGATCCATGTTCTTCCTTAGGAGCTTTCCTAAAATCTCTCTCCTGAAAAGGCTCCTTGGTGCCAAACAATCTGAAGGACCTCAATGTGAAGTGTTTTCATCTTGGGGATATTAATTTTTCTCTCCTCTAGACAAATGTCTGTTTTAATCAGATGAGAAGAAGCGGAGTATCTCGGACATGTCTCATTCCATGTCAGCTGGAACTCGCCAACTGGCTCAAAAGTTCTTGGTAAGGCCCTTTCAGACAGACATGCTCAGACAGTGTGGTTGCAGAAACCTCATTTCCTTAGAAAGAGAGGCTAAAAATTAATAACTGCTCTAATGTATTTTTAGAACAACCAAGTCCTGGAACTTTACAGAACCCTAAAGACCATTTTCTTTACTATCAATGTGCCTTCATTAGCAACTTCAGCCACTCCACCATCTCATCCAGCTGAACATGCAACCCTAAGCAGTAAGAAGAGCATCCCACTTTAATGAATAAGGGATGTTCTTGAGTTTCTTCCCTTCAATGCTGTTCCTCTTTTGGTACCTGAAGTTTGTCATCAGAGACATCTGCTTAGCACCTCTCAGTAGTTAGTACAGAGATGAAAAGTAGCCACTGTAGCTCTAAACTGAAAACTTTGTCAGTGACATTTCTATATAAAATTCCACATAAGTAACTGTTATGCTGGCAAGAAACACCTAAAGATAATAATAATAATAGTAATAAATAGGCCTTACTCTTATGAAAGCACACCATGTCCAGAACTAAGCTGTGACATCAAGGTCAAAGCCAGAATCTCAAAAGCAGCCATGTGCTTATAATTACTCTGAACTTTAGTTGTTGCTTGTGTTGGTCATATTACAATCACATCATTGGAAAAAGCAAAATATCTGCTTGCATTCTAGAGATAATTGTGGAAAGGACAGAAATGGAAATTTGACAGTCCCTTTGAGATAAACAGTTATAAATAATGGGTTATATGCTCCATTTCCAGATAAAAACAGGAGCTGGAGAACACTGTGCTAATTTCAGTTCACTAAAGAGCTGCTACACTCAAAGAATCAAAATATATGCAGGCAAGTGCCGCATTAAAAGGAACCACTAGACCCTTACATATTTTGCCTTTTAAAGTTCTTTACATCAGCAAGAGCTGTACACCAAACAAAAATGAAATATCAGCCAGAATGGTGGCTCTGAACTTCTGCAATTTCATTAATGGAACACGACTAGCATTTCTTACATGGAGCTGAAGGAAGTAAAAAAAAAAACTGAGTAAACAAAGTCTGAGGAGAAATAATAATAGGAAAAAATTGCAATTTTTAATCTGTCCAAATAATCTGAATTCACTTGTTTATGCATTACTCACAGTGACACAGACATTGGTACACAGAATCTTTTCTAAAGGAAAAAAATGCTCTGCTGCCTTTCATAAACATGTTTTTGATCTTTTGTACTTTCCTCCCAAAGTTTTAAATCTGTGACATTATTGATGATGTTCACATTTTTGTAAGGATCGTTTACTTTTAATTTTTCAGCACTAATTTTCCAGTTGAGTTTTTTTCAACAATCTGCCAGGAACAGGTATATGTGTGTGTGTGTGTGTGTGTGTGCACATGGGATTCTCTTTGAAGGAGCTGCAAGAGTGAGTCTGAAGGAGGAAAGGGCTAACAAGTAAATGTAGGGCATGTTTTTATATAAAACTGAGCCTACACCACAGCTCTCTGATGGAAAAAAAAAAAAAAAAAAAAAAAAAAGAGAGAGAACTTTGCCTCATTCCATTCCAGTCTTGGCCAACTGTGTTAGCGCTGGTTGCAGCCCCATTAGACCACTTGCTGACATGCTGCAACTCCTTAAGGTCCCAAAAGCTCCTCATTTCCTGCTGATCTAGATTCCTGCCATTACTGGGAGCTGATGAAGCGTAGGAGGGCTCCAGTGAGTGCCAGAAGCAACATGAGTTGTGCAGCAGAAATGTGTGTTCAGAAAAGAAGGGAAAGTGACAGAGGAGCACCAAGTCCTTTTGGCATTGGTAAACCACCATGCCACCCTCTTGGGAAACCATGCTCTAGGGAAAGACGTTTTCCTTGACTGTACCACACAATTCCCAGAGACAGGCAGCATCCCATAGGAATAATTCAGAGCAACAGCCATTACCCTCTCTGAGTCACCATTTGGAGGAGTTGTTTCCCCAGAAATCTCAGGGCAGCCTGCAGAGCAGACTTCATGGCTGCCCAAATTCTGTATTTATGAAATGTTTTGCAGTCGAACCAGGTGGTCTGCAGTATTTGCCAGATGATTTGCAGTGTTATTTTGCAATTATTGTGCACAGTATTATATGAAATTTAACAAGTGATTTTGATCCACTGAGAAAATAACAGTGGGACAGTGTTTCAAGGTGCTTAATGTGCAGTACTAACCTGACTGAAGACCATCCACTCTTTCCCACTGGGGTAGGTTTCCACTGGTGTCAGAAGCTGAACTGGTTATCCAAGTGTAATTCCAAGTTTAACTATCCCAGGACAATAACAGCTGGCAGGAGCAAGCTGAGTGCTGGAGGTGGACAAGGGAGCAGAACTGGTGCTGCCTTGTGAGATCAGCTCACCTCATCTCATCTCACAGGAGGTTATGGGATACAAAGGCTGCCCTAACTTTTGAACGAGAGCAAGGCCTAACGACTCATTTAACAAGGGGCCAAACCTGCACAAAGTGACCTGGAAGAGCTGCAACTTCTCACTTCAGCTTTTGCAGTGTTACACAGCATGAAAATGGCAGGCCTGAGAACACAATTAAGAGTCCCTGTCCTGGGCCTCCCTCTTGCCTTGGACTTTCCTCCATTCCCATCCAGCCCATGGTTTCTCCAGTGCCTGACAGAGCCCTTCCAGCTGTGCTGACTCCAGGGGTGATGTGACATCCATTTGCTAAGAACTGGACGGGGACCAACAGCTCCTTTTGTACCTCCCCACAGCCACCAATGCTTCTTCACTATTGACTTGGACAAGATTCAAATTAGTTGCCTTTGGGTGAAAGGTTCCTTGTCCCATCATGAATTCCACGCTCCCACTTTTCCCTAGGTCCCAGCTGTCGTGTCCTACCCCTCTTCCTCCCAGAGGCTCTCTGAGCTTCTTGACCATTTTCAGCTGTCCCCTTTGTGCCTGTATCCAGCTCTCTGATCTCCACAACTTGTTTTCCCTCTTTCCTTTGTGCCTCCTGGTAAAGTCAGATTTTCTTTGTTCTTGAGCTATTGTACTGTTTTCCTCCAGTTTCAGCATCCCCGAATCAGCATCACTGGCACCAGTCTCAGCTCCCACCACAAACCAACCTGGACCTCAGTGTCTCAATCCCAGGTTTTCCTGTCTCTCTCTTTCACCACACTCAGTGTTAACCAGTTGTCCTGCTCCCTCACTTCTTCGTCTAAAGGAACCCAGGTTCCCTCTAAGTTTCTGGCTTTTAAACTGAAAAATTCATCTACCCAGGCAACAGCATCTGGAAAGACCAGAATTAGCAGTCCCTGCATGCTCCAGAGAAATGAACATAAGAAAAGGGGGTTGGACTGCAGTGAGCAGGGTGTAACTGAGGGGGAAAATACTATGGGCACACTCAGGGGTTTCCTGCTGGGAACTGGTGCTGTGACATCGCCTCGGGCTGACACAAGGTGGCCTCTGTGGCTCACAGAACTGTGACAAGTGACAGCCAGCCAGGTGGACACAGCTTTCCAGCCCACAGTGGAGCCATTCCAGCAGTCACTAAATGGATGTAGGCTTCAGAAATATATATCCATCATCATAAGTAAGACTCCACCTGCAATTGAATGATTTAAGTGTGTAGGTTTGCCAAGTAACGACAGTGACGTAAATAACTCATCACCAATATTTGCTGTATATTTTTTTTCAGGAGACAAAATATGAGGGTTATACCCTAATACCTGACATTTGGATGTGATTTAAGCAAGTGCACAGCTGAGTTTAGAAATGAATCCAAGCCAGGCACATGCTGCTTTTTCTGGCCTGAGGACCACACAGCAAATAGCTGGGCTCTAACACAGGTGATCTCCAACACCCCAAGGCTCTTACACAGCCACAGGAATTGCTTGGTTAGGATCAATTCATTGTCAGTTCATGGAGCAGCTGCTTCTTCTCAAGCCCTCAGCTCTTGCTAAGTGATATCCTCTACTCTATTGGGCATTTTAGAACTGAAGTATTTCACAGTCCTACACCAGAAAAGTATCCAAGTGAGAAGGTTTTCAAGACGGGCAGGAGGGATTCTCAAGTAAACCCACTCTCCCCTTCAAATATTTTGTTTTGAAGCCATAATTTCAACTTCCACTAAAACTCCAATGACTCCACTAAAATCATACAAATTCTCGATTTAATTAGGCAAAAATAATTCCATTTTCTAAGACTGTTATAAAGTTCTGTAAGAACCTTGAGCTTATTCCCTTTAAAAAAACTTCTACGAGTGTTATCAGCGATTATCTTGATAAATTCAGAATGAGAAGAGGTCACCTCCTGAAGCACTTGCTTTTCCCTTGCCTTGCCTGGTTTTGGAAAGTCAGGTTCTGTCTAGCAGAAAAGAATCCAGAACAGGCTCCAGTCCCTCTTGGACACAAAGTTCCCCCAAGTTTGTACGTGAGTTTTATGATCTTTGTGGGACACAAAGGACAGATGGGACAGAGCACATCCAGCTCCTCCAGGCTACACAAATATCAGCGTGTACTTGAAAGTTTGGATTTCTTAGGAAAATAGTCATAATCATCAGCATCAGATCAGCTGCACTTAAGATACCTCCAAACCCCCACATAAAACATGGGAAGCTTAAAAAAAATAAATTACAGGTTGTTCTAATTATAAAATTAAGTGTATTTTAGATTAGTAGTTTATTTTTTAACAATGTTTTGCTGTAATGATATATAATTTTATAAGGCATGTTCTTTCCAAAACAGAAACTTGTTATTTAAATGAACACATCATGTAGTTACTGGGATAATTATTAGCAAAAATATCCTTGAGACAAAATGCTTGCCAAAAGCTGTTTCAAATGTTTCCTTTCTAGCAGCCTCAAAGACAAATAGCTTTTAAGAGCACTCAATTTACATATTCTTTCATGTAAGTTAGGAATCCTTAAAAAAAAAAGTTACTGTTGGTATTACCAATATTTCCTCCAATTTTCTAGTACTGAGGGAGTGTATAAATTTTTATTTTTTCATTTTATCTTAATGCCCATTTCGGAATTAAAAAGTGCATATTAAAGGTCAACCTTAGTTGGGGATTAAGGCAACACAGATAATAAAACAAATGTATTTTAGCAAGATTAGTAGTCTCAAATAGGCTTAAATCATAACTATTCATATATTTAAATCCACACAAATCACATCTGTTTAGTCCTTAGCAATAAAGCATGCTATAAGCATAGTCCTTGAAAGAGGCCCTATCTTTTTGCTTGGAGAAGTTTCATGAATCAAAAAATCCTTACAAAAATAAGTACATGATGTTGAGGGGGGAAAGGAAGCAAGTATTAATGAGACTATCTATTTTATGCTAAATAGAAGCATTAGGGTTCATCCCTAGAATTACCATATATTTCTCTGGGCGGTTCCTGACTGCAGCTACTGATAATGAGTTTTTTCCCAAAATACAGTCAGGCCATAGATTATCTCAGACAAACAGAGTAATTTCTACACTCTGCATTTCTTTGGGAAATATGCTAATTTTATAATAAAATCAATGCCTTTTGGCTCAGCAGGGCAGTAAAACTTGCTCTGGTCTCAGAGCACAACTGGACCCTTTCTACTGCTAAGATGACAAATTATCTTTCTGTTAAGCAGCATTTAGAACAGTAATTGAGGTCTTGCTAAGCTTGACAGATACCATAAGCAACTCAAAGGAAACAGTAACAGCTGGATTAATATATTAACCACTGCTTTACAAGGGTAAATGGAAGCCTTAATTGCCTCCTTGCATGTACTACACACATGGTATAATGAAAAACATTTTGCTAAGTTTGTACTCATTTCATGTTCCCAACTATAAATCAATTCAAATTAGCAATGTTATATGTTTGTCTAACAAATCACTTGTTTTGGCTCTTCAGCATGAGCAAAACAAACTTACAAGAGCAGGATGTGTCTGATCACAGCTGGACCTGCCACATTTCCTGCTAAAAAACTGCAGTGTCTGAAGCTGGAACAGTGTAAAGCAGCTCAATCAGCAATGAGAACTGCCAGGAGCATAGAGGACTTGCCCTCAGAAATACCAAATATGCATGCACATCCTTGGAAACAAAGATAATTTTAAGAATAAAACGCTTTCTCTGGAAATGCTAATTGATACAGTGGCTGATTCTTTGAGGAATTGGCTTTTCCACTGCCTTCAGAGGATAACTCATGCAACAGGTTTTGAGCCCAGGAGCTCCTGTGCTGATTCCTGGCTGATTCAATGGGCAGTTTCAGATTTTTCTTACACTAAAAATCATGTGAAAATGTAGGTACTTACACAGCAAAATGATAAATAAAACATTTCCACCCACTGGGCCTCTCCAGGAAGTTGTAGACCTGTCCCTGGGTGCTGGTTTTGGTCAGATATTGGCTCTGGAAGCACTCCATGGTCCGGGCTCTGCCAGCTCCACTGTCCGAGCAGGCTGCAGCCTTTGTGCCTTCCCCAGGGCTCTGGGGAATCCCGGATCCCTTATCCACAGAGGGCTCTGCATTCAGTGCCACAGGAGAATACTGCATGGTGCTGAGGTTCCCCCTGACTTCCAGGAATGCTGCAGATCTGCTGTTTCCACTCAGAGTGCTCAGCTGGAGAGCAGAGCCTTGATCCTCCCGACGGTGGTTACACACCGGGTACACAGCGGCTTCTCCACCACCACAGGACATCTCACAACAGCACACAGGTATTGCTGTCTCTGATCAATATTTAAAATCATGAAGGAGGGATTGGATGTCTTCCCTGCCCGGGGTTCTCCAGCAGCTGATAAGATGACTTTGTGCTTCTCTGTGACACAAGTGTGAGCTGCCAGCCTGTCACCTGCTGTCACTCACAGCCTCTGAAATCAAATCAGAAAAACCTATGAGACAGTGACATGTGCTTGACACCACGAGGAACAGGAGTTTGGCAAAGAGGTTGAGACTTCTGTAGAAAGGAAAGAAAATAAAGTTTCAAAATTACTTCATTGTTAAGAAGGAAGCCGAGAACTATTTAAACAGTGCAACACTTGTGCAGCAGCAGAGACTTGAGAGCTGATCCTATCAGATTACTTGAAGCTGAACAGTTCTTTAAGTGTCCTGATTAGAGATGAAGTGTTGCCCAAAACACACCTGAATGAGGATTCTAACTTCTACACCTCAGGAGAATATACCTAGAGCATCAACATTACAGGAAGATTTTAAGACTTAAATAAATTATTTCAGTTACCTCAAAGGACCCAATCCTGCAGTCCACAGTACTCTGGGACAATTTTTCTCAGGTGTAAAAAGGAAGATGCCATCAATGATAACTGATACTGGGAGGTTAATATTGCTACAAGGCAAAAGATCAAAGACTCCTGGCTTGATCCTCAATTTTCTTCAAGCCCTTTCATGTTTGCAGCTAATTTTGCTACTCTCAAACAAAACAGAAAAGACAACAGGATTGTTCTAGATCAATATATATTTCATGGAGCGGACTTAAATCGCTGCTAATACAAAGCAGCGATTTCTTAGCTGCAATATTAATAATTTCGTGAGACTGAGAGTGGATGTCTTCTTTTGTACTGCCTTATTTCTCTTCACACCACATTCAGAGTTACTTTAGCTTCAGCAGAATATTTTAGAGAGACAATTGCAGCCTTCACCTCCCCTTCTTTTGTCAATTAAGCCTATTTTTTGCTGTTGCTTAAAGCTCCTCATGTATAGTGAATGAACTCCTATCGCAGTACATCTGAACAGAGCCCTCCAAGTTATTTCACAAAATATTCACAAAGCATACATTTTAACATGACTTTTTACACAAGGCTCACTTCTTAACACCACTCATGGAAAGGTGAGCATCACTTCACATTTCCACATCAGTCCTAGAGCAAAGAGAGAAATACATCCCTTCCCTCAGCAGTTCTCTTAATGAACAGCTGGAGGGTGCAAACATTAAAGCACAAAGCCCTTCATCCCAAGCCAGCCTGCAGCAGGTCCCTGGGAAGCACCTGTAAGAGCATTCATTCACTTTGGGGTGCTGAGGACAAGGCTGGCTAAGCAGAGCTGCAAAAGCAGCTCCCTGAACACCTTTTCCTGGGCTGCTCCATCCACACACAGACACGGCACAGAAAAATCTGAAAGCAGCCGGCAAACAGCACCTACTTTCTCCGGGCGTGTCCCCTCTCCTGGAGGCCGCTGCACACCGCAGAGTCCCTGGAGAGGTGCAGGAGAGGAGCTGCAGCCCAGCTCTGCCCACAGCTCCCCAAGTCCCACCCTGAGCAAGGCAGGGGCCCTCCCTTTGGGCTGCCTTATATGGCTGCCCTTGCAAAAGGCACAGAAAGAACCGGGAACAGTTTGGGTGATTTCAGAGAGAAGTTACTTCGGTCTCTTCCTGCTGTCAAAACCAGAAATCACAAGCAGCAGCTGAACTTCCCTCCCAGTCTTTTCCTTATCTGCAGACACTTCATTGTGATGCGTTAAAAGCAGCCTTTCCTTGCTGCACATCTTTAAACCCTGAATTCGGTGATGCCTGTGGCAAGCTGGAGGCTCTGCATCCTCCTTTCATACTGGGAAAGTCTAAACAGCCTCAGTTGCTCAGGATTTTTTCCATCAAAGTTTTGACAAAGCCAAAATCAGAGCTTCATTGTTACATCAAGTAATGGAAAATCAGGGTTTTCTCATGTTGTTGCCCTTCTGAGCTTCTTTTTTGTAGGTAATTTTTTTGTATTAATTTGAGAGGAAGAGAACCCCAAATAAGACCATTCCAGCATCAAACTCCCCATTTTATTGTTGACCTTTCTAATAGGGAAGGAGATAGTGAATAGTCCTATTTCTCTCCTTTCCTCCTCTTGTAACAGCAATCAGACTGTTGTCTGCAACACCAGCATTCCAAGCTTAAGCTGCCCACTTTTCCAGAGCCAGGAGTTTGAGAATGGAACAAAGGTACTCCTTTCACCCTGTGGTTGTCATCAGTGGGGGAATGCTGCCATTGCACATAGTCTTCACTTTTTATCATAATTGTTCATGGGGCTAAGGCATCTCTTCCCATGTAAAGATCATTCCAGAATGTTATTTCTTAGTTTCCCAGTTATATTTCCATACCACTGCAAAAAACTCCAAAACAAAACCCCAAACCCTTTTAGTTCCTTCCTTTTTTCTTGATACATAATACATGTAGTCTGATCTAAAAGCCAACACATCCAGAACATTCTCCTTGGATGCTGTGTTGCTCAGTTTACCCTGTGCACAGAATTGAATGCATCATTCCACACATTACTGCAGGTGAGTGAGTGGTCATTGAGAACTGACACCCGACTCGAGCCACAAAAATCCTTATCCATGTTTTTGCTTCTTCCTGAAATGCTGGCTGCATCAATTAATACTTTTATACTCTCTGCTCTATTAACTTTTCCAGACAGTAATTTGCTAAATGAAAAAACTGCCATCTCTCCTCACCTCTGACCTCTTCTGAATGTAATTACTCAAGCTCTACAAAACTAGCCCAAGTATGGAGGGGAAAAAAGCATTTAAAAACCCCAACAAACCAAACAAAAACCTCTAACCAACCAACCAACCAACCAACCAACCAAGAAGTAATTTCTGTGAATATTTTAAAGTTAAAAGTAAATTTCCTTTGAGGGAATAGTAGTACCCAGCTTTATTGCAAATGCAAAAACTCAACATAATAGCAGCAGGAATGAAACCCCAACAGAAATACAAACCAGAGCACCTGATTCCTATTTCTTGGTTGAGGAAAAAAAAATTAATGACAGGATTTTAATAGACTGGGATGTGGAAGACTTGAACTCATTCCTTCACACCCCCCAAAAGCAGTATGTGGCATCTTTGGGTCAAAATCTCAAAAGGCAATTAGTCACCTTACTAATTTATGACTTATATCAAATGCATGCTTTCAGGAATGTCTAAATGCTGAAGTGTTCACTGGTAACTATAGATGCACACAGAATCCTGCAGCTGTGTATATACAGAAGCGTGACTTCTGCAGCCGGGCTCACTTCATGTGTTTAATTTTGGTGGGCTTGGTGCCACCCCTGTGCTCAGAGAGCACATCTTCCTCACCCTGACAGCACTGCATTTAGCACTACACTTGGGAATTTATAGCCAAAAGGCCAGGATGGGAAGGCACAGAGAAATTCTGGCTCTGAGATGCATTTTTGAGCCCCTTCATGAGGAGGAGGGCACTTCTCAGAGACAAACCTAAACACAGCACCACTGGCACCACCCATCACTGTCTCCTCCGGGGGCTGTGTTTTAGAAGGAAAGTGTTAATGAGTCATGCAAGAGACAGATAATATGGAACCCTTAATGCTAGAAAATATCTCAAAGGGTAAATAATAGATGAGTCTTACAAAACATTCCCGCGCCCCTCTGTCCATCCCAGATTCCATTCTCCGGACGTAAGCTCTCTGCATCAGTGCTCCCTTGAAGATCTGCTCTGGATCTGTGAGCTGCAGCACTGCCAGCACTGACACCCAGGAGCTGGGCACTGCTGAGTGCCACACAGCCCTCTGGGTCAGCTGTGGGATCTTAACAGTGATCACACTGGGGGCACAAACCCAGCGAGTCGTGTGGCTCCAGCTGGTGGTGCCCGGAATGCCTTTAAGGGGGCAAAATTCCAGCCCTTGCTCTCTGATTCAGCTTCCCAGCCTAGTGGGCTCTTACAAGGGACTGTAAGCAAAGGTAGTTTAGAATCATGAAATGGGGCTTCAGCTCTGAGTTCACTTCACAGTGCCCCCTGTACTTTTTATTTTTGAACTGTAGGTTGAACTGTAGGTTGAACAATTTTGTCTTGCCAAATCTGTTACACAGTTCACTTGTCTCTGGAGCACTTGGCAGTCCATTTAATGTGCACCATGAACACCATTATTCTCCTTCACAAGGATATGCTGAATGTAAACTAAGAGTATCATGACTTTCACACAGCAGTGTTGGAAAGATGGTGCATGTCCAGATTGAGACACTGGACTTCCATTCTCCCCAAAAGTTTGCCAAGTGAAATGTATTGTAGCATTTTACCACACGGGGGAAGATATGATGTGATTAATTGCCTTTTCTGAGTGCTGGCAGTGTTTCATTATTTTTGTATTAACATAGATAGTCTACCAGCCTAACTGCTTGACCCTGAGCAGTGTCTAAGAATTCCATAAATCTCTCATTTCCATGATGGCATGCCTGTAAGAAATTAACTTGACTCCTGCACTTATGAAGGTTTCTTCCTCTCTGTTCAAACTAAAACTAAAATATTTTCTTGGAAAAAAAAGAAGATGCAAGTTGTTCAAGAAATGCCTAAACTTCTTAACAGCTGTGATGTGAAGGAAGTGTTAATCTCATAGTGTGATGCATATCATGAATGCATAGAACTTGATATTATCATAAATGTATAAAACTTATACAAAATCATATTGTAAGGTCTAAACTATTGTTCTTATGTTGACTCTAATAAACTCTATCTGCCTGATGGAAATAAAAAAAAATCAATTAATTCACATGATCTTTAGAGGGGGAACTAGTAGCAACTTTCAGATCAGGCTGTCTTCCTGTTCCTACAACACTTGTCCCTTTCATTTCTTGAAAATTCATCAACATTGGAAGCACCTGGGTCTAAATTTTATTCTGAAAGTCTCTAGTTCTGCTTTTGACTGGTTGGTTAAAGAGCTATTCAGGCACTTTTGACCACAAAGGAAAAAGGAAAATAGGCAGCTATTTAAAAAAAACTCCACTGATAACCAACATCCATAACCATCCCAAAACGAAACTAACAAAGCACAACAGCTTGTGTACAGGAACCATATCCTGAGGATGTATCCCTTTCCAAAGGATGTTCAGTGGTACCCATGGGATTCAGCACCCTGGAGAGAGCAAAGAGACCCTGCCCAACAAGCCCCTGCCCTGCCCCAGACCCCCACTCACCCAAAAATCACATCTCACCACCAGTGGGTAACTAAGAGGGACTCCAAGTCCTGTTTTTCTCTCATTTTTATGAGTCCTAATGAGTCCACAGCCATCCAACACACATCTCCTAAAAAAACCCCCACATTTTTTAATGTCAGCAAGGATGTCATGTATTCAGCTTATCTTTTTGTGTGTGTGGACGTGTATGTGTATGTGAAAAATTTCAGACAACCAAATCACTTGTGTGGCTTAACTATAACTATTCCACAGTCAATTCAGGATACATTTCAGTTTTCCAGAAGAATGTACATATCCTGTGCCTCAGTCTCTTAGCTTGGTGACCTGTTGCTATTTTATGTTGTCTCTCACTACAAGGAGAGGGGAGGGGATGGAAGCTGAAGAACCAGGTGAAAGAGCTGACAAAAAAGTATGTTTTCCTCTGCCAGAACTGGGAAAGGTTTTGATTACTTGACTTTTGCACCAGAGTTCAGTGAACTTTCAAGAGCACTAATTTCTATTAGACAAATGCCACCATCACAGGGTCCTGATCCTGTTTGCCACTTGAGGCACTATGGAAAATCAAACAGTAATTATAATGCATTCCATGAGAGTCATTTTAAGAATGATGCAGCCAAATTCTATTGTTCTCATGTTATTCTACCTGGACAATCTTGGTGTGCAGTTTAAGTGCTCTTCACAATGCCAGCAGAATTCTTTAATTATAAATCATAGCGTAGCTTTATATAAAGCCACAGCATTTTCAATATCTGGATATTAATAAAGCAGATGAGCTCAAATCGACTGCTACAATGTAGGGCAAAGTATCTGTTGTTATGCTTATGTTGCATTAAAGGAAGACAAAATTACTGCATGAAATTGGTTCCCTGTGGTCACTGCTGAAGAGGTAACCAGATAGGAGCCACAGAGAACCTTCAAATAATAAGAGGCAATATAAATTCTTACATAGGGAACCTCAGCTGTTACTTGATTCCTTTCTTCAATTATATTAAGTGTCCTAGCATTGTTTGATTGGGTTTGTTTAAATCATTAGTGATGCACTGGAGGAAAAGGATACTGTTATTGGTTCTAGGGTTGTAACAGAACACCATGAAAAGCGGGTGTTTATTTCAAGTATATCTGAAAAGATTGACCAAAATAGAACTATTGCTTCAGGAGGGACTCTTTACATAGGAGCTGTGTGTTATAACTGAAGAGGCAATTTGGAAAGATGACAATGAACCTTTCAGGGTAAGTGCAGTTGGGCATTTTTACATTTACATGTATGGATGTACAAGCCAACTAAGGCATTTTATTAATTTTATCCAAAGTTTCCACAAAACTTCTTTTCTGTGAGCTGTGGGTTCTTTTATACAACCTTCAATTGATTACCAAGCTGATATTAAAGAGCAGTAAACTGAACTTGAAATTCTTAATGTACCAAGTCCACATTACCTAAGCTACAGCTTCAGGCCATAACTCTTCTGAAATGATCCACCTCATGCTCAAAGTGGAGCCAATTTTCTTATTTCTTACTTCCATCTCCTGTAGTTTTTATGAGAGAGCTGTCTCTTGCTTTCTCTGGCAGTTCTAAACCCCTCATTGCTTCCAGAGCAAGTAACATGCAGTGCACACATGCAGCATGACCTGAAAGTCAGGCTTGGTGTGTTCTGCAGAGATTTAAAGAGCACAAGCACAAGGGTTGGGGTCTTCCCCAAGGGTCTTCCCACTGCATTCCAAGCAATCCCAATAAGCCAGTCTGACTTGGCTCTCCTACACACAACAGGGTGGAGAGGTCCCTGGTGAGCACCACCCCACCACTCTGGGGGCTCAGAATGTCACCCAGGATGTTTCCAGCAGAGAAGCAGATCCTACATTCTTCCCAGAATTATGATGAGCTCAGCAAGACACTTGGGATCTGAGGCACTTCAGTTTTGTCCATCCTTTGGAAATCTGTGGCTGTGTTTGTCTTGGCAGAATCCAGAAAATCTAAATAAAGGTATCTGTGATAAGATCTGTTTAAAATTCATTGCAGAAAAGAAGCTGCCTTGACAGGAAGGATTGTGGAAGGAGTGAGCTTGAGAGCTGTGTTCTAGCAACTAGAACACCCCAAAAATGTTTCTTTAAAAGCACCCTCCCGAAGCAGGAGTGTGTTCATTTGATGTTCATCTGAAGTAAAATGTACCAAAATCAGCAGTGTGCTGAACATGGATCACTCTACTGAAAGCTGACTTGTAAACAATAATTGTGAGTTACTGGCTTCTTTTTAGGAAAACCAGGAAAATTAGGAGAGAGTTTTAAAATAAATCAATAACTTTTGATACTGCAACCCAAGACGTGCAAGTGACCCATGCTGAAGTCATGAAACAGGAACTCCAAGCTAACATATAACACCTGCAGCTGATCTTGTTCTGGGACTGGCACTACATGCTTTCAACAACAAAAGGTCTCTTCTTATGTTACCCTAATGTGGAAAATAAGATAAAATTCAGAGTGGCTTCTAAGAATGTTCTAGTGAGAATACAGAGCAGGACTTCAGAAGGTCAGTAAGACTGGCTTAAGGCATTGTTGAGTATTTGTAAAATGCACTAATTATATTAAGTACCTCTGTAGACCAAAGAGTTCTCCAACTCTGAGCACCAACACCCTCTCCATCTGGCATTCAGGTGCACAAACTGAATTGCAAAGTGTCTGTCCTGAGGATGTACAGGAGCAGAGGGGTGTGGAAATACACAGTGTTTCTCTCAGCCTTGACAGTGACTTATCATGGTTAGGGCAATGGGGTACATCTGCCACATATGCTGAGAATGAAGACACAAAGATTCACTCTTTTTAATAGGAAAAGCAGTTATTATTTGTGGGAGATATTTGTGAATGCATTATATGATATTCAGAGCCATTTTATATCCCCTGTGTACAGCATGATGAATGTATACCCTCTAGAGGTGTGTCCATGCATCTTACTACTGCTAACAATTCAGTTTTTTCAGTTCAGGATATAAAATCTTCAATTTTCAGGTTCAGGATAGATTCAGCTTTTTTGGGTGCTCAAGCACAAATGCTCACACTCAGATGCCTCACTGTCTTTGATCTCTGGCCATGTTCACTCCAGAATCAACTTTGAGAACACAAAGATTTACATAATTTAAATAATTAATCTTAACATTGAACATTTATCAGATGCTGCTACTAGGAATTCCGTCATCTCTTTCTTTGTCCTTTTTCCATCAACCCTCAAAAATGGATGGACATTTCATACCTCAAATTTTGTAAAATTAACAAAAATCTTGTGGAAATCTGTAATTGCAAAGCTTATACTTTAACTAGCAGTAGTAATTACTCACTGTCCATCATTCATAATGCATTCTGACCAACAATTGTGCTAAAGTGGATTAAGTCATTGGGAGATGCTGTATTAGTAATGAAAGGGAAAAATACATTACAGCTCTGTTGTAATATGAAACAAACAGATTAAAACCAGAACTCCTGGGCACAGCTGGGGCACAAGCATATTGCTACCAAAAACCCCAATTAACATCTGCACAAACAGATGAGGCACAGGAAAAGAAGATGAAATTTAAGAAAAGCAGCACTTCCTAGTCTAGATTTACCAGTGTCACCATCTTGTTTCCATGGGAAATGTTTCCAGGGATGAATCCATTTGTGTTTTCCTGAAAAAAATCTACAGAGCTTTGCTTGTAGAGGTTGTTAAAAGAGCTTGTCCCTGTTTTGGGGAGATAAACAGCATGCAAGAGGTGAGAAGTTTTATTTTTAGTTGTGAGGGGAGAAAACTGACTTGGAGGAGACCAAGGGGAGCCCTCAGCAGGGTCTGCAGCTTCCTCCCAAGGGACAGCAGAGGGGCAGATCTGATCTCTGCTCTCTGTGACCAGGGACAGGACCCTGGGAATGGCTGGAGCTGCGTCAGGGGAGGTTTAGGCTGGATATCAGGGAAAGGCTTTCCAGGGAATGGCCACAGCCCCAAGGCTGCCAGAGCTCCAGGGGCATTTGGACAACGGTCTCAGGCACAGGGTGGGATTGTTGGGGTGTCTGTGCAGGGCTAGGGTTCCCTTCAAACCCAGGATATTCCATGACTCCATGCAATGGAATCATGGCTCTGTGGCTCCACAGCCACACACCAGAACAGGCCCCAGGATGGCAGAGCCTGAGGCTCCTCCATCAGGGCCCGTGTGGAGGAGGAGTATAAGCTGTGAGCTGGAAATTTGTCTAGAAACCCCTTCTGCAGTTAAACCCTGCTGAAACAATCTGCTGCGACTTTTCCAGGAGGAGGTTATTCCAAGGAGAAATGGGGGCACAGGAAGACTGGAAGGAGACAGAATCCTAGAATTGTTTAGGTTGGACAAGACCCTTCAGATCATCCAGTCAAGCCATTAACCCAACAACACCCTGTCCACCAGACCAGTGGGGTCTGAACAAGAGGAACAAGCCCTGTGCAGGAATATCCCCAGGGACATACTGGAGGGAAGCCTAGATGGCTTTGGGTGGATTTAGGCATTTATACAGTATGGCCCATCCCTTAACAAGCAATGTTTCTTTATTTCTTTCTGTTTTCTCCCTACAGACAGAGTGTAAGGACTCTTGTAGATTCCAGGAGAGGAGTTCTCCAAAGCAGAATGTGAAAACTGAAATGAAATAGAACAAATGCATCAAACCCAAGCCATTAAATAATATGGAACATTTATTTTTTTTCTACTCTAGGAGCTGGTCTAAAATATGTAACTATTTATGGCTTCAAAAGAGTGAAAGATCCTCCTTCTTCTAGGGGAACATAGCACCCCCATAGCTCATCCATTGCTTTTCAAGTAATGAAAACCTCTTGGTAAATATATGTTCCAAGTAATGAAATCCTCCTGGCAAATGTATTTGTGGGATTGGATTCACCAGGCCTGGCGAGCTCATGATCCTTGACTTCTCTGTTCAAAGCACCACAGGTGGACACTTTGGTGAGCTTGGGCCGGTGCTGGGATAGTCTGTGATTCCTATGTGATTATTTTCATCTGTCCTGGCACTGGTGGTAATGGTGTAAATGTTGCTTCTGGGGTATTTCCACATGCAACAAATTTCTTGTATCCCTCTTCTGAAGCTGGCATTATTGATGTAGAAGAGGATTGGCTTAAAAGCTGAGGAACTGAAAGAGATCCAGGTGATGGCCAGGAAGAGCAAGGAGCTCTTTCTGTAGTCTGTTTCCTGTGGGTGCCACAACTGTACCATGAAGAAAGGCAGCCAGGACAGGAGAAAATTCAAGACAAAGATGAAGAACATCTTGAGAGTTTTCGCTTTTCTTCTTGAGACAAGATTCATTGTCCTCCTGCCAGCTGTGTCCTCAGTGCCACTTCCCCAAATGTAGGTGAAGAGTTTCTGGTAGCAGACTATAATGAGGAGTGATGGGATCAAAAGCAGCAGCACTGAGAGGTGGATGACACCAGAGGCAACTCCTAGCCAAGAACTGGGGAGGAAAAAGTTGCAATGGTGGTCACTGCTGGAGCCATAAAGAAAACAGGCCGGTGATGCAAACAGAGCACCACAGAGCCAAGAGACCAGAGTCATTCTCTTGGCTTTCTCCCTGGAAACTCTGAAGCTCAGGGGGTAAATGAGAGTGTAGAAGCGATCCACGCTGATGGCGAGGAGCACGTAGGTCTGCACCCCGGGCGTGAGGTACTGCAGGTACCGGACCAGCCGGCACACGCCGCTGCCCAGCATCCACCGCCCCCAGCTCAGCTGCAGCAGCAGGAAGGGCGCGCTGCCCACGCTGCTCACCAGGTCTGCACAGGCCATGGACACCACAAAGTAGTTGGTGGTGGACTGTGTCCTCCTGCTCCTGTGGATCACCAGGCACACCAGGAAGTTTCCCAGGACGGAGATCAGCCACAGAGCTCCCCAGACCACGCCGGCGGCTGCGATTTCCCCCGGCCTCAGCCCGTACTCCACCAGGGAGTGGTTCCTGCTGGAGCTGCCTCCTGGGGATGGAGGTTCTGCCACCTCGTAGCCAGCAGGGCTGGAGGCTTTGGGGCTGGTCATGTTCTGCAGCAGCAAGGTAAGGAGAAGAACAGGATCACTGCTGTTATCCATGCTGTTATCCATGCTGTTATCCATCCAGCCACTCTTTTGCTGCAGACAGAGAGGAGAGAAAAGGTCTTTTGTTGAACAACTCTGTGTGAAAAGCCCAAAGTAATCAATAAAAGATAACTCTAAGTAGTCTCCATACTTCTTAGAGCAGTAGATTTCAGAGAAAAGGGTCAGAAATATATGGTGCCACTCTGTGGCATGGCTGATAACATTAAGTTTCATGCAGATTTTTAGGAATAGCCTGAGTATTCCAAACAGGCATTTCTGTCTACAGAAAGATGAGTGTCCCTTTCACAGCTGGAGGCTGAGGTGCCATTTTACCAGCTGCAAAGTGAGTGAGCAGAACATGACCCACTGATCCCAGAAACGAGCTGTACTTCCTGGTGTCCATGGAAGTGTCAGAAAACCAGACCAAGTGGGTCCCTGCACCCTTGACTTGACCTTGAGCTTTGATGCAGAAGGACAATAGTGAGGGAGGAGGTCCGTGTCCTCAGATAGATGAGATAAGAGGTTGGGGGAGGGATGGGGGAGACTTGAGTCCCAGCAGTGGAGCTTTGTCTTGTCTTGTCAGCACTGTCAATACATGTGCCTGCAGTCAGCTACTGAGCATCTCCGTGCTCTGGAGAAAATCCAGGGAGATGGGGAAAGTCCTTACCTTCGTCAGGGGCCTTCCACCCAGGCAGCAGCAAGGCTGACCCTTCACAGCAGGACCAGCCTGAAGGTTCTGCAGGCCTATGGGTGACCCAAGTGACAACTGAAGGACTGCCAGAAGCAACTGACACCAACAGTCAACCGAGAACATCTGCCCCTGATCTTATAAAAGAGCTCTACAAGCTGAGAATCGCTGTGGCCCAAGTGCAGGACCCAGCACTGGGCTCAGCCTGTCCAAGTCCCTCTGCAGAGCCTTCCTACCCTCCTGCAGATCAACAACTCCTGCACAAATCTCTGTCACCTGCCCACAGGGGCACTCAGCACCCTCAGCCACGGTCGTTGATAACGGTATCAGACATTACTGGCCTTGCTCAGCTCTGGGAAGGACAGTCACCCTTGGGAAGAGACATTTTCCATGATAATAACCTATTCCTTGAAAAGCATATGAGTGGCCAAACCCTGTTCCCCTCCAGTGCTCAGTAACTGAGGTGTTATGAACTGGTTCACACTTATTTCAGAACTTTTAATGCTCATTGTCTTGCCTGCCACCCCACACTCAAGCCCTTCAGGAAATAGAGTTTGCAATTCCATACTGGTTTTGTTCCCACTCCTCCTCCTGCTGATTTATTCCAAGGCAGGAAGACGGCAAGTTCCTCTTCCTAAGCATCTCTGAATTCAAATGCAGTGGAAGATTAGGAAATGCCTAGTAGCCAAGTGGGCTCTGTTAAAAATTCCTCTGCAAATCAGCACTAATTTGCTGGTAAAAAACCCTTGAAATTCCTGTGATCTTGGAGGGACTAACACTGATATTTGTATGTCAGTGCTGGCCATGGTGTCACCAGCAGAGCAAAAAGCTCATCAGCTCAGCTGTGGATCTCCTCCCATTAAAACCAGCAGGTGGTGAATGTGTGGGAATGTGTTGCTTTCCAAATCTTGTAAATATTACAAAATATAAATGTCTCCTGTGGAATGTGGCCATCGAGATGAGATGTTGGTCTCTGGGTTGGTTGTGCTGCAGCAGAGAGGAAAATTCAATTACTGGTTTGTCACTGAAAAGTCAAGTTTGAAAAGAGGAAAGAGAAGCAAATGTAGCAGGAAGTCAATTTTCCAGTAAGGAAAAACATTCAGAGGCATCCAATCCTCCTTGCTCCAATTCCACATGATGTTTGTCAATGTTTCAATTTTCTAGATGTAAACAAATCACATAGTCTTTTCTGTTTACATATTTTTCTTAATTTTTTTTCTCCTCATACATTTCCTGTCCTACAGGATGATATACTAGTATATTTCACACAAAATAAATACAACATGGATAAAATTGTGCATATCTTTTTAAACCAGACTTGGAAATCTGGGCAGTTTACTAGGACCACCTGTGCTACCAACAGTTTTGTTTCCCTATCAAGATTTATTTTGTGGGCAAAATATTATGAGAGCTGAAAGGAGCTTTTCCTGGAAAAGGAGGTTCCATGCTGTGTTCCAGAGGAAATTCTCAATATGCCTGTTGGTATTTCACTTCATTCTTAGTGAGTTCTAAGGCCCCAGCTCTGAGCAGTATCCACGTCTTTAATACTTTAGGACTTTCCAGGGAGATATTTAGATAACTTTTAATTTGAAGCGCTTTCTCTATGAAATATGAGTCAAAACTTTGAGTCCCTTTTGCAGTGTGTTTGCTAGAAAAGTCACAGTCCATTGTCATTCAGATGAGGTTTTTGGTGTGTCTCAGATGTAGCCCAGCACAATTCAATTTGTTCTGCAACAAAAAAAAAAAAAAAGGAGGAAGAGGTAAATGTGGGAGACAGAAGGCTCTGAATAGCATGAAGAAGAAATGAATGCCATCAAACTTTTAGCAGGTTTTGATCACTAGTTTAAAGAAACACACAGTTTTTGCAGGACGGTGTCTTATCCCAGCAAATTTTACTGGGTATCCTGTTTCAATTTACAGCTACACTGTCTTAAACTTTTATTCACTAGTCGCTGTCTAGATCTCCTGTTCTGAACTGTAGTGTATGGCACATTTCACCAATCCTCCTTCTCTTCGGTTCTGGGGGGAAAAAGTAAATCCCCCAAAAATAAATTGGAGGAGATTGAGCAGAGAAGTTGTATTTTTACTTGCGAGGGAAAAAAAACAAAAACAAAACAAAACAAAACAAAACAAAACAAAAAA
>VWZU01009711.1:419122-449166 GCA_013397095.1 Sterrhoptilus dennistouni | reverse complement strand
TCGGCGGCCGCGGTGAGCGGCAGGGAAGGGCCGCAGCCTCGGGAAGGTGAGCGCGGGGTCGGGCTGCACGGCGGGACGCGGTGCCCGTGTTAGGTTGTTGCCAAAGGGAATTTCATCGCTGTGGATACTCCTGGGAAGCCTTTGGTGTCGTGCCCTGGCCTCTTGCTAATGGGAGAGGTGGGTCAAGGTTTTCCCGGCCTTTTCCCAGTGGAAATCTGGTCACAGAAAGCGCCTCTGAGGGATGTCCGGTGGCACTGCAGAAGCTAAAGGTGTCCTGGCCTGGAATTGCAGATGTTTGTGACAGAAATAGTGAGGTTCTTGTAGCTTGTGGGTGCTGTATGTGAAAGCCCCACGGAAAAGGTAAGTCGAGGGATAAAGGAAGGCTGAATATTATCTGTTGTGGGGGAGCCCTGACTGCATGTTCTGTTCGGTTTAAGATTTTAATAGCGAGAAGAGGATGAAAAGGGTCCATAAAGTTCTCAGATAAGGAGGAAAAAAAAATGTGAAATCGACAAGTTTTTATGGGGTAGGGTTGTAAGACGTAAGAATGAGATAAAAAAGAACCCAAACATCCCTTCCTAAATCTCAGTCATTGCTTTTTGCTAAATATGTACAGTCAACGAAACGTCTGAACTCAGACCAGACACTTGAAAATAAACGTCATCAAGTTCACCTTTGTATGTCTGAGGCCACGTTATTCTGGTGGTGTTTTTTTGGACAGTGGGGTTTGGAAGTGTTTTAGAGTTTGAGGAGGAAGTGAAGGCAGACCAGCGCGCAAAGATAAGGGTTTAGTTTGAAAATCCAGTGGTGTTTGGTGATTTCATGTATCCCTAGGGATCCCTCACCACAGCTCCAGGTGAAATCAGAGAGCTACAAAGTAGAGCCAGGAAAAAAGAAACAGACCTGAAACAGATTAAACTCCTTCACTTTCTCTTCCCCCTTCTCTGGGAGGGCCCAGTGAGGGGGATCTGGGTGTTCCCCACCCCCAGAAAAAAAAAAAAAACAATCTAGAAGATTGTTCTAGAAGAGAAACAATCCAATGTCCAAACTGTTCATGCAGGGGTTTGTTGTGCTGGAGTGTGGCACAGAAGAGCTGTCAGAAGGAAAGGATGGAGTCATGGCAGTCTCCTTTTGGAAATAGGAACTCTTTAAGTTTATCCATCATGTGCTGCTGGTGGAGAGTTGATTTGTGACTGCCACGTGGGAAAGAGGAAAGGGAGTGCAGGAATGAAGGGAAAAGTGTCCTTCATTCTTGTCCTCCAAGTTCTTTTTTTATCTTATTTTTTTACAAAAGGAATTAGTAATCTGTAGTTTTGAGTATCTGATCTTCCATGTAAAGATTAGGGAGTATTACTAGACATTGTCACAAAGACAAAAAAACCATACAGAACTATGCTACATTTTTTGCTTCCAATAAAATATTTTTTTTAAATGTTTTTGTTCATCTCTTTTGTTTTTCCTTCTTGCAGGTGCAGTAAGGAGAAGAGGCAGGACACCGCAGTTTGTGAGAACAGTAAGTACTGAAATTTACAGTCAGCTCAGGTGTTTGGGTTAGTTTTCTAAACTGTGTGTTGTATCATTTTGCCCAGGAGCCCCTTCTGCAGCCAAACCCTGGTGAAACAATTCCCTGGGGCTGTTCCAGGCCAGCACCTGCCTTCTCTAACCTTTTCAGTCTCTGTTATCAAAAATCAAAACTATAACACTAAGTTGATGCTTTAACTTTCATTGACACCATGTATTGCAGGCCTGAAAAGTAACTTAAAGCTGCATTTCCAGTCACCCAGACATGTCAATGTTGTTTTCAGCCTGAGTTTACAGGATTTGTGGTGGTTTCTTTCTGGCATAAAGTTTTTCTTTTTCTAAGAGCATTTGTCTGAAATGATGGTCAGTTTTTGGAGGGTATAAACTATTTCTGCAATGTCCCTACACTGGAATTTATATGGCAAGAAATTTCAGCATTATGAACTTATGAACTGTTCCACACCTACAGAATTCCAGAATTTTAAAACTCATTGTCTTATCCCCCACCAGAAGTTCAGGCCCTTTAGGAGGTAGAGTTTGCAATTCTGTACTGGTTTGATTCCCCCTCCTGATTTATCCCAAGGCAGGAAGATGGCAAGTTCTTCTTCCTAAGCATCTCTGCCATCAAATGCAGTGGAAGATTAGGAAAGACCTGGCAGTTAAGATGGGAGAGGCTCTCTTCTAAGAATTCTTCTACAAATCAGCATTAACTTTTGCTGTAAAAGTGTCTTGTAATGTCCAGCTGTGGGAATTGATTCCTGAAATGACTGTTTGGTGTGACTTGTCTTACATCTCATATATCTCCTGTCCCCTTTTCCCTTGATCAGGCTGCACCTCCCAGGACAGAGAGGATGGCAGTGGACCAGGACTGGAGCAGTGTGTACCCAACAGCAGCTGCCTTCAAAGCTGCCTCTGTGCCTCTCCCAATCCGCATGGGTTACCCAGTGAAGAGAGGAGTGCCTCCACCAAAAGAAGGCAACCTAGAGCTCATCAAGGTAAGACGAGGTGCCATGGCTGGGGGGAGTCACTTTTAAAGTCACTGTTCACTAAGGCTGCACTGCTTTGGTTGGAATATTTGTCTTTCTGTTATTAAGTCACATAATCCTCTTGAATTTCTAAGTGGTAACAAATACGAAGTTCATTAACGAGTGGGTGATATGAGACTTTTTAGGATAATCATGACTGTGACTTCTGTCACAGAGTTAAGTCTTTCCCTAAATCAGACTTGAGGAAGAGTCTGCTTATATGAATATTTCCTTAAGCATGTTATACTGCCTTAGCAAATGTGAGAAGTGTAATCAGATTTCAGTAATGCCCATTTACTTCTGATTATAACTCTTAATATATCTGTTCCAGATTCCCAATTTTTTGCATCTTACTCCTCCTGCAATTAAGAAGCACTGTGCAGCTCTTAAAGGTGAGGGTTTTTTGATTTTTGTTTGTTTAGTTCTGTTTTTTTCTTCTTAAACCACCTCTGGAAGTTTTCAGACAAAGCAGGATGTAGCTGTGTGTGATGGAGGTGAGACATGGAACACTTGTGAGGCTGGTTGTTCTCAGGAGGTTGTCAGCACAGCAGTAAGACTGAAGTGTTACTTTTCCACATCTTGCTTAACTAATGAGCTGATAGTTCAGTGCTTTACAGAAGGTGAGTGATGAATGTGATTCAGTTCTTAGAGAACTCTGTGATTGAACCAGGCTTCAATCAGCAGCCATTATGGGCTGCATTTCATGACCAAAAAGCTGCTAATATGAGACTCTCTGTGAGAGCAGGGTCAGCTGGGGGGATACAGGATCTAGTGGAGACCAGGAGCATCTCAGCAAGCCTGTAAAGGGAACCTTTAGTGAGGAGCTCAGGCAAAGGAAGCCTTTTTCCTGAAGAGGGTGGTGAGACTGGAAAAGCTTGCATAGAGAATGTATGGATACCTCATCCTGGAAGTGTTCAAGCTCAGGTTGGACAGGGCTCTGAGCAGCTGGATCTAGTAAAAAATCCCCACAGCAGGAGGGTCATTCCCAACCCAAACCATTCCATGATCCTATTTGGCAGTTGTGAGACTGCACATGCAGTCCTGTATCCTGTTTTGGGGAAGCCAGTGCAAAGAGAGCCATGGCAATAGTGGAACAAGTCTAGCAGAAACACTGCTGTTACCTAAATAAATGTGTGGTTTCTAGGACTAAGTACTTTTAAAAATGTCTATTGTAATAGATTTGAAAGAAAAAAAACCCAGCCAAATATACCAGACAGGTATTACTCAGAGTGTTTTCTCTTTATTGTACAGATTTCTGCACTGAATGGCCAAGTGCTCTGGACAGTGATGAGAAATGTGAGCAGCATTTTCCCATTGAAATTGAAACAGTAGATTATGTTTCTTCAGGGACTTCCATTCGGAATCCCAAAGCAAGAGTGGTGACCTTAAGAGTAAGTAGTAGTTTTGGTAAACAGCCTTTGTTTCAAACCCCCAAGTGCTTGGGCTTTCTTTTCCAAACATGCAAATGTGATCTGCTGTAAGGAAATGAGGGAAATGGGGGGAATTCAAAATCACACAGAAATGAGTACATGTGTGTGTTGCTGACCATATCTGTCCATTCCTATTGACTGGCCTTGGGACCTGTAAGGCCTTGTGGGGATGTTTATTTATGCAGGTATAAATTGTTTGAATACTCAAATTATTCTTGCCTTGTTTTAAGACTTCCAACATGCTACAATCCCAGATAGCTCTCCTTGATAGAAGATGTGCCTGTCTCAAGTACTTCCAGACTTCAGAGTTTGGATTTTTTTTTGGGATTCAAGTTGTTTTCTCCTTTTTTCTTGAAGGTTAAACTTTCTAACCTGAATTTGGATGACCATGCAAAGAAGAAGCTCATTAAGCTCGTGGGGGAGCGGTACTGTCGGGAGACAGATGTGCTCACAATTACAACAGACAGGTGAGCAAAAGGAAACAAAAATATTGCAGCAATGCCCACAGCAGAGAAAGGGCTGTGTGTCTTCTAGTAATACCAGTTACTGTCTTGGTGAATTATTGTATTTTAATGCTAAAATAGGACTTAATTAATACTACTCATGTTATTAACTGTTAAAAACAGGTTTTAAAAGAGTTCAGACTAAATGTATGTTGGATTCCACTTTGGCACAGAGGGCAAAGAAGTTTCTAATGTCTCCAGAAGATTTGTAAATTCTTGGATACTGTGTATTTTCCTGCTGCCTTGTAGCTGCCCATTCTCCTGTGTTCTTATTACTCATGCCTCCATGATATTGTTCTTGATTGTGTGTAATTGAGAAATACACAGGAATCAACCACTCATTTCCTAAGATTCCCTACATTACACAGTAGAAATTTTGATGGTAGGTTTTAACCTTTTGTTCAAAAAAATGTTTCCAGGTGTCCCCTAAGAAGACAGAACTATGATTATGGCATGCACCTGCTCACAGTTCTGTACCACGAATCCTGGGTAAGCAGCTGTGCATGGACTCTCTTAATATCATATTTTGTCTGTCTATCATATTTTAAATTAAAAAACCAAGAGAACATTTTGCAGGATTTCAAAGTCCTGTTAATGAGAATATGTCTTTTTCTTGGGCTCTTCCTGGGCTGCAGTAAACCCTGGCTGTCATTTGGAAATGTTCTGCTTCTTAAATGCTCTCTCACATACCTTATCTCAAGCTGACTGTTTTTCTGAGCTCCCTCTTGCTCAGAAAAGGGGCAGCATTCCCACCTTCTGACTACAGATGTTCCTTTCACAGGGAATTCTTCACACTTATCTCCTGCATTTTTGTGATTGTGTTGGTGCCCTTCAGCAATTTTACAGGCATTTTTTACAGAAAACAAGTGAGCGGTCAGAACTGAAATTGTTGTTGTTGAGAGTACATAAGTAATGTTTTGGATGAGTGAACTTTGTTCAAATGTACCATGTCACTGTCACATTGTTTGAGACAGACAAAGCCTGTCACTCTTACAGAAGTTGTACCTTGTCCACTGCTAAAACTCTTACTTACTGTTTTCAGTTGTTCTAGAGCAGATGTCTGTATTTAGCATTTTTATGAAATGTTGTTGGTTTTGATCACTGCAGTGCTGATGTTAAGAACATCCTACGGAGGATGAGCTTTCTTTCCCTTTCAGTGGCAGTTGCCTTGAAGGATAATTTTGTAATTGTAGAGTGCATCAAATTAAATCAGTGGTGAAAGATAACATTTGCTGTAGATTTCAAGTACACATGGATGTTTTTCTCCCCAACAGCATCACATTGCATTACAAATCTTAAATTAATAGCAGAGCAGTTTCCAGTATTAAGCAATGACAAGAGAGCTAGACAGTGCTCACTTTAATTATTTCAGACAAACACCACGGCCGTGCTGGGCTCCAGCTTTAATTAGTGCTGGCAGACAGGGCCATGCAATATTGATATGGGAGTGTTCAGTGTGTATTGAATATGCACAAGTCTCTTGCACTTTTATTACCTTTCATCCACCACGTTAATATTTGATGACTTTGTCAATCAGTTGTAATTGTCTTTGATTCCCATGAAAAATTCATGGTTTCCTGAGACATGGGTTTTTATTTTGTGTGACATGTTTTGTTTTGTGGCATGATTTTTTTTCCCCCTGATCAGGGATAATGCCTTTTAATAACTTGCTGAAAGATAGTTTGGATCCATTCTGTAAGCCATGAGCAAACAGTTTGTGGTTTATTTTTATTTACATGAACTTTAATATTAGAGGGGGTGGACAGGGCCTGGCCTTCCACTTAGGCAGTGACATCAGTCCTGTTTGCAGAACTATTTGTAGGATTTGATGACTTTCCCAGCAGAGCAGTGCCACACTGTTAATGCTGATGGAATTGAGTGAAAAGATGAGGACAGTGTTCCATTCTTGCTGAGTAAAGGAAAACTGGATCCATGTAACTTCTGCCCTCAAGCCTGAAAAGTTTGCCCATGATACCTTTAAATGTGGCAGAACTCCTATGATTTATGTTAATACCTGGATTGCTGGATTTTGTCAATTGGAAGCATGTATAGGAGGAAAAGTTATATGCAGATATACATCAGGAAATGGAATTTCAACTGTAACTATGTTTTAGTTGCCAGCAATGCATCATCCTTTTATTACAGTTATGAAAGCAATATCAGACCCATGAGTTGAGTTATTTTAAAATAGTCTTCAAAATCTTCAAAACCTAAGAATGTTCATTTATATTCTCATTGTAAAATACTTGGAGATGTTTGGCTTCCTGTTTACTAGTTGTCTGGTTATTAACCAAATATTTGTGTCTTATTAGCTTTCATAATATATTAATAAGATGGTTGACTTGCCCCAATTAATAAGAATTGAATTTCTATTCTTTGGACTTTTTCTGTGATTCCTTTCAAATTATCCCCCAGGATTGTGCCTAGATTGAATTAATCAGTGAAAGAGTGAGATATATTAGATAGATTATTAATCAGCAGCTTAACCAGTTGTTTTTTTTTGCTGCCTTTAAGTGATGGTACTGCTTGAATGCTGTAACATCACTCAAAACCTGGATGTATTTTTATGGCACAAGTGGTTTTTAAAGAGTTTGCTGCCCTCGAGTGGTTGAAAGGATCACGCATGGATTTCTTCGCACAGCTTGGATTAATAGTTTATCACTCAAAAATCCACTTCTGTTTGGAGCTGAAAGCAGGAATGAAAAGCAAATGCAGCAGGAAGTCAATTTTCCAGTAAGGAGAAACGTTGAGAGCAATTAAATTTTTATTGCTCCAATTCCACGTGGTGTTTCAACATACACAAGATGAGGGAGAGTGAAGGATCTCGATTCAGCCTTGCAAAGCTGAGATCTTGAAAGATTACTAAAAAGTTCTGGATTTTCTCTTCTCCACTACTTCTTACAGAAAGAAACAGAAAGGTGAGGGAAGGAAAAAAATGAAGACTGGGCAGACAGCTTAACTAAAATGTATGTATCCATCAACGCCACAGCTGTACAGCTTGACTGAATTTCAGGGGAGCTACTTTTGCATTTCTCTTTAGAACTTTCAGTGGCAAGGCACTGTGGTGGGATGCAGTGTCTGTGTCTGCATGCTTAATTGATGTTTTTAATGACTGCTGGTGATAACACTCAAATCCATCATACAGCTTTTCTTAAGCTTAATTTTTTTTCAGTAGAGTCATTTAAAGCCATTCCAAATAAACATAATTTTTACCACTTCAGCTTGTGGCAGTAATACTTGGTAACTTGGGGACCTTAGAACAATGAAGGGTGATGTGACTGTGCCTTCCCTGCCTAGAACAGGCTTCTCTCTCAGTGTGTCATTATAAGTACTGCAGACTGAGGCTGAAGTGAGGCTGGGCTCTAAATGTTGGAGTATGTCCTTTGTTTTGAACCGTGGATCTCATTCCTCACCAGGATCAGGCAGCTGAGAGTGTCCTCATCAGTGATAGGAACCAGAAAAGGTAAAGCTAAAGTGGCTTTGCAGCAGATTAATTTCAGAAATTTTTCTCTGAATTCAAATATTTTAAATTAAAGGAAGGAGGTTTCTAGACAGGAAATGTGTATTCTAGTAGAAGAAGGTTAGACTTTTTTTTTTGTACCTCTTGGAACAAAAAAGGAGATTAGCATTCCAGCAAAAGGTTGAATTAGGAATTGTCTTGTAAGGTTTCTAAAGGTAGTAAGCTTTTTGCAATACCTTGTGTTTAAGCTCCATTTGTCTTGTTGGTGGAGGAATAAGGCTCATTTTTGATGCATAAATACAATTTTTGCAGCTGTTCAATTTTCAGTCTCCATTGGAGTGAAACAAAGTCTCATGGGGCACAGACGTTAAAACAATGAGCAGAAAATCATCAGACTTGTATTTTTAATATCACTGATCTCTCTTGATGAGATCAAAACCTTACCTGGTCAGCCTTCAGAAAACAAACTGAGGTAGATAAATACCTTACAAATGAGCCTTTCAGAAACCTGGATTTTCCAGAAAATGCATACAGCCACTCCAACCTAGAGAAATTAGATGTTGTCCTTCGTTTTGAAACAGGCTGATGGCAACTTTTGCGAGTTAGTTACACAGCCAGAGATTAAACTTGAGAGTATCATTAATTATCAGAGCATCTCTTATGCAGTATTAGTCTTTGGGGCAGAATTCTGTTCTTGTTTCTCTTCTTGTCCTCCTTTTGTGTTACACATTTGCACCTCACTGGCATTTTTGGTCCTCGTAGTTGCTCTCGATTTTCCCTTGGTCCTTTAGAAGTCCTACCTTCCTGTGCCACTGCTCTGTCCTAGAAAATACAGTTTGCATATTCAGAAGAATGGATTTTAACTTATTCCACATCACCAAGTAATTACAATTTCTGTATCCAATCTCATATGAGACAAATAGGTTTTGCCTTTCTACAAACTCCTGTTGATATTTCTGAGTTGTTAATTAAATAGCACAGATCAAAGGTGTATTATATCCAAAGAGATAAGCACATAATTGTTTTGGCAACTCCTCTTAGGATTGAAGGTTCCCAGTAATTTGGAAAACGTTAGCATAGCTGTCACTTATTAGCTGAAAATCTGATTATTTTACCACACAGAGCATCTTTTATTTCAATGCAATACAAAGATCTAGGTGTATTTGTTCCAGCCTATACAGAGTTTGAAATTTGACTTGGCATTTAAGGAACTTTCCTTCCCCTCGAAAATAATCCTTTTAAAATACCCAGTCTTTGCTAAACAGCATTAAATATTTAACTGTTCAAACCATTGACAACAAAAATTAACCAACCAAGGTTTTTAATTGCCCTCAAGAATTTCTGTGTGCCACTAGAGAAATTTTAGTTAAAATGTTTTTCCCAAAAGGAAGATCAGGAAACTGAGAATTTTAAGCCTCTGTATCACTGCAGCAGCAAAATTGTGCAAGTTGAACAGGCAGAAAAAAACCCCAAGCACATTGATGGTGAAATGCCTGCTTAAGAGATCCCAAATTCTTTCCTTTTTTTCTGTACTTTAAGGTACCATATAAAGTGAAGCTTTTTGTTAATGGATTACATGTAAAAAGCAACTTCACTGTCCAAAGTCTATTTTAGCATTCATACTCTTTCAGAATTCAGATTAAGCACTGCAAAGGCTTGTAAATCTCCCCAAAATACTGGCTTAAACTGTTTGCTTAGAAACAAATCCTTACTATGTTTATGGCATTGAAAAAATAATTCTTTATATTTTCTTTAGGAAGTGAAAAAATAGCCTTTCTCTGCTTCTTTGGTCATAGGTTTAGATGTTTGACTTTATATGGAAAATGGTTTTCTGGTATTTTGGTTTGGGTGGTTTTGATTCTTACTGTAAGTTTTTTTTAGAGGAAAAGTCAAAAGTATCAGCTGGGTGAATCTTTAGCCTGGCTGGACAATGCTGAGATTCTGTCTTATGTGTGTTAGAATGAGGAAACCACTTCTAGTGAATTCTTATTTTTAATCTGGTTCACAAAGTGGGGATTCTAGGAAAACATTACACAATATCACACTTGGATTCCACTTCTTACAGTTTTATTCTCATTTTTAAGACTGGAGTGTTCACTAACATGTTAAATCTGCAGGGGGTGAAAATAATTCAACTAATCAAATTTGAGTGATGCAGACTTAATTTTTGAACTTTATTTAATTGCCTTATTAGTTTTATTCATAACACTTTAAACTGAGACTGCAGCACATGTAACTGTTCAGAGTTCATGGTGCTTGTCCACCTAGAGTATGTTTCCAATTGTCTGTATAATCCTACAGTTTTCTCTTGCAGTAAATTCTGTTAAAAAGGTATCTAAGTTTCACTGGATACAGTTAGTTTGCACAAACTAATGGATTTGGAAATCTCCCCCTACTGTCAAATCCCTTCCTGCCTTCACCCTCACCTCCCACCATGCAGTCAGATTTTGTTTGAAAATCCATGTTGACAGCATCATTCTGCTGGGAAGGATTCCAAGAAAGAAATAATTCAACAGTTGCTTTAAAATCTTGCTTTGTATTGCTCACAAGAGGTAGGGAAATCTTAATCTGTTTATCAGCCTGCATCTCCAAAATCCTGTGAGTTGCTGTGTGCAGAGAAGGATTGTCCTGAAGAGATAAATGTAATACTGTCATTAGTCCTTGTTGTCTCTGCTGTGACTTAGAGGTGTTTAAAAGCCTCACAGGGATCTTTTGTTTGAACTTCAGACATGAGTTTGGTCCAGGGAGTGACCAGGAGTGATACCCATATTCCCTTACTCCTGAGAAACCCTATCCCTGTGAGAGAGGCTTTGGCTTGAAAATTCTGTTGGAGTTCAGGGGGGAAAATGTCTTGGAAATCCACTCTGCAGATAACCAAGGGATGTGTAAAGCAGGATGATGCTGTTAATTTAAAACTAAATCTCCACCCTGGATTGCAGTGTTTGTCAAACAGACAAGGAGCACCTCACTGTGCCCACTTGTTCCATTAATGTTTCAGCAGTACAGGGCTACAGGATGTCCTTTTGTTCCTGGTTTTTCCCCTCTAGAAATTGAATGAGGTCCTTTTACTCCTGTGGTTTATTGTGTCCAGGGTTTAGTGTCAGTCATATGAACCTTTGAGCAGTGTGTATTGCTGCTTCTGGCTAAACATTTGGATTCAGACTCAAAAGACAAGAGATGCCATTTACCAGGTGCAGGACACAGCAGTGGGGAAAGTGTTTTAAATTCAGATAGAGGAATCCAAGCACACAAGAGTTGCAGGGTGAAAAAAAATACCTTAGGGCTTAATTAAAGGTTATTGAATACTGTGGTTTGACTGCAGCAGCCTTGATGCTTAGTGGAAAGAACAATCTTTAAATAAACAAATGGAAAACAATACCAACACACACCCCCGACCTTACCTCATTCCCAGAAAAGAAAAAACAAACAAAAAATATCCCAAACAACAACAACAGCAAAACCCTCCTCCCCTGACTTGCAATAGATTTTTTTGGTTCTGCATAGCACAGCTAAAAATTTACTGAAGTGCTCTTTTTGGCAAGTGATTTAAAAAAAGACAAAATCTGTATGATGTAAAGGCTTTACTATAAGGTTTCTTTGAATGTATTTCCAGAGAAATGCAAGTTTTATTTAGACACGATTTTATAAAAATTGCCAGAAAAACATGAATAGCAAAACTAACCCCAAAATACTTCAAATTGTGATTCTTACATAGGTGAGGTAATGTAAAGATACAACATATTGGTTACATCAGTAAAGAACTAAATAATTATAAATATTCAAACATACAGCCTGCAATATATAAAAATGCAAATATATCACTGAAGCATCTGTATTTATCAAAGTACAATAAAAACAAAATATACAGAAACAGCAGGTTACAATATTTGAAATATTCCTTAAAGATTCTTTCAAGGCCTGCTGCAGAAAAGTTGAAAGACAGAATTGATACAGAACAAGTGTATTTACAGGCACTGGGATGGTGTCTTCTGTCTGCTTGTGATCCTGCCTAATTTTGCAGCACTGATTAGGTAAAGATCAGCACCTTGTGGGTAGAGATTCTATTTATTTTGCAGGAAGAAGAAATGGATTTGTTGGTGGTGCTTTTTTTTGTCAGTCACATCATGGGTTACTCCTCAGGCACTGTCTCACTTTTCCCTCCAGCAGCCAGTGCAGCCAGACCAGAACCCTGTGCTAGGGGACATAATAGCTGGGTGGCTGCTTCCAGAACTGCAGTGTTGAGGGCTCTTTAAAATTACTACTTCTGCAAGGCTTTTAGATATTCATTATCCATAGGCCATAAGCTTTTCCTCCCACTCTGAGTCACCCAGTTGTATCTGCCAGATTCATAAAGAACCTGATGAGTGGGAGAAGGGAGCTCCTCCTGCTCATACAGGCTTGAGTTACAAGCCTTGGCCTCCAGAGGAGGAAATACCTTCCACCATGGATGCAATTTTTACTCTGAGAGATCAATTCCTTCGAATTATTGTTGCTTTGTTTCAGTCTTGGGTAGTTTTCAAGGCTGTGTAATTTTCTTGCAGAAAACCGAGAAGTGGGAGAGTGAGAAGTCTGAGGAAGACATGGAAGAGTATATCTGGGAGAACAGTCGCTCTCAGAAAAATGCCTTGGACACACTGCTTCGAATAAAAGCCTCAGAGAATGTCAGAAATGTCACCAAGGAGGAGCTGCTGGCCTCTGAAGTGGTGAAGAATTACAGAAACTCTGTCACTGCGCTTAAAAACGAAGGTGAAACAGAAAGTAACATGTCTCAGTACAAGGAATCTGTGAAGAAACTGTTGAATATACAGGCATGAGAGCAGAGTGTGCTGGTACACCTGAGCATTACAGAGATGTTCAACTACTGTGTTAGTATTTTCTAATGATATGGATGTATAATTATTCAGAACCTGAACCAAAAAATGAAATTTGATGATGAGTTAAGTCCTGTCCATGAATCTTGTCCTTTGAATAAAATATGTTTGGATTCATAACTGGAATGTTTTATTCTGTGTGTTGTAAGCATGGGAGATCCTGGTTCAGTTCTCTGCTTAATCACTTTCTGATTTCTCACACTTCTTTGGGCATTTAACCTAGAGCAACAATGTCAAACCTAATGAAATTAGTTAAGACTTCCAGTTCCATTAATTAAAAGCCTGAAAATTAAAAGCTCTAAATGCTTTTCAAATGCCATTCAGATTTTTCCCTGTGTGTATAATGAGGATAATATTGCCTAAGTAGTCTAACTTGGGAGAGGTGTTAAAGCACTCTGGACAGTTGAGGTTCTCAGTTGTTATTGTGAGGGCAAACAAATATCCTGTGTAAAAGCACCTGTCTCTAAAATAATGGAGTAAAATAAAGTGGAAGATGAGATGTTAGTGGGAAGGTGAACCAGCAGTTGTTAAGATCCCAGAGTAGCTGGGACAGAAAGAACGATGAGAGTTGGTGAGATGGGTTTCTAACTAAATGGGAATGGAATGAGCCTTGTTAGCCTCAGGCCTGCTGACTTCTCTCTTGAATGTACCCAGGCTTTTCAAGGAAAGAAGAAAGGTTGTAGCATCCTATGTAGCACACAGAAAGAATTATATAGATGCTTATCTTATATTTGGTAATTTGTAATTGAAAGAAATTAATTTAAAACACTAGAATCACAATTTTATTGCCATCTCATCACAATTAAGGAAAAAATCCCCTACCAAACCTTGAAAGGACATAAATAAATCTTGCTTTTATTCTACCTTCCTGGCTTAGTAAGATTTCAACTTAGAAAGTAATTCTGGAGAAGGGGCAGAGGGAGTTAAGGATTCTGCTTAAAAGATCTGATCATGTGTCCCTGCCAGCAGCTCCTTGAGAAGAAGCAGTGTAAGAATAAGGACATTGAAAGCTGAGGGGAATTGATTCCTGCAGTTCTGTGTGCTGGACTCACTCCCTGCTAGGATTTCTCCCTGTGTGCTCTGTGTGTACATACAGCCAAGGAGTGGATCTGTTCCCACTGCCAAAACACTGTCAGTTTAGGAAGGATTCTTCTTGGGTCAAGGTTGTTTTCATATGGTGAGAGACCGAGTTTAATGCAGCATTTTAATTCCTATGAGAATTTGCCAGAGACTGTAGCTGAGACTGAAAATGTCCTGTAATCCCAATTTTGCACTGACTGACTTGGTTCTTTAGCAGTCGTTCCTTTTGGATGTGTACTAATGTAAAGTTTTAGCGGAAGCTTAATATGGGGAAAGTTTCAGCTGTTATCAGGTTGCTCCTTTATCCAGGGACAATGAGGGTAATGTTTAAAATTCCCATTTGAGATGGGAACATCCGTGTAATTCCAAATCTTCTCCCAACAGCCATGAAACCAAAACGACTGAGGAAGTAAGAGCAGTTTGACTCAAGAGAATGGAGGGCTGGTGCCTGGAGCTGTGCCTGGCTCTGTTCCAAAGACAGATTGGTTCTAGTTATGTGCACAGGAGAAATCTGTTTCCTTAATTAGCTTTGTCAGTGCCTGCACACGGGCTGCCCTAGGAGCCACCCTGAGGAGCCAGTGGTGTGTACAAGGCTGGCAGGAGCAAGGCATGAAATGTCCTAAGAAACCCCAAACTTCCTAAGTTTGCTTTTTTCCACAGAGTTGTCCTTCTATACTCAGGACATGTGAGCATCTGAGAAAATCCTCTGCAGCAGAGGGATATCCCAGTTTTCCTTTGCTTTTCACAGAATGGACCTAAGCAGAACTCTGGAAGTTGTGGCTGAAACAACAAATTGACCTTAGCAATAAGAATGTCTGGTAGAAAGAACAGCACAGTAAAGGAAAGAGATTTGTTCATTAGCTTCACAGCTAAATGATGGAAAACCTAAAATGCACAGGCTTCCCCAGCTCTCCCTGAAGTGTTCAAGCCTAACTCATGTACATCCTATAAATGTTTCAAGTAATACAGGCAGGATTTAAGGTCTCCTGAGCACCAAGTGTGTCTCCCAAAAGCAGATAATGCTGCTGGCCAAGAGAATGTTGGGATAAAACTCGAACTTACACTTGGCATTTTTTACTGATGGTTTCTGTGTTACAGTGCAGAACTTGTGTAATGCAGTGGGTAGGACAAAAGGCAGCTTGGATGCTATTTTAAGCTCTTGGATGTTCCTCTCTGCTTTTCTGCTTCTCCCTCTAAAGCGTTTGTATTTGAAGTCACAGTGTTTCTCTGTGACTGTGCAGAATACCTGAACACTGGGTTCTTAACCCCTGTGGGAGTCTTCCCAACCTCAAGGATATAAAATACAACACATATTTTTAAGAAGCAAACTACACATCTCTATTTTACTGTATAATACTTCTGTATCATCCATCTCTCTGAAATCCTGTGCTGAAGTTTAAAAAACTGAAGAGTTAGAGATTAAGAGAATTACAGGCTAAAGCAGCTCTACAGCTCAATAATAAACACATATTTAGCACTGGTCACTTTAATGGGTCATTTACACTCAGTAAATGACTGAGGTGTGCATCCCTGAGTGTGGGAACTTTCCTTTTATCCCCCATATAAACATTCCAAAGAGTGGACATTTTTTTCCCCCTTGTTTTCAGGCATAGTGTTGCTATGAGCACAAGGAAGGGATAAAGGGACATTTGCCAAAAAAGGGACGTGTTGTCTGGACAAATCATCTTGCTACCCATTTCTTGCCTTCTCTCATACCTAAAATGTACTTATTTAATTATTTTCTTGTGACTCTCTTAGTCTGTAATAAAATAGCTCTGCTCTTGTGCTTCACATAACTCTTTTTCTTCCAATTTTCTTTTCCTCTCTCTGTCAACAAAGGAATCTCTTCAGAACATAATCTTGCTGTGATCATTCCCTGCTGTCCCAGAAGCATTTGCTCATGGGACAAATAGAAATTTTCACTTTGTCTCCTGTATCTTTTTCTGGTGAGAACTGAGGTCCCAGTTGCATGATGATTCTTCTCCAGAACATCATATTGAGGATAAGACTCAACAGAGCATCAGGGTGCTCTGAAGTGCACTCTATGGTCACTGAGCTGGAGATGGAAAAAACAGGGAACCAGGAATGGCTGTGGCTTGCTGCAGGCAAGGAGTTCCTTTACTGAGAGTGAAGGGAGGTGAAAACCCTCCTTTTTGAAAGCAAGTGTTTAACTACCTATGACTTACTCTATTTAAAAAAACTCTTACAGCTATATCCACCCCATAAGATGAGCTTTTCTTTTTTTCCTTGACTCAAGCTGCCCTGGAGGGTCACTGATAGCACAGAGGAATTAAAAAAGCTGGAGGCACTAGTGATTTTGCTGTCAGCAGATGCTCTGTGGGGCTCTCAGGGCACAGCTCAGCCTGAACTGGAAGAATGGACACTTAAGGACTTGGGGACATGAAATTAGTGCAAGTCTCAGGTAAGGAAGGGATTGCAACATGATAGAACCTGTCAGTTTTCAGCTGAACTCTGCAGTATTTATCTGAGAACAGTAATATCCTAATGGTCCAGAGGACAAAGGTGATGGCCCACATTCACAGTCTGTTTCCACACTAAGTTCCTTAGACAGGCTTTTGTGGCTGCAAGTTCAACAACAGACCATAAATATATACATTATGGATTTAAGCATCTTCCCCTATCCTTGATGCATGATTAAATAATGACTTCAATAAAAAAGGCATCCTTTGCAGCATTATAAATGAATGAGTGAGGGGCATTGTGTTTCCATATCGCTGCCTCAAACTGCAAATCTTACTTTGTGAAATATGGAGAAGGAGGACTTAAGCACTCTCTTCTCGTCAAAAATAAAAATTAAATTGGTATTCCAATAAAAATCCCTAATGTGAAACAACTAATTCTAACACAAACTGTGTATACCTCTGTGATTGAAGATAACAGAATATTCAGCAATGCTTGGCAAAACCCCAGGCTAAAAAAACTGAAATACATTATCCAGCTGGAACTATGGGGTAATGTTTAGTTCAAGAGAAGATAATTTCCCTGATCTAAATTAGATGAAGCTACTTGGATGTGAATTCTGTATCCTAAAAACTACACGCAATTATGTAGCAATAATAATTTTAGTATATCTCCTGATTTTCTGGAGGAATTATATTTGGAATCTAGTGCTGCAGGGTCTTGAAGTTTGAATTGCCTTCTCGGCAGCACTCAAGACTAGGAAGTGAACAGCAGCAGAATTTTAATGGCTATATTTGGCTTGAAGAAAGGCATCCAAAGGTACAGACTTAGTTCTTTACCAAGTGTTTCTGAGTTTAGGTTTAGCCTTTCTTTGGGAGAAAACATCATCATTTTGATAATTTCAAACAAAATGGCCATTTCATAAATCACTTGTGTGTTCCTGCATTACATGGGATGTTTATTCATTTGGTAGCAAATAGACAAGCACAAAGATACCTATAACAGGATTTCTCATCCAGTTAAATAATTCTCTGCCACACAGACCTGCCAACACTGCAGCTGCACTGAACCTGGGGGAAAGTGTTACAGTGTTTGTCAGGCATTAATCTGCATCAGGTTATGAACCAAAATGCTTCAAATAGTGGGAGCTGTGAGTGGGTGCTTCCTACCTGAAGAGACAGGGAGTTGTGCTTTATCTGCTGAGAATTAAATCATAACCAGAATATTCTGAACTAAGTTATCACTGGTTCTGTGAGAGGAGTACGCTGGTGCATGGGGTGCATTTTAAAAATCCTGTTTGTTCCAGAGCCAGGATGGTGTTTCACAGGTTACCTCTGACAGGAGCATATTTTATGAGCTGTCTGGACGTGGTTGTTTTTGTCCTCACAGGTTTATAGTGACCCCTCCTGCAGCTGCAGCGTCCGGCTGTGAGGGCAACAGTGCAGCAGCACAGGCACAGGAGAGAGGAGCACAGGACAACAGGAATCAGCCAGACCCCCAAAGCTGAAGCTTCCCAGGCAGCTGCCTCGTTCTCTGATGTGGAATTCCTCCCACTGTAGCCTTTGGTTTCATTGAGGTGCTGCTTGCTGCTGTTCAGGCGAGGAGGGGTGGGCCCGTGGGGTAACAACACCTGGGTGGGCTTGGGGCTCAAAGCTGAGTGTGCAACCTTGTCTGAGCTGCTGAGCCACCTGCTGCTCGTCCTCTCAGCAAAAGCTGTGTCTACTGGGGAAGTTTCTGCCCTTCTGGCAGCACCTTCAGTTCTCTGCACTGTCAGTCTCCAGCTGGGGCTGGGAGTGTTTGCTGGTGAGCTCATGGCAGCAGGTGGAGCTCGGGGCAGAGCAGAACCTGACGTGGTGGCATTGAGGTGTTGGCATCTTCCCCACTCAGGGGTCTCTGTGCTGTGCTGCCTCTCGGATTTCCTCGCTGAGGACTGAGCACTTGGCTCTTGGGATTTCAGTTTCTCAAAAATGAGGAGATCTGGATCAATCCCTATTAAATGAGGACAATGTTAGTTTATTGATAAAAAACTTCTCTGCACACCCACAAGAAGGATCCATGGAGAGAGAGGCAGGGCAGAGAGCCCAAATAATGCCCTTTTGGATTGGAGGTGTCACTGCCTCAGGCAAGGGATGTGCATTTTGGGATTGCACATGACTTAACTATGGGGTGCTTAGGGAAGGAACCAAAGGTGAGGAAAGGGTGGGATCTAGGCTACTGAGGGTAGGGAAATACAGGAAAGCTCTGTGTGTGTGATAGTCTGCACTGAAGGGAGGCTGCACCCTGGGGGCTCAAACACCCAGGGAGAGCAACTGTTAAAACTGGGGTCCAGACTGGGCACTCTGGGCAGACTGAGAGCATCTCAGCCCAGCTGCTGGGGGACTTTGCATTGTGTACATGTGTGTATATATATACATATATTTATATATTTTCACTAACACAAAAATCAGGATGAGGCTTTTGGAGCTCCCTGTGTTGGTGTGTTTGCTTTATGTTGTTTGTCTGTGTTACCTGTGTGCTCGTGGTGCATGTGCCTAATGAAAATAAATGGTCAGCCTTGTTACTGGTTGGGTCTGGGGATGTGGAGCAGTGACAACCTCCTCTCTCAGTCTCTCAGAGCTGGGAGGGTATTTTGGCCAAGCACAGAACTCATGAGGTACTCAGAGCACAAATCTGGAGAGCAGGGTGTATCTTCAAGCTCCTTTCTCAGTGAATGGAAGAAAGGGGGGAAGTATTTTCAGAAGCAGGTATATTAATGAGAAAGGAAATAAGTTTTCATCTTTTTTAGGGTTGTGTGATACTTCAGGGGCCTCCTGAAGTAACACACAATTGACCTATTTCGCACAGCAGCTGACCTGCTGTATCATTTTAACATTTCCTAAAGATGCTCTGTTTTCAGCCTTTATAAATGAAATGTTTAATTACCTGTGGTGATGTTGTACAAAATGACATCAACTCCAGCCTTTAGAATGCAGCTTTCCAAAGCTGGGCAAGACATGTGCAGGCAGTTCCTGTTCTCATGGATGGCCCCATGGTAGAACACTGCTAGATTGCAGGAAACTGGAACCCATAAAGAACAAAGTTGAGCTTCTCAGCAGAATGATCATTGCATTTTGCATGTTATGATGTTATTTAATATCAGAAGTTCATTATATTTGCCCAGATCCTGTAAGAAGAGAGACCAGATCCTGTGGTTCTCTCATTATCATATAAACTAATTGAGCATACAGTCAAAAAAGAACTTATATTCTTATTTTCCATCTGATTATAACAGCCATATGACTTCTACTTCTGTATCTCATTAAATAATAACATTAAATAATAAGAATATTCTTGTATTTCAAAGAAGGACAAACTGTTTGTCCCCTCGGCTCTCCCTCTCACCATATCCATACTCCATGAAGAGAATGCTGTTGGAATCACTGTCACCAGATATTCTCCACAGCAGATGGGGATGAATACTGAGGAGTTACTCTCTTAATGTTGGTATTGCCTACAAACTTTGTAACAGATGTCTAGAATTTCAAAGCAGACCCTAAGATTTTAATGTATTCCTCGTAGGGTTTCCTAAAAAAAAAATACAGATTATCAATTTCCTTTCTATGGGGAAACACAGTTATGATGTGCCTCTGCTTTCCTGCAAAAAAAAAAAAATATTAAAAAAAAAATTAATTTCTTCTTCCAGTGAAGGACTTTTTATGTGAGCATTACCCAGAGTGGGGAGTTGAATGTGTGACACGACCTTGACACTCACCGTTCCTCAGGAGGCAGCAGGTCCTGCTGCACTGCTGGGGGGAGCTTTCTGCATAACCCCGCAGCAGCTGCGCTCCCCTCCGCAGGGATTCCCGCAGGTCCACCAGGACTCCCGGGAAGCGCCGGATCCAGCAGTTCCTGTAGAAGGCCGTGGGCGAGCAAAGGCACTGGGACTCCCCAGCCAGGGCCAGCAGCAGCAGCAGCAGCAGCGCTTGTGCCGCTGCCAACAGCGGAGCCATGGCCTCGTGTCAGGGCTTCAGGGAGCCACGCTCTGCTCCAGGGGGATGCTGGCACTGCAGAGACCATCCCTGGAGGGATGAACGCGGTGCCAGCTCTGTCTCAGGGAGCCCCGCTCCACTCCAGGGCGATGCCAGCACTGCAGAGACTGTCCTTGAGTATTGTGTCCAGTTCTGGGCCCCTCAGTTTAGGAAGGACGTTGAGATGCTTGAACATGTCCAGAGAAGGGCAACAAAGCTGGTGAACAGATTGGAAAACAAGCCATATGAACAACAACTGAGGGAGCTGGGGTTGTTTAGCCTGGAAAAAAGGAGACTCAAGGGTGATCTTATCACTCTCTACAACTCCCTGAAGGGTGGTTGTAGACAGCTGGGGGTTGGTCTCTTTCTCCAGGCAGCCACTGACAGAACGAGAGGACACAGTCTTAAGCTGCGTCAAGGGAAATATAGGTTGGATAGTAGGAAGAAGTTTTTCACAGAAAGAGTGATTAAATATTGGAACAGTCTGCCCAGGGAGGTGGTGGAGTCACCATCCCTGGATGTGTTTAAAAGGAAACTGGATGTGGCACTTGATACCATGACCTAGTTGAGGTGTTAAGGCTGGGTTGGACTCGATGATCTTGAAGGTCTCTTCCAACCTACACATTCTGTGATTCTGTGGTTCTGTGTCCCTGGAGGGACGAGCACGGTGCCAGCTGTGCCAGGGCCATGAGCCAGGGCAGAGGCTCCTCCAGACCATCCCCATGGTGCTGTTGGGGCAGCTGCTGAGAGAAAGCAGACATGTAATGAGATGCATGTGAAAAACAGAGTTCACTTTCCTGGTAAATTTTAAGAAATAGGTTTAACAATAAAAAAATAAGAGAATTAGAAAAGAGATTAAGCAAAAATCAAGTACAGCCAGCCGGGTGACTTGGTATTCAGCCAAGCCCACAACCTGCTATTTCAGAAGCCTTCTTTAAATACCCTTTCTATTGCATCAGTGTGTTGAATATTCATATTTTCCCATAAACTAGTTTCCATATTCCAGGAACTGTTTTGCATGGTCCCTCCTTGGGTCCACCCAAGTGTTTCTTGGCTGTGTCTTCATTATCACCTCCAGCTTGGGCTGTGGTTCATGCTTTCTTCAAATGGTAGATGCTGATAGTTGATATATCAATAGCAGGGTCTTCTTTACATGTTCATTGGATGTTATCCCGGCCAAACAGATAAAGTTCAAGCAACTGCTACCACTCTGCCTAATTTTCTTTACTAATAGCAGAAATAAAACCTTATATCCTTACCACAGAGTTATTAATCATATAGCACACATCTAGCCAAAAAGCCAGTTTTATAATATACACTTATAATGTACAGAAGATTCTAAGAGTTATTATTGCTGTTCTCCAACTTAATTATTAATTAATTATTAATTATTTATTAATTAATTATTTTGAGACACAAAAAGGACAGGTTGTTTTTAGTCATTCAGAGAACTTGGTCCCCTCTGTGGTCCCATCTTGGTGTCTCTTGTCCTCAGACCAAACCACTCAGGCAGCCTTGAAATTTGATAAATAATAGTGAGATCAGCACATTGTTCCACCTCACTTTGCTCAGGAGCACTGTTACACTCAGCACAGAGGAATAGCTCTGCCTAGGACCTGAACACTTTGAATTATGTGATGACTGCAGAAATTTGCCTTCTTTGCTGACAAATGAACCTCCAGTCAGAGGTGGAGGTGGAAATCTGTTCCCCTTCCTACAGTGATTTGATTGCAAGAATAATACAATTTTATTTGCAAAGATCCAGAAGCAGATGAACTCTCTATGACTGGAGAGAGCTGGAACCTCCACTCAAACTATAACTATGTTCTCCCCCTAATAAGTTTAAGAATACTGAGCAGTCCATACAAGGTTTTCTGCTAGGAAAAGGCCTGTCAGAAAGAAAACACAGCTGACATACAGGGAGATGATTTTTCAGGTCTGAAACCTGAAACTCCCACGTTTTGTTTCTTAACAGGACCAAGTCTGATCCCTGATTCCCACATTACACTTTTTGTACAGAAAGGCTTTAAAATCTTAAAATACACAAGTTGACTTAAACCCAGTGGACTCTATAGTGAGGTTGAGAGAGGTAGAAGTATGGTCTGCAATAAAAATTGGATCTTCAATAGACAAGAATATTTTACACTGTGTTTTTACCCTTCAAGACTAGAATAGAGGAATTTCCTCCTTTCCACATGAAGCATAGATCAGTTATGTGGAGTGGGGAGAACCTCAAGCTTATTTTAATTCTTTAGTCATTACAGATTATGTTTGTTTTTTGCAGAACTAGGCCCTCAGTTTGGAAATGAACTGTCAGGTATAATATGTTGTTCCTTACACAGCTCACTGGAAAATAAAAAAGCCCAGAGCAGGTTAACCCCTGTTGATCCAACAGCAAGGCCAAGGCATTATTTTATTCATTGGAACTATAATTAGGAGGATTCTAAATAAATGGCTGTTGTGGGGAATAGGAGAATTAAACTGTTAGAAAGAGGGTAAGTGGGTAATTCTGCAAGCCTCTATCCTAAAAACCAGCTTTTGTGTTGTTTTATTTAGTTTGGTAGTTTGATATTTTCTGTGGTAGTTTGATATATCTCTGTGACCATCAGCAGATAAAACCTTAAATACATTTTAAAATACCTGACAGCTTGCACTCAGTGGACTGCACAGGGAAGCTTTTAGAGATTTATCTACCACTGCCAGAAGTGCTATTGGCAGTGTATTTTTTAAAATATTTGTTTCAGCTTTCCAAATATCCCAAGGTATCACTTGATTTGGAACACACTCAAAAATTTGAAAGACATGCTTGTATTTTGGCATTACATCCTGTATTTAGTATGAATTTCAGATCTGCTTTGTTCTGTAAGATTTGCATGCAAAAATACTGATTTCTGATTGCTTTCCTCACTCTCACTTTTCCCGAATCTGCAACAAGGGAAGCCTGGAAGACTCTGAATAACTTGGAGAAGCACTTAACGAGGAGATTAAAAGTATTCTTTTCTTCTCCTCTTTGACCAGAATAAATTTTAAAGGCAGAAATAGCTGCAGGGAAACTTTCTTTTTAATGAAAGATAAAAGTGATTGAAACAAGTAAATAAATGGCTGCTTTAGGCAATTTCCTTTAAAACCAGAAAAATTCTATTAAATTTCACCATCTTCTGCCAGCTTCCCCTTAATTTCATTGTGACTTTTCAATGGGAGATACAAATTACAGCTGAAATGATAATTCACAGACATTTTGCAAGAAGGAAATCCCCGAGTCTTACCTGCAAACCAGCGGCTGATTTTCCATGTGCTCTGCAAAGAGGCACCAAGAGGCTGTCACTGATACAGGGGAGTCTGCAGCCAGTACCAGACCAGCACTTCATGTTATTTAGGAACTCCTTTCATCCAACTCCTCACATTTCCTCCTGGAAAACAAAAAGGTAGAGGGGCCTGTCTCCTGTGAGAATATGAATGTTTTTGCAGGCCTTTCAGTAAAAGAGATATAAATGGATCAGCCACGCTGGAACAAAATGATCTTTTTCACAATCCTTCTTAGAAACAGTCCCTTAAGTTTCCCACCTGGGTTAGCAGAGAGAATGGCACAATCCAGGAGCTTCCCAGCACAAAGGATTTATCATCAGGCATTAACTCTTTTTTTGCCAAACAGAAACAAAAGCAGGCACTTTTTCCATATAAAGGAACAGAGATGTCTTGATTTTTGGAACTGTATTTAGCTTTAATGGAATATACGGTTCTGGCACTCAGAATATGTAACAACCAGAAAGGATCTGTTTAGCTGTAGAATTGTGGAATGGTTTGTGTTGGAAGGGACATCAAAGCTCACCTATTTCTACCTTCCTCCCACAGGCAGGGACACTTTCCACTAGCCCAGGTTGCTCAGAGCCCCATCCAACCTGGCCTTGGACACTTCCAGGGATGGGGCAGCCACAGCTTCTCCAGGAAACCTGTGCCAGGGCCTCACCACCCTCACAGGGAAGAATTTTTTCCTAATATCCAATCTAATCCTGCTCTCTGTCAGTGTGAAGCCATTACCCCTTGTCCTGCACTACATCCTTTGTCAAGAGTCTCTCTCCATCTTTCCTGTGGGCTCCCTTCAGGCCACAGTGGGTAACACTGAGTCCTTCTCTTCCCCAGGCACTGTGTGACAGAGCAGTTGGGAGGTGACAAGCTGAGAAGTGAGACCCAAGCAGTTTCCCAGGTGCGGCATGAACCTGCCCAAGTCCTCCTGTGAATGTCAGTAATGAATTTAATGAAATGTGCAGCAAAATCCCAGGTGACATCAGAAGTTCTCTGCCTGTGTTGTGCTCCACATAAGTAAACTGAATTTCAGGTCTGTGTTAAAATCATCTTTATTGAATTTTTTCTGAGATATGCGCATGTATTTTCCCTTTATTATAGCAGTGGTAAGGTCAAAGTTTTAAGTAAGCCAAATATATTGATAATTTCAGAACATGTCACTGTAACTGTTAAGGTATAAAAGTTATAAAAGGCTAATGTAATGAATCATGAAATAATGAAATGTAAATATGTGGAAAAAAATCAAACCAAGTCTTTGACGTTATTCAAATAATATGCTTGCTTTCTTTCTCCTTTAAAATTTTCCTTGAAATCAAAACACTCTTGCAAAATATCTAAAGTCCAACAGAACAGCATTTTTAGAGAGAACTGTTTTGTCAAAAACAGCTATTAGTGGTCAGGTTTTGGGTTGGAGCAATGTATCACATTTTTAATGAATGTAACCTTCTCCAAGGTTAGGGACAATTGAATTCAAGGATTCTGGTTTCAGTCCCATCCCAGCAACATGATAAAAAGAGGTAAAATATTAGTTTCTCTTCCTGGGGCTTCATGCAAACCATTTTTTAAACCCAGTTCTGGCCAAACCTCTGCACCAAGGCTGGGATCAGATTAGATTTATTTAAATATATATCTAGTGGCATTGCAGATTAACTTGAGCCAAGCTTTATGACAAAAGGCACAATGTTTAGCAAACACCAATGAACAGATGCTGATTTACAGCAGAAGTTGAACTAGGCAAAGGAGATGGAGTTTCAAACTTGTGGTGAATTCTACAGAGCTGGACACTGAGTGGAAGTCTTCCGTGTGGATTGCCATTCCTCTTACCTAGTTATTATGTACTAAAATTCAGCTCTGCCTGTCTGCACCAGGATTAAAAAATATCTGCTGTTTTAAAAGCACCCAGTGGAGTCTCCCTCCAGGCACAGCTGCACAAGACATTCCTGGCTGTGGATGCACAGTGCATTTGTGCAGAGCAAACATCCCTAACAGGGGGTACAGCAGCAGGCAGAGCACTCCAGCAGCCTGACCCCCATTCAGCTTTTGTCAGGGAACATTCATTTCACCTGAGGGAGTTTCAAGGAAATTCTTTACTGGGTCTGTGGTGTAAAAAATGGGCCAGGTTGAAGGCCAGTGCAAGGATTTACACTCTTCCACCTCCACTCTACTGTCTGGTGCCTGGACTTCCTCACGATCCACAGAGAATGCCCACCACACACAGACTCTTGGGATGGCCTTTTTGCTGCCCAGAGAGAGCCCAGAGCACATAGTTTAGTGTTGATCATTCAGATGTGACTAACAAGTACTTGAAAAGAAACAATCTGTTTTCAAAAAACATGCCACTCCAAGTATCTTTTCAGTAGAGCTGCAACATACTTATTTATTGCAGGAATAAATAAACAGCACATTAAAAGCAGGGGAAAAAAAAGAAAATATTAAGGAATAATGTCTGAGGAAGTGCTATTAAAATAAGACTGCTTTCTTTCTTTTTTGTTTTTATTTTTTTTTGGAATAGCATTGCTAATGGCACTGGGTAAGAAGTGCTTTGTTTGGCCGCGAATCTGAAAGAGAAATTACCTTTATTTAGCAGGTCATCCTTCACAAATGCTAGAGTTCAACTGAAGTAAAATTATGTTCTGGTCAGTTTCTCTCTGAAATGCCAAGATCCTTTAGAACACAAACATTTTTAATGCTGAAATACTGCAGGATAATTCCTATGTTCCATAGATGCTTACTTTGTATCCTGTGACAGGGAAAATACTGAAAAATGGCAGCAGTTGGCAAATATTTCCAAAAGACCAATTCCTGTCTTGAGTAATTCCACTATTACTCAATGCACAGTTCCCTGGCAGTGCAGTACAATTCCCTGGTGTCTCAGAGGGCAGAATGTGGCACTTTGTATTTTCTATTTGATAGTACAGAGACTTTAAATATCCCCAGATTCAGTTCCAGTTCACATTTTAGACTAATAAGGCTGAAAGGAATTCAAATTTTCCACTGTTTTTTTCACTCAGTGTGGTCCTTTCCTCAGAGCATTCAGGTCGGTGTTACTCTCAGGTTCTCAAGTATTATCCAGTGTCTCTCTGGTTTTACTTTTCTTGTCTTTGTAGCAGTAACTCCTGAGTTTTTGTGATTCCTTGCTTTTGCTGTGTTGGGAAAGTCAGAGGGCTGTAGAAATGTGTGCTGAGGCAGAGAAAGGCTCAGATTCTCTGTGTCATGGCTGAATGCTCTGTTACAATGGAGTTGCTGTATGAAAAAGGCTTCTTCCATTTCCATGTCCTTTTAAAAGAAAAGAGGAATCTCTCTTCAGCCTTGGAAGTAATTCAGGCATTAACTACAAGGAAATAGTTCAGGCACCAGACACAGGGAAAAAATATGTAGCACAAATGGCCAATGCAGCCCTGGAGCAAGAAAGGCTTTGCTGACACTCTCTGGTGCCTGCACAGTCCCTTTGCTGGTACTTGAGAACCCTTTTCTTGGTATCAATTTGTCTCTCAGGTACTGTAAAGAGGCCTGAACTGTCTAAAACAGCTTGAAGACTTTGCCCCAGGAGCCAAAGTCGAGAAGACAGGTATTGAAATGCTGAGCAGAGTTACCCTCATCTTCCTCTCTGAGTGTCTTGTTCTTCAGGGCATGTTCTTTTATCATAAACTCCTTTAACATCTACCATGATTGTTTTCATGTTTGATGCTTCAGCATGTTCTTGAAGGATGATAGATAGCCCTTCACATTTGTTTCAAAGATCATGCAAATCTTTTTATGGTTCTGAACTACACATTCTGGCTTTGTAGCTCTAGAAATAGAGTTCCAACTCTGGCAAATACATTTCTTACTCACTTAAGGTAAAATCAAGATGACTGCGGGTGAAATAGCAAAGCCTTTTCTTTGATTCCAGTATAATAACATGTATTATTGATCTTAGAATAAACCAATAGAGCAGTAGAGTGAAAGACACAAAATTATCTCCACAAAAGTGGAACAGAAGAGTAGCCCTTGCCTTGGTGCATTTGCAGTGTAAGTACTCTATAAGCACATCACACAGGCTGACTGATGACTGTAGTAAAAAACAAGGGACCCTGCCTTGTCAGCAAACTCTGGCTTAGCACAACTGCCCAGCCCTGAGCCTGGAAAAAACACAGAGAAATGACAACCAGTCCAGTAAAAACAACTGGGTAAGGAAACAGGCTTTTTGGAGAAGTGGCCACTCAGTACTGCTGACCCCTTGGGCATGTGAGAGCTCCCAGGGAAATCTGTGCCCTCGAAAGTTTTCTGGCAGGAATAAAATACTAGTACATGCCAGAACTGATCCAACTCACTAACAAACCTCATGGACTGTGAGGAAGGAGGACTGGGAATCCCAGGCAGAATGGCAGGCATCGGCTCATCTGGTAACATACGGCGAGAGAAGAAATATTCCATCCACAAACAGGCTGTGGTGTCAACACTTGAAGGCTGAATTTACCATAACTGACTACATGAAAAAAAACAACCATTCACCAAGTAGGAGCCAACTTATGAATCCATGAAACATAAGAGACTCCAAAGCTGATGTCTAAAGATGGCAATCCTGCTGTATTCCAACAGGACAGCTTGCTGGCCATGCCAAACACGAGATCTCTGTTTTCCTCTGGGAGTAATAATGATTACAATTGCTTGAAATGTCTGCCTGTGGGAATTAAAGGACAAGAAGGAATTAAGGGTTGGACTCCTACTGAGCTGGTGAGACATTTGTTGTGTGTGATCATTTTTTGAAGGCTGAACCTGAAGCAGAGAAAATAGCAGATGAGTGATCATACTTAAACATCAACTACATGTAAGAAACTCAAAAAGCAAAATGTTGTGGTTCTCCATTAAGAACAGAAGACAGGAAAGTGGAATTTGAATATTAATTAAATAATGAGGAAGACTGAAAGAGGACAACAAACCAAGCAGGCAGTGTAATACAATAGTAGGAAAGAAAAGGTTGAGAGGTGATGGTGACCCAGCCTAGTGAAGGCTGCCAAAGAGACTTCTTTGGGTCTGGCTGAGATTCTATATAAAAGGATTTCAGGACATGAAATGGGCCCCTCAAAAGCAAGATGATGAAGATGCTTTGAAGTGAGGTGGAAAACAAACATGCCCAGAAATCCACCTCACCTCGAAAAATGCTTTTATAAAAGTCAGCAGAAAAGAACACCAGTAACTGAGATTAACATTTGTGTCATCTCCATGGGCCAGTGTTAAGAAGCTGAAGATCAACAAAACAGAGATGAAGGATTGTGATAATTTCATAGAGGAAATGCTAAAAAGTAAATTACCCTGTCTTCCTTAAAAGAGAGGGGAAAACCCCACAAAACAGACTAATACCATTGAAAAAAATATTTTTTTTTTGGGGGGGGGGGTTTGAAGATTTCTTCTAAATAGTGAAAATAGAGAGTTGTCTGAAAACTAAGCAAACTGCACAAACCAGACATGAGTCACACTACTGCTAAAGAGAAAGATGTTCTGTGATCTGCAATATCCAAAGGAAATACCTTTATAAAGATTAAAAAATATATTTTGAACGTCTTTATAGCAACTATCAGCGTATAAGAAAGAATACAGACATGGAAGACTTTTCATCTGTTTCAGCAGATGGTAGGGTTTGTGGTTTTTTGTTTGGTTTTTTTTTTTTTTTTTAAAGGCCTGTCAACTCTATTTCAAGAATTTAACAAGGCAACCAGCAAATCTGTCATTTTCTCCTTGCCCAAGATGCTCAGTTGTTAATTTGCTCTTTCCTTGAGCAAAGAAACAAACCCAGGACCCTGGTACATCGCTCACTCATGAGATGTCCTATTCCAGGAACTTAGCTTAAATTGAAAAAACTGGAGCAGCTCAACAGGTTATGCAGTGTCTTCACAGGGCAAACCAGGAGCTGGGACACGCAGGGAACCAGGAGGATCAGGGCAGAGCATTCCCGAGTCTCACTGGCTGCTCTGCAGGATGAGCTCCGGGGGGATTCAGCTCGGGGAGGGATGAGGATGCGATGGCACCAAGGCTGGGATCCAAGGCACTCACACGCTGCTCTTTCCCTGCCCGGGGAACGCTGCCCCTCGCCAGGGATGCAGCGGTACATTTATGGCAAGGGGTGAGAGCTGCGGCTGCCGCTGCGCTCTCGGCCCAAATCAGGAGAGGGGCGCACCAGGGGGGAACCGCTGCTGCTCTGGGCTGTCCCCTGCAGCCCAGCATTGCTTATTCCACCGTATTATCCCTGACACCCACCCTGGCTGGGCCCGGGGGACGCCTTGAGGCCTCCCCCTCTCTGCGGGCAGCGCCGGAGCGTTCAACATTGCCTTTTTCGGGCTTTTCTTTCTTCTCTTTCCTCCCTGCGCGCGGTTTGTTTTTTCTTTTATTTTTTTTTTTTTTTTCTGCTTCCCCTTGTCACTCGTCGCAGGCCTGGAGCAGCCG
>VWZU01009711.1:353254-419031 GCA_013397095.1 Sterrhoptilus dennistouni | reverse complement strand
CCCGCGGTCAGCGATGTCCCTGACGGAGCGACGCCGGAGGAGGCGGCAGGAAGAGGAGGACGAAGAAGAAGAGGAGCGGGAAGGAGAAACAGGCGATGGCGGGGCCGGCGACGGGGAGGAGGTGGTGCAGATCCGTCTGGGCGACAAGCGCTACGCGGTGTGCAAGAGGAAGCTGATCGAGCAGAGCGATTATTTCCGAGCTCTGTACCGCTCGGGGATGAGGGAGGCAGGGCAGGGCCAGGAGGAGCAGCTGCTGCGCGGGGGGCTGAGCGCTTTGGGGCTGGAGCTGGTGCTGGACTTCATCAACACCTCCTGCCTGGCCCGGCTGGAGCAGGACGAGGGCGGCGAGGAGGAGCCGCCGCTGCTGGAGGAGCTGGTGGAGGCCGCCTCCTACCTGCAGGTCACTCCTTTGCTGCGGCTGCTGCTGTCGCAGGTGCGCCTGGGGAACTGCTTCGAGCTGCACCGCCTGGCGCAGGTGTACGGCCTGCAGGACCTGCACGACGCCTGCCTGGACTTCATGGCCTCGCACTACCACCAGGTGCTGCGCAGGCCCGACGCCCGCCCGCACCTCCTGCTGCCCCCGGCGCTGCAGCAGCAGCTGCGGGAGAGGCGAATGAAAGGCACGGCCACTCTAGTGCTGCTCGGGGATTTGATGGGGGCCTGCCCGCCCGGGATGCCCGCCGGGTGTCACCCCGCCGGGGACGCGCCCTGGGCCATGCTCAGGTACGACGAGGAGGCCAGGAGGTGGCTGCCGCTGGCCAACAACCTGCCCGCTGACCTGGTGAGCGTCCGCGGCTACGGCTCGGCCACGCTGGACAATTACCTGTTCATCGTGGGCGGGTACCGCATCACCAGCCAGGAGATCTCGGCCGCGCACTGCTACAACCCCTGCCTCAACGAGTGGAGCCAGCTGGCCTCCATGAACCAGAAGAGGTAACCCCTGCTCGATAAGGGGACGCATCTGTCCCTGTCTGGTGGTGAGATGGGTCTTATTGAGTCTCATGGCACTGCCTCACCTTTAGGGATGGGATACAGACCTGTCTGTGCTCTGAACCACCAAACAAACCCAATGAGAAAAACTCCTTTCCTGCTTTCTTTGTGCTGTGTTGTAACTCCAGTGATGAGTTTTCCTGCTCTTAATACAGGCTATGCCAGACCTGGAGATGGCCAAAACAATTTAGTTGCAGCAGGAATGGAATATAGACATATCTGTGCTCTCAAACACCAAACAAACCCAATGAGAAACTCCTTTCCTGCTTGCTTTCTTCTGTAACTTTATGCTTTGTAACTCCAGTGGTGTTTTCCTGCCCTTAGTGGGGATGTACAGGCTATGCTGGAGCTGGAGGNAGATGGCCAAAACAATTTAGTTGCAGCAGGGATGGGATATAGACCTGTCCGTGCTCTCAAACAGACAAACCCAATGAGAAACTCCTTTCCTGCTTTCTTTGTGCTGTAACTTTGTGCTTTGTAACTCCGGTGGTGTTTTCCTGCCCTTAGTGGGGATGTACGGGCTATGCCAGAGCTGGAGATGGTCAAAATAATTTAGTTGCAGCAGTTGTCCAGTGGGTTGTACTTTCATAAAAGGCTGAATGTTTTGTAGGCCTCTGTGTCAGTGAAATACCATAAAAACATCAGGGAGATGGTGAGAAATTTCTCACTTGATGGAAATACTTGGATCTGGGAATTATTTCTCGTTTTGATGATTTTTCTTTTTTACCTTTATCCTTTTGAGCGGTTTATTACACATTGATGGTTTAGTCTGCATTCAGAAACACTTGTGTAATTTAGATTCGAAGGAGTAATAGAGACCTAGCCTTGAGGAGGGCCCAAGAAGAGAGGCCTTCTCCCTGGCCAAGGTTGTGGCTCTTCTACCTCAACCACACTTTGGAGTTATAAAAACAGAGTCTTTCATTTCACTGAAACAAACTGCCTTTGTTTCCAGCATGAACTTCCTCTTTGTTTCCATTTTAGTAAAAGTATTTTAAATTTTATCTTTTTTTCTCTGAAAAAAGCAAGGAGGCCAAAATTCACTGTAGAATGGAAATCCTTTTCTCTATCCAGTGAATTGAGAGAGCATTCACAGAGACCCAAGCTGTTGGCATAAATGCTTTGTATCTGGGTAGTTAAACTGCAGTCTCTATTCCTGGCTTTGTTTAGCTTTTGCCAGGTTTTTCCCCTCAAAACAGGGGTTGGGCCTGAAATTAAGTCTTTCCCATTTCAGCTTTTTTCCCACCCCCCACTTCCTGTATTGTGAAAATTTTTCTAAAATAATCATCTCCCTCATCAAGTCATCACAACTGATCAGAAGCCATTTTTCTCAATGTTTCTGACTGCTTGGAATGGCACTGGGAAAAGTTTCATTTGTAAAACGAATGTTTGGCTTTTAAACACTGCAAACACCTTTTCTTACAGACCTGTTTCTTAGAGGCTGAGCCTGTAGCAGAGTTCCCTGAGGTGCCTGGGGAACTGGGATGTTTTAGCTGGCTTCATTCGACAGCAGGACCTGTGTGAATAGGATTGGGAATACTTGGCTTTGCTGGGAAAGGAGGATGGAGACAGCCTACAGAGTGTCTCCTGTGGAAATTGACTTCATCACAGAAATCCCACACTGATCAAGTCATGAGGTTCTGTTTGTGTGCTGTCTGTAGCAAGAGAGCTGTTACTATATGTGTTGACTCTGCAACATGGGATTTAAAAAATTACCTTTTCAAGGCCCTTTTTTGCATCTTACAGTCTGTGTCATTCAGGCTCTAGATCAGCCTTTTTTCCTCCACACTTGCCCTTTTTTTGTTTTTGCTAAGATGTATAATCATTACACTTGAAATAAGCGCATGGATGTTTTCTTCTACTACTGTTTTTAATTGCCACACCAACTTAATCCTCAAACCTGTCACAAGGTGTTCCTTAGAACAGAGTTTCACATTGGCCATTTTCTACAGAAAGGCAACAGGCAAATGGATATTTTTGGGATAATCTCTAGTCTTACATTCCATGGTAGTTATTGCAGGCCAAAATTGCAGAATTGTACCTGCAAAGTAGCAGTGAGGATGTTGCTCCCTGAGTAACTGAGGGAGCTGGTTTTTTTCGAGGAAACTCAGTTGACCTTTGCACAAAACACATTTTATCAGCTTCACGGAGTCTCAGCTCTGCAGTTAATGATTCCTTTTTCTATCTGACATAACGTGTCTGCTCCCTGATGACCTGCTTGATGTTTTGTGTCAAGGAGGGATGGTCTGTGCCCTAGGAACCGAGAGCAGGGCCCTTTTTAACGTGAGGGGTTTGCATGCTACAATGTCCAGTGCTGATGCCTGTGTGCCTAACACATCTGTGCTGCAATTAGAGCTGCAGTTTGCCTGGCATTGTATTTTTAGTTTGTTATGCTGTAGTAAAATAAGCAGCGTGGTTGCCCAGCTTTCTTCTTAGGAATCACAGCCATGTGGCTGTCTGGCAAATGAATTTCTGTCAGCTGATATAATTACATCCCATGGGTGAAATTGGACATACCTTCAGGGAGGGCTCCAGTTTCCATTGGAGTTGGTTTGACTTCAGACAGCAGAGGATCTGGATTTGTCCTGCGTGAGTGGCTGCATGTGTTGGCCTCCAGGGAAAGTTGAGGAGTTAGGGGTATAATTTTGCTGCTCTACTGTTCATATAAGAGTTTTCTGCCCTAAACAAACCTTTTAAGTTCTATGGTATTTTATTTTTTTTTTAAATCATGAATTGTTTCTGTTGTTGTGATGGAGAATCCCAGAATGGTGGGATGAAACACTCCTAATTTACTTCTAAGTAGAAGACAAAAGCCACCTGAATTGTTTAGCAGCCATTCTGGTTTGAGTCTTGACTGTTGGCTTTCTTTTTAGGTGTACAGTCTTACTACTTCAGTTTCAAACTTTTTCACAATAGGCAACTCCTGTATTATGTTCTTGTGGTGGCCTCAGGAGCTTCAGAGAGTGTTATTCCCAATTTATGCTTTCCCAAGGGAGCTAAAGTGATGCGCTCAGGCTCACGAAGGAAGCCTGTGACTGAGCATGGAATTTCTCATCGTCTGAGTGCTAAATCCAGTGCTGATCACAAATAGTCCACAAGTAGATCATGTTTTCTAGACCTTTTCATTCTAGAGGCATTTCTGTACTTGGAATTCTCAAAAGAGAGAATGACCTGAACTTTTTAGTAGAAGCAGCTCCATATGAGTGTTTTGGGATCAATAACGAGGTGGGTAGGGGACTGTTGCAGGAATGTCCTTGAATACCTTTCCAAACCTTTTTCTTTTTTTTTCCCAAAAGTTAACACTGTTGAAATTTGCTATTTAAAAATAATATGCTCACAGGATTTCTACTGCATGTGTCAGTTAAAGCTGTATATTCTATTTCTATTTTACTTCAGAACCTTCCTACTCATGGCAGGTAAATCTTCCAGGCCTGGAAAGACCTTTGTAAGCCCCAGGCTGGAATTATGCACATGCACATGGAACATGATTTTTGTGAGCAATGTGTGCCTCAACTGCTGCCACTCTGAGGATTCTTACAATACAGGAGATGATGCTTCTTCTGTTCTGGAGACCTTCTTCTTCCTCATTTTTTTACTGTTTTGTTTTGTTTTGTTTTTTTAATTCACTCAAAATACTTCTGTGCTGGAAGAAAATAGACTTCCAAGTTTTTTTAAAGTTAGAACCATCCATACCTTATTTACCACAAATGTATCATACATTTCTAAAGCTTTGATGCAGTGTACTCTGCAAATTCACCTAAGAAATATTTTTAAAAAGGGGAAAAAAAAGGAATTTATTGAAATTTCATAACATGCTTTGTAATTGCTCCATAACTGTGCTTCCTTTATTCCTTGTCAATGTTGTAAGTGCGTTAACTCTAGAATGAAGAAGTCAGTCTGATTTTTGAGAAATGTTAAGGTTAAATTGATCATTTGGCAGGAAGAAACGATCTTGGTTAATCCAAGGTTTGTGTTCTGCAGCAGGATAATAAACCTTGCAAATAAATACTTATTTAACTTGCTCTTGAAATTCTCCAACAGTGTAGATTCCAGCCTACCCTGGAATCCTTCTCTCAGGTATCTTGTTCCCATGTTTAGCCACCCCTCAGATCAGGAAGTCCTCGCCAGTATCTGGGATAACTCTTTTTTGTTGTACACCGAGTTGAGATAGTGAAAAAAACCATGTGTGCTGGTCCTTTATAGCCACTGCCACCGTGGCCTCCTGCAGGAACACCTAGCTCAGTCCAGAGCCACAGGGGGATTTTGGGAAGCTGTGGAATGTTGTCCTGTGTACAGAAAGCCTCTCTGACCTCCAGCTCCTTTTACATTTGTGTGTTACGTTTTTCTCCCTTTGTGCACGCAAGTGCTTTGCGCTTTGTTGATGCACTTTTGAGTGATGGTAAAACCTCTCAGCCCCCACTGGCTGCAGTTCCTGGGATCCTGCTCAGAGTGAATGGGGGCAGCAGAAGGCAGCTCATACCCAGCAAGAAGGGACCCACCAGGCCTGGTTTTTGGAAAGTACAAGTTTAGACAAGTAGCAGGTGGAATTCCGGCGTGGTAGAGTCTGACTGATTTTGGCCCCGCTGTTTCCAGGCTGTGCTCCATGGAACAGTGGTTGGTTGTGGAGAGCTGGCTGCCTGCTCAGCCTTTGCCTTCCTTGTTTCCAGCTGCTCCAGCATATTAAAAGAGAGTAAAAATGCACTAAATATTTCCTAATGTTCACTTTCCATAAAGACACCTGCTGTTGCTGGCATGGAAGGGTGAATGGCAGAAGTTTTTCATAACATACTGAGCCATTGTCCAAACTTTCATATAAAGTGTGCTGATGGATACTTGCAGCTACTTTTGAGTAAAATGAACCTTATTGTTAATGAATTCCATAAATCTGAGATACCTCCACTGAGTGTCATCCATTTTAATGAGTGTTTGGAAGTGGTTAAGTGACTGACACAAAGGTTTGTGGCCTCCCTTTAGAATATTTTAAGCTGCAAGTTGTGCTGTTTGTGTTCCAATAGATAGTTTTCCCTGTGGTTTTGCCCCTTTGTTAATTTGTGGATTTTTTTTTTCTGTCCCAACTTTTACAACAGGTACATTGCTTTGAAAATCATAGTGTTTTACAAGTAGTTATCTTCATTTCATACCTGCTATTGGTTGCCATGTTATTCTGAATTTTCTAAACTGGAAAGCATAATTGCTATTGAGGAAATATGAACAGACTGACCTAATAAATGCCAGGGGGGAAAAAAAAGAATAAAAAGCAATTAATTCCTTCAAAGGAGCATTTTAGTTTCCAAAGCTGTATCAGGCTGACAAGAACAAAGTGATTCCATCTGGAAACAAATCCTTTTTCCAAATACATTTCATAAAAAAGAAGTTGCAGGGCAGTCTGCAGCTAGGCAGGGTTCATTTTGCCCGGACAAAACGCTGCAAAAGTACTTAGCAGTAAGTTTTAAATGTTGGATTCCTGCAGGGTGGAAATCCCTCTGCTGCCCAGCAGGCCAGTGTAGGTCTGAAACATCATTCCAGTTTTTCAGAAATAACACAGTTCCCTGTTTGGCTTTGCTAGTGCACTGCAGGGACTGCCACACATCCAGTTAATTGGGATACTCATGGTAAAATCTCAATTGGCTCAGCAGAAGAGAAGGAACAACCTTCCTAGGCAGTGAGACTGTTCCTGGAGAGAGGAAAAGCTCATCCTTTGTTAGACCAGCTTCCCTGGCTGGAAGGAAGAGAGAGTTCTGTCTTCACATCCTCCAGTTTCTTCTTCCAGACCTGCACCTTTCATACCCATGGGCCATTTGTTTCTGTCTGTGTTGCCTTCAGGGTGAGAGATAGGAGTCTTCTCTTGCTTCAGGACTTAGGAAGTTGCCCTTTGCCACATGTGAATTTTGAAAGCACAGTGGAACAGACTAAGAAATAAATGACCAGTTTTGGAGGGCATTGCTCATGGGGTGCAGTGTAATTTTTGTTCAGCTATGGGTAGAACATAATTTACAGCTAGATCTTGCTTCAGAGGGTGTATTTAGTAGTTTAATGCTGAATAGGGTACAGAAGATTCTCTCTTCCTTCTTTTGCAGAACAAGATTCAATGTGTTCCACTTCAGATTGCTTTTTTATTAGGGTTATTAAAGAGACTCCATAATACAGCCTAAAACAAGTATGCATTAGTAGGCACCCATCAATTCTTGTTTGAAATTTTTGCAAATTTAACTGCAATTACATCCTGCACTGTGTGTCCATGTAATTCATTTTTCTCTACCTGTGGCACGTTGCTAAAAGCCTTAAAAAAACGAGCTGTCTACTGAGAATGTTGGTTAACGGAACATCCAGAGCTGAACTGGCTCAGGCTGAAATACAAAATAAATTATTCCTCAGTCTCAGCAGCATCATCAGTAACGTTGAGACTGTCCCTGGTTGCTGTCCTGAGTAATTGCAGTGTGGTTACAGCATTTTGGCCTTGCACAGAGGAGTTCAGATGCTGCAGATGCCTCAAGTGGCGGTGCAGGCTGTGAGTGTGTCACAGCCTGGGTAGGAAGAACCTTCCTCTGTGTTTCTGCACCTCATTTCAGTGCTGCCATCTGTTCTTTCTTTCAGATCCAACTTCAAGCTGCTGGCTGTCAGTGGGAAGCTCTATGCCATCGGTGGGCAGTCCCTTTCCAACGTGGAGTGCTACAACCCGGAGAATGACTGGTGGAATTTTGTGGCCTCCATGCCAAACCCTCTTGCAGAATTCTCAGCTTGTGAATGCAAGGGCAAGATCTACGTCATTGGGGGATACACTGCGCGAGGTAACAAGTTTTGTTGTTACTTCTTGGTGGTTTTTACCAAGGCCCAGATGATTTTCTCCTGTTTTTCAGGAAAGCTTTCGAACTTGCGTAGAGGGCTGTGTAATGCTGATTAAAACACGTAGAAATAAGTTGCTGGTAGAAAACAATTGTCAAACAAAACAAAACAGTAGCTCTGTCAGGGAAGAATCAGGTTTTTGGGGGTTTTTTTTCAGAGCCTGTGTGGAGCTGGGACTCTTTTACTTGGAGACAGCAAACTGATGGGTACTTCAGCACCCAGCTTAGCCAGTACTCCTTTTCTTAGATTTTGATCACACAGTATAGAGAGGCCTCTCCAGGTACACTTTGCTTACTTTTTAAACCCTGGTTTAGACTGCCAGAAGGAAAAATTCATAGAAAATATCTGCCTGCCTTAGTATTTCTCATGTATTAATAGATGTAATGGTCTTTTCACTACAGTATTTCAGTGTTTCAAAGGCAAATTCAAGCAATACCTAATAACTGAACTGAACAATCAAAAGCTGAAGCAAGAACCAACACTTTTATCTTATTTAATTTCTATACCAAGTTTTCTGAGGACACTGTACAGAGGGAATGATTTGAAGTTTCAATCTCTTCTGGCAATTACTTTTCATTTATCCATTGTGTGAATGAGTTCAGTTAAAAAGAGCTCCCATTTGTGCATTCCTTAGTGCCATTTTTTGGGAGGAAGACATTTTCTCAGTGCCATTTTTTGGGAGGAAGACATTTTCTCAGTGCCATTGTTTGGGAGGAAGACATTTTCTCAGAGTTTCAGAAGTCAATTTTTTAAACATGTCAAATGTTCGGTATTTACCAGGATTTCGTAAGTTTGAATTTGGCCTTTCCCCACTTCAGTTGACCACAGCAGTTTTAAGGGCTTTCATTCCAAACAGAATGAAATTAGAAGAAAGATCAGCTTCTACAGACAATACTGCAAGCACAGCTAAACTGATATTACAACAAGCTTCTAGTGTCAGAGCAGATTTGAGCTCTGAATCATTTTAAAGTTTATAAAAGACACGCTGCCAACCCCTTAAGGTCCTTCTGGTAATGAACACCTTCAAACTCACTTTGTTCAGACCATTCTGACCCAGAGCCTGGTGGCTTCTGTTAGGAAAATGTGCCCGTGTCTATATGGAGAGCTGTGGTGTGCTGTGTGTGCTGCAGTCCCAGTCCTCTGGTCACTTCCACTACAGGATCTGCTGGAGTCATTGTGTTCCCTCATGTCCAGCACTGGGACTCTGAGATGTCTGGCATGAACACACTTGTCATGCTGTGAGACGAGAGAACGAGGAGAAGGGGCTGAAACAGGTTAATGGGAAGTCTTGTCTCTAGAGACCATGGTTAGGGGTTTGGCATTTTTATCTAGAGAGAGAGAAAGAAGAGGTAAGGTGAAAAACCTCTGATTTGGTTAAGAGTGCTACACAGTTATGGGAGGACCAGCTTTTCTCCTGCACCCTCTGCACGCTGCAAGTTCCTTTTCTGATGCTTGTGCTGTGCTTTCATCAGACTCCCTCCTCCTGGTGTCCTGAAGAGGAAGATCAGCACGTTGCTGATTCAGATCCTGTTCTTTTAAAACTCCTGACCCAAGGGATGTGCAGTCAGGATTGCTGCCCTGTGTCAGGCTCTTGCCTTGCTGCCTGTGAGTTCAGCTGAAGGAGAGTTGGGAGTTACCTCTGGTTTCCTCCACACTCCAGGGAATTGCTGCTCCCCTCCAAATCTTTGTCATTTTCCAGGTCTTTTCCTAAAAGCCTTTTTCAATGGAAATATGGCAGTAAAACATTAGGAAGTCTTGAGCAGTGGATAACTAGCACATTTAGGCTTCTGTTTAAATCCAGGATCACTCAGGATAACAAACACAGCTGTGCTTGTTATAAATAATTTTCTGAACAGGAGTATAGAATCAGCTTTCCTGTGACATCTTGGCTTAGGACAGGTAGCAGACTTAGAAACCAGAATTACCTGAGTTACACTGGTGATTTTCCTTCCAAATTAAGCCAATGTCAGAAAGTGTTAAGACCTAAAGATCTGAGGAACACTAAGGTTTATTTGCTGGTTTGCTACATTTACTACATAAAACACTTCCAGCAATTAATGTTTTTTGTGTTATTTTTAGTAATTTTTGGTATTTTTGTATATACCTCAGTTTTGGTAGATTTTGTAGGCTGTTTTTTAAATTTGTGTAGAGCTTTCTCCTGAGAATGAATTTTCCAAAAGAAGGAAGGATCTGGAATTTCCCACTGTAAATGATAATGACACTTCTTGAATAAAGTTCTTCTCTTGAATTTCCAGCTCTCAGTTAGATCGTAGAATAGAACCTAGATCTTAATAGAAATTCTATGTCAGGTACTGTAGTATTCACATTTTGTGTTGTGGGTTTTGTTTTGGGGGTTCTTTTTTGTTGTTTCTGTGGATATAAAAGACCCAGGCTGTGAACTGAGTGTGTGAGGGCCACGTTGCAATGGACATCTATTTCATACATCTCCTCTGAAATAGCACATTTTCCAGGGGAAGTTTACTGCTATAGATAGTCATAGAAACCTAATTGGGACTTCTCCTCCCCTTAATGAGTCAGAGAATGATAGTTAGGTTGTAGACAAAGGTCATCTATATGTAGAGCTGCAGTTTCACAGAGCACTGCCATGAAAAGAATCAGAGTGCAAATGCTGGATGGAGCAGCACCTCCCTGATCATGCCACTGATGTACTTCATTCATGACAATCCAGTGATATTTCTGGCTATTTATGCCTGTGCCCTTAGAGAACTTTTCAGTATTTCCCTGTCTGCTCTTCCCCCTGGGAGCTCATCTGGAAGTCATCATGCAGGACATACTGGTAATGTGGAGCAGATTTAATAAAAGACCTGTCTGGAGTCTGCAAACCTGTTCCTGCTTGTCACTTGAGGTTGGATTTGAGCTCAGGTCTCCAGAGACAGGAACTGAATTTACTGAGCTGTGTGCATTCTCTGATAATTTGGTGAAGCCTTGGGCAGAGCCAGGGTCATCACTGCACCATAAATCAGGGTGGCATTGGAACAGTTTTGTGGAATAACACTATTGCAAACACCTGCAGCCACTGAGTTGTGAATTATGGAGATGATTTCAGCCTCTTTCTGAGCCTCTGCCTAATGGCAAAGTGCAGAGTCCCTGGTTCTTAGATGATTTTGCACTGTGTGTTTCTCCTTTTATAAGGTGCCCTCAGGTCATCCAGGCCACTTGCTGAAACGAAATCAGCTTTACAAATTTTATTCCATGAAACTTTGATTGGTGGAATGAAATGCGAAGAACCAAAGTTAAGCTTGGATGATAAGTCCTCATTTGACAGCCATTAATGAAGTGTATTGTCTTCATGATAGGTTGATTCATCTGTGGCCACTTCTGGAGGGCAGAATATTGCTGCATTTCCCTCTTTGTAAAAAAATACTTACGTATCAATCAGAGACAAAATTAAAAGCATAAGCTAAAAGATAGGGATTATTCTGCTAAAACCTGCAGGCCCAGACAATTTACATCATGTAATGTGCCAGAAGTAGCATAATTTTTTTTCCCCTGTGCCAAGGAACAGAACGTTCAAAGTTTCTTTTCAAGGGCAAAAAGCTGCACTTGTCAGTGCTCACCATTTCTCCCCTGGCTTGCCCTGCAAGTGTGTGAGCAATCTGCAGGAAAGGCTGGGATGCTTCGTAGGGAAGAAAAATGCTCCCCTATTTTGGGTTTCTCAATATTTTTGAGGGTCCAGCCCTTGCAGAGAAGTGGCTAAAATCAATTATCAAGACGGCATGATCGAGTGTGTCTTGGAAAAGCAAAAAAGGTTTTAATAAGGAAAAAAAATAATAAACAAGAAAGAAAATAATAAACGCAAAGGCATAGCCCAACCCAGTGTAAGGACAGATCTCCATACACTTGCTACAACACCTTGAAAAGCACTGAGCTGCTTTCTTCTCTCTCTTTAGTACTTAATAGTTCAGGTGGGTGTAGAGGTTTGAAAGCAAAACCAGTGAGAAACTCCAAGTCAGAAATGCAGTTTAATAGGAAGAAAAGAAAAAAAGAAGTAAAATAAAATAAATGCAATAATACAAAAGACAACTGACAGTCAGAATACAACCTGATACCCTGTTGGTCACGGTGTTGGAAACACTCCAAAAGCAAACCCTCCTGGACTGTCAGATGGGGTCCTGTTGGAAGTAGAGGTGTTCCTGTAGAGAAAGGATCCAGAGATGGGTCCAAGTCTTCCTTTCGACGTCCTTTGGGAACACTGGATGTCTGGTGACACTTGTGGCTCCTTTTTATCTCTGTGGAAATGGTTTGGCTCCTCCCTGGGTAGAGCATCTCACAATGGGATGATGTAATGTGTCATGTCATTGGGTGAGCTTTAATGGCCCATTAACAGGAGTTAATATCCCTGTATCCCCATGGAGGTAATGAGTGGCACTAGGGTGATAAGCTTTAACAGCCCATTAACAGAAGATATCCCCTGGGAGGGTGGAAAGAGATAAGAAACAATGCCCCACCCATTTTTAACAGCTGGCTTGTTATCAGAAAGGCAGCCACCCCCTCTCTCCTGGAGTTACAACAGATAAAGTAAAAAAACCACCTCCCCAACTGGGTTTCAACAGATGGAATAAAATGAACATTTTTTATGGTTACATAACCCGAGATAGTGGGCTGTTTGGCTCTTGATTCAATGAAATCAGCAACAGGCTTCGAGTTACACTCTCCAAGCCCAGTCCATGCCTCTCTGCTGGCACTGAGCCAATTACAATGAAAAGAGCACAGAACTTTCTAGTTAAACTTTCCAAAACGTCTAAAAGTAAACTAAAACTCCTTCCTTATCGAGATCTCCACTTGGGAGTGGAGGATGCTTTGCTACACCCCCCACGAGTGCCTTCTGACAGAATGATTTATCTGTGACTGTCTCCTCTCTGTTTCAGGCAGGAACATGAGCATCCTGCAATACTGTCCCACCTCTGATTCCTGGACCAACTTGGAGCTGTGCGACGTGCACGTCCGCAAGCAGCAGATGCTGTCTGTGGAGGAGACCATCTACCTGGTGGGGGGCTGCATCCTGGACCTGGCCCCCAACCAGAGATCCAGCCCCGGCGAGGACGTGCTGACAGTGCAGTCCTACAACACTGCCACCAAAGAGTGGCTCTACCTCAATGAGAACTCATCCAAATCCGGCCTTAACTTGACTTGCACTCTCCACAACGATGGAGTCTATATTTTGAGTAGGAATATTACTCTGTCTTCCAGCTTGGAGCAGCGTCTCTTCCTGAAGTATAACATCTTCACGGACACTTGGGAGTCACTGGGGCGCTTCCCAGGCTTTGGACAAAACATTCTGATCTGTTCTATGTATTTGCCTGATAGGCGAGAAGTGTAACAGCACAAGGGTTTTCTTTTCAGTTCATTAATCGTTTTTTAATGAAACACTGCTCCCTCTGAGTAATTCCATTTTCAGACTGTAACGTGGTTGAGTAATGCAGGCATAAAATACTGATTCTGTTCTCTGAAAAGGTTTCAGAATCCAATATGAAGAGAAATGCTTCCAGAAACGGTTTTAAATATGTCAATTTAAAGATTTTACTGGTTTGGATTGAAATATCACCAGGTATTGTTTGCAATTTAAACATAAAATTATTGTGTTGGCAACTGATTCCAGAGTTCCAAAGGCAAAACTGATCAGTCTGGTTTTATTCTTCATCTTAATAGAGAGTGTAGAACAAAACATATACATTTTAAAAGTTTTTTTAGGTGTTTAATTCAATAAAGTAAATAATTAGTATAATGAAAACCACAACAGGATTTATTTCTTTCAAAATACAACTTTTACTCAAGCAGTGTTCTGTCAAATGCACACTGTTTCAAATTGTTTATACTATCCCAGTTTTATCTCTTCTATGGCAGCAAGTGAGATTCCCAAAGGGGCCAGCAGTCGAGGTCCCATCAAGAAGAACATCCTCCACAATTATTTGTAGTGCAATGCTTTGCCAGGGACTGGTAGGAATTACCTAGAGGCTACTGATTGGAAAGTAGATGCTCCTTTAATGGAAGTTGGCAGCAATTCTTGCTACTATTAAGATAGAGATAAAAAGGCTCTTTATTCAAAGGATGGAGTTTCCTAATTGTCAGAAAGGTTTTAGTTACGTGGTTGGTGTTATGTAATACTTTAAACTGAGTTTTAAAGAGCAAATTGTAGTTGGCAACAAGCTGCATGTTGTGAAAATGTCCCTGAGCACGTGCAGAGGTGATCCTGATTGGTAACACTCCTGTGGGACACACATGGAAGGTTTGGCTCTTGTAAATGACTCCCTGAACACGTCCCCCAGAGCCAGGGACGTGTGAATGTTGGCTCTTTCTTGTGTCACCAGGAGAGGTTGCCTCAGGTTTGCCGCACAGTGTTGTTCCTCTCTGTAAAGGGCAGTGTAAGGTGGTCACTGTGAGCACTCCTTTGTGGGGATTCTGGAGTGGACACTGCAGGAGCTTCTCCCAGTTCCTGCCTCTTGCCTGAGAGAATTGCAGCCATGGCTGGTCCCTTTTCTCCGTGTAGCTGACAAGGGCAAAAACATCTTTTTGAGGTGCCTGCCCAGGTCTGGAAATGTGGCCTCACAACAAGGAGAGGAAAAACTCTGGGTCACCATGAGAAGGGCCAGGGTAGATGTGCTAGACACATTGCATGGATGCTGGTTCTGTTCCAGCTGTTTATCCACATGATAAGGTGAGATTTAAAAGACCTGAACACATTCCTAGTGTGTGGAGATGTCTCTTTTTGTTTCTTCATTAGAATTCAGGAATTTTCTTTTGAAGAGAGGGGCCTTTTGTACAGAGGAGGAGGCAGCAATGGCTCCCCAAGGTCCTTGTTTTTCCATGGTTTTGAATGAAATCAGTTCTTGCTAAAGGGTTACCAGTCCTAAAGTGCCTTGCGAGTCACTGCTCACACATTAACCTTGGTGCTTCCAATCACCTGTAGCAACCCAAACAGAAAATCCCAGGAAACTTCTCCAGAATGAGGGCATTCGTGTTTGAACATTTTTAGGATGAAAGCAACCACAACACAAGGTGTTTCAGATATCTAAGATTTACCTTTTTGGGTGGAACTTTGGCAGCCTGGTGGAGAATGTTGTGCCTCAGCCAAAGCTGGTGCCTGCCACTCAGCTCTGTATGACTTCAATTAGCTAAGTCCACATTGATGTGTTTTTATTTCTTTTGAAGATATTGTGCAGCTGCTGTGTTTTGACAGCAGTATCAGACCACACAATTGCTCTTCTGCAATGAAGCAATAAGGTGACTTTCACCACATGCTTCTTTCAGAAGTATTTCAGAATAAATATAAGCAGGGTGCTATTGCCTGGGGACAAATTACCTTGGTCACATTATGCCACTTGTTTCCCTAAATTTCTTTTCAATTCCAGATTCCGTACCCTACAATCAACTGTGACCAATATTGGTGAAGGGAATCACATCCAAGTTGCAGTGTTCCCTTTCCTAGCAAATTAACCAAGAAACCCCATCACTCCTGGGTTTGCAGTGGGGTATGTCAAATCAAGTCCTTTCAAACCCATTCATTTCTTAGTGCACTCATAACTCTAAAAACCATGACATCATCTTCTAGGTGTGATTACTGTTTTTCAGAAGAGGCCTTTCCACACTGGGTTTATCTTGGTTTCAACTTCCAGCAATCAAGTGACCACCTTGAAAACCTGCTCAAATGCAGAAGACAAAGATGTGTCTGACTGGAAATACAGTCACACCCTTTTGCCAGTCTGTGGTGCAATTGACTCCTACACTGACATCTAGCAGTACTGCAGTCACAAAACTGGTGTTTAATTTGGTGGTAGCATTAATTAGTGTAATAATCTAAATGTACTGCATTACTACAGACTGAAATAAAAATAAATGTGGAGTTTTTTTCAACAGAATCCTTTACAGAGAAGTATGCAGTGTGTGTGGCCCCACACCTCGGGGAAGAAACTGAAGGCTGTAATGACTGTCTTGTGCCCTGTTCATTTTCTATCAGTTCTATACTTCATACTCATTTTTATATTTTGTGGCAAGGAAAAGTATCTGAGAGCTATTAGCAGAATAATTAAAACACTGCTTTTTAGCTGATGGAAACGTTCAGTGATCCAGTGTGTTCTCCTTTCTCTGGTGGTGAGAGGAAAAGGTCCTTAATTTTAGAAGTAGCCAAAGAGTCCTTGCAGTCTGATCAACTGGAAATTTCTCTGTTGTCCTCATGTTGCTCCTAACTTACCATGTGGGCTTGGAGAGATCCTTCCAGCATCTCTAAAAGTGACACGTGAGTAGGAATGTTCATCTTGTGGCAACACAAGGTTTATCTGGTTTGTTGTTCCTGAGCATGTGAAGTACCTTTGTCCTTAGTGCTGTAACTGCTTCCTTGGCTATTCAGACTGCTTCAGCAAGTGCTAATTACTTCAACTTCTGCTAATTATTTGCATTTTGAACTAATGGCTATTTCCAGCCTGTTCCTTTCCTTCCTTCTTGGTTTTTTCTGTTTGGTCAGCCAGCAGTCTGTAGTCCATCTAAGTTTCCTGATCCTGATATTCCTAAGTCTGTATCTAATTTCCAGACTGCTGCTTTCCTGCTCTGTCTGGGTTATCCAGTGCTTTATATATCCACTATTTATCTTCTCTGCCTCATGGGCCAATTCCCCTTGATACTGACCAGCCAAAGCTGACTATGGTAGAGGATGATCCTGAGTTGAAAGAAAGAGCAACTGCCCCCAAAGCCCTGAGGGAGGAATAAACAGAAAACTCTGGGAACTCGGTCCCTCCTCGTAAAATGCAGAAACATTTAAGAAGATTGCTCACATCAAGGCTAAAAGTGAGCATAAAAGTTTCTTCCTTTCTGGGAATGGTTTGTGGTTTTCGAAGTGAAATAAGAGAGTTGTGTGGGGCTTAATTTTAATCTCTCTAGCTGCTTTCCATGGGTTTCCCTTTCTGCCCTCTCGGCTGACCTCTCTTGAGTTAATATCTGTGTTTTACATTCTTTGAGGATTTTGCCTTTCTACATCAGTTTTGCTGAATTCACATGGCAGCAGTTCGTTGGTCTTTTCTGTCTTGCTCTCCTTTTCACACTCATCTGTGTCTGTCACAAAGTGGTTTGTAATTCAAGTGTAACCTTTTCATGTAGCCAATTTTGGGCTCTGGGGAGAGAAACCTAAAAGACAAAGCTACAGATGTTCAGTTTCCTTTCATCCTCATTTCAGTGAGACATGATGCTGCAGGCACTCTCTTTGTGGGAGTTGGTCTGTGTCCATGACAGGACAGAGAAGGGAGGGCACAGAATGTAACAGCATCATTTAGCATATTACACGCTCAAAGCCCCCCACATACAGAAATTACTCCTCCCTGCCATCCCTGGGAGGTAAAATACACTCTGTAAATGGTGTTAAACCAGAGACATCCTTGCAACAGCTGTTGGCAAGATCAGCAAATAAATAGGTGTTGATCAAGAGCCCTCCTCGGAGGGAAGAAGCTGTCAGAGTGTGCGGTTATATTGATTTTGCACTTAGAGCAGTGGCCAAAGGGTGGCTCCCCAGCCCCACAGTAAGGCTTAGGAACCAGAGCTGATGCTCTCAGACAGAAAATTCAAACCCCTTTACTGCCATTCTCGGACTGTGATTTCCATCTAACCAGCTCTGAGCCTGGTTTAGTGCAACCTCTGGGTTGGCATTTTTTATTTCCTGAGAAGGAGAGTGGAGTTTGGAAAAGGAGTCTGGATTTTGCAAACTGATAAGGATCATGCATTCACAGATTTAAAATTACTCTCACAATTAAACATGCTATATGGATTTATTTTTTTTTTAAGCAGTGACATTACCAGTAAACACATGCTGTTATGTCCTGTGAATATCAGTATTTTCTAAAGATTCAGTTTTTTATTGCAATTAGAAGAGTAAACCAGGAATCATTGTAATTCCTGTACTTTTCTAGTGGAAGGCTGATTATACAGGATCCATTTTTAGAGTACCCAGTTATATGATGTGCTGCACATCTTCAACCTATATATGCTTCAGGAGGAGAGAAGGACATTCAGCACCTGAGCAAAGATGTTTCCTGTTTGTTGGTACTTAGACCATTATTTAAGATTGAGCAGTGAACACAAACTCTGAATCATCCTTCCCTCACTCTATTTTTCAGTTGAAATTTATGATCATTTGCTCAGGTGATTTTCCACTCTTGGATGTTTTCCAGCTGTATTAGAGGGTGTGTCTTGTGATAAGAACACCTTTTATAAATAATTTTCAGCATCTTCAAAATTACTTACTCTATAAACTTTCTGGTTTACTGTTATTAGTCATGCTTTGAAAAATGATTTTGTAGAATTTTGAGTACTCTTCTGTACTAAGTATTGACAATATCAGGGATTTCAATTGTAAGGGCAGGGAAATATCTGTAGCTCTTCAAGGACATGACTGACTTCAGCTGTGCAAGGTCTGAAATGTAAAAAGTGTCTACTTCATTTCCTTTGAAGCTTAGTCTAATTTACAGTTAACTAATTTAATTATGTGAATTTACTAATTCCAAGTTTTACACCATTCACTGAAGTTAAAGCACTTGCAATTGAGCAGTTTTTGGAGGTGATTGTACAAGGGCTCTGTGTTCATCTTTGGATATTGTTATTACAATTTACTTTTTCTGCTGGGACTGTTACAATTGTGTGGTGTCCCATTCAATGCCTTTTTATTTGGTTGTAAGGGAAGTTTTTCCCTCTTACAGGTGGGGCCTTGATTAATTGTGAAGACCAGAGTTGTGTCATTTGAGAATGTGTATTTTGAAGTTGTAAATTATTGATTGATGATAGCTGCAGTGAAGCCCATAAAAACATGATTTTGGGTGATGGGGTGGAGGTAAAGCTAGGAAAGAGATGCTTAGGGACAGCCACTCTCCAAACTTCCAGGCATAAGCGACTTTCAATTGCAGAATCAGGCAGAAATAGATTTAAAACAACTCCTTTTTTCCCCTCTTTCCATCTCTCCTGCTACAACTCAAACCCTTTCAGTCACAGTAATTTGTGGCAAAACATCTGTGTACCTGGAAGAGAATGTTGGTGGTGAGATAGGAATGTGCTGCTCCTGCAGGTGATCCCTTATCCAGAGCTGCTGCTGCTTGGCAGGGCAAGAAACCTTCCTGCAGCTTTCCTGGAGGACACTGATGGCTCTTTAATGTGTGTGTGTGTGATGGTCAGTGAGGCAGGGAGAGGAGTCACAGAAGCACTATTGTGTACCTGATAAAAAGGGCACAATAGCCTTGTAGAAAAACTTTTTTTTTTTTTTTTTTTTTTTTTTTTAGTAGAGATTGATCCCAAGCCTTTTGATGTTAATAAAAAGAGCCAGTTTGGAATTAGGCACATGATTGAGTGGATTTGATAATTCTGAAAGAATCCAAAGGGATGTTAACTGCACAACTGGCTGATGAAAGAAGAGGCATAGGCTTGGAGAGCCTTGGGACAGTTTGATCTCTGATATACCCCATCTGTGGTTTTTGAATTTCACTGTGAAGTTGTCCATTGTGTTAGTACAAGTTTATCAAATATACTGGCTCTGAAAAAAAAATCAGGAGAATGATGTTTTCCTAGGAATATCTGGGGAGAAGGTGAACATCTCTACAATTATGCTGGTGGGGAATCACGGAGAAAACATTGCTCTCACCCTTCTGATTCTGACCAGCAAAGCACTTCTCTGTTTCCTTGTACCAAGAAATGTGGTGTGAGGTGAGGTTGAAATGTTTTACTTTAAATCCTGGTGCTGTGCCATTTTTATTTGTTTGTTTTCTTGCACAATAGGATCTTAAAAAAAAATAATAAAAAATGTTGTATCCAGGCATTGGATCCTTCTCTCACAGGCTGTGATAATGCCACAGCCAACAAAATGATCTGAGTATGGTCATGTGGGGCTGACAGGCATCCCTGTTTTACTGTCAATATGTACAAGTACAGAAGATTTATTTGTACGAGGATTAGAATTTTGGCTGATATTCCATGCAAGGTGAAACAGCTCCAGGAACTTTTTGAGAATGATACACCTCAGGGTGGTTTCCCTCTATAGGAAAGATAAGGGTGTGTCCCACATGGGGATTTGAAATCCTTGAGGAAGAGGATAGACTTATGCCTAAATCTCCTGTGCCTTGGCAAATCTCCCGGTAAACATACTCTCTTCTTTCTTCATTTTGAATGGGTAACTAGTTTTTGTTATTTGCTTAAGCCCAAAAAAACCCAAAAAAACCCCAAACCAAAACCAACCAACCAACCAATTGTGAGGCTTTACCTGGGATAATTAAATAGTCTTTTTTTCAGAAAATAAAATATTTACGCCTAGATATCTACACATCAAACATCTGTACAACGCACCCAAATCAGGGTGTTCAAGCTTGTTTTTCCTGTATATTAATTCCCTTGCTTTATCTTTTAATCTGTTTCAGCTACTGAAGTATTGAAATGAACATTGTTCCTGCTGTGTCCTCTGAGTATTGATAAACCAGCTCATGAAACAGGAGTGTCTGTATGTCCATCAGCCTGCAATAATTGTACTTGTCTGTGGGGAATTGGACAAGGCTCTTCTGGCTGGGTGTTTTCATCGGGAGGTTGGTCACAGTGGGCTGAGCCAGCTGCTCAGGACTGGCAGTGAAGGCTGACTGTCACTTTGAGGAGTGAGAATTGGTCACTGTGGCCATAATGGCCAGAGAACATCCCCTTTCCGAGCAGCATCATTTAATAGGAGCTCTGAAATTGTTTCCTTCTGAATTTCTGTTGATCCATCCGCCCTCCAACACCCTCAAATCAGAGAGATTTTCCCCTGCCAGCTGCGTTGCCTAAAAAGTTCCACTCTCTCCATGGCCCCTGAGGTCCAAAGCAAACACACAGGAACATAAACCTGCTCACCCCTCCTGAGCCCAGCACTCAGCTGCCTCCTCACCCCTCCAGTGATCAATAAAAGTCAGAAAGGAAAAAAACAACAGCAAATACTTGCGCCCCACTTGGTACCAGAGACCCCCAAGTCACTGGCAGCAGGAAAAATCACTTTTTTTGGCAGACTTTACTTGGGAACAGTCGTCCTTGGCTCCAGGCCCCTCAGTCAGTCGCCATAAATAGCTGGAAATTCAACCTGTCAAGCTGTTCCCTGCCAGTCTAACACCTACTTCCTTCAGGTGCCACAGGGTGGGACATATTAGGAACTCAGCAGCCCATTAATTCTTTCCTGGTTTCTGTGGGAGGTCTTCACAGAAGTTCAGGGTTTTCTTCAGAGGCAGAAAATTTGGGATTTGAATTCCAGCCTCTGTAGCAAGCATGGATCATATATATTAATCCTAAAATCTGTCAGTCTTTTTGCCAGTCTCTCAAATGCGCTTGTGCTTTAAAAGTGAATGAAGGCAATGGTCAGGAAAATGTTGTGGTGCAATGAAAAAGTGAATTGAGGTGCAGAGTATCCTGTAATTTTAGTGTTCACAGATAAGTACAGCAATGGCAACATAGGAAAAAGGGGCAAAGATTTATTTTTATCATGGTCTGTAATGCCTTAAACATGGGGCCATTAAATTTCAGCCTCTCCAGAATGGACTCGAATTCAAAAGTTCAGTGCTTAAGTGCCTTCTGAAGTGTTTCTAATTAGGCATGTAGAAGATCTAGTCAATCACTCTGAGCTGTTTCTGTAAATTTTACTAAGCAGCTTTCTGTATCTTCCTCTCTTGAAAGCTTTGCAACTTGTGAAAGCACTGTTTGCTCAATGGAACAGATTAAATTGGGTTGGCCTCCCTGGAGCCATGTTATCTGGACAGAAATAGTGCCTCACTTCCAGTGTGGAAGTGCAGCTCTTCCAGTTCAAATCTCCACAGTTTTTGTGCAATGCATTCCAGATAAGAAATTGCAAATATATTTTGTTTGTCTTGTCCATTGAGAGCTGTTGAGCAGTGATCAGCAAACAGGAACCGTGTGACGCAGGAGAAAATGCAGTGGGGTTTATTTAAAGCATGAAAATGTAGCAACAGAGAAAGTGCATGTTCAAAGGAAGAGAGGCAGAGAAACAAAAGTACTTGGAAATAAAGGGTCTATATCTGTACAACAAAGTGATAACCTGGGTTTGGATGCACAGCACTTTTGTGCAGGTGCCTGCCCACCAATTTTGTCCTTCCTTTAAGCAGAGTTTGTTCTGTCCAGTGCTGAGAGACATCTTTTCATTTTGCACCCATTCATTTCCTCTCCCATCTCCTGCGCTTCCCATGACTGGGAAGTCTCTTGCATGTTGTAGATAATTTTGGGAAGAGGGAGCAGCAATGCACATCTCTCTGTCCCTTGTTTTCTGACAGCAGTAGCTGTTAAGGAATACTTAGGGCCCAAAGTTCTTTACTGCATTGTTCACTTAAAACTGCCTTTCTGTTGGAAGTAATGATCTATCAATTTGTGGCTCAAATCTGCAGAACAAATACTGGTTTTGATCTCATGTTGTGACTCTGATGGGATCCCAACAACTGTGAAAATTATTTATTTGATCGTTTCCTACAAAGACCTGGGAGAATATTGCATAGCACTTTTTTGGTGATCTCAGAAAAACCACTTCTCAGGCTTTGCCAGCGCAGATCTCCATGGTTTGCAGGTGATCTCTATGAAAAAGGAAGCAGTGGGGAATACTCAGAGCAGAAGTCTTAGGCTGAATCCTACTGATTTGCATCAGAGAGTGGATTTTTACAGCAGTAAGAGGTGGCTGGGTAAGGGAGGGAAAGATGTGTAGCCCTTCCTAGAACCCTGCCAGCATTTCACAGTGAACTTGTTCCAGGTGGTTTAATCAGTTTGATCTGTTCTGGGTCAGGTGTTGCATTCAGAGTTTTTTTGTATGAAGAAATGTTCCTCAGCAGGCTCAGATCAGAGTGAATCTGCCTTGGTGGAACTTCAGAGCCCAGTGAAATTAGGAGCAAGAACTCCCTTTTCTGCATGTCTTTGAACCAGAACAACACAGAACCTGGTGCCTGCTTGGCCATGGCACCAGGGCAGCTTTTGTGCCAGTCTGTGACACCTTCAGCTGCTCCTCTGGTGAGAATCTGCAAGGACCTTGTGGTTCCACTGCTTTTGGTCTGGGTATGTGTATAAGAGCCTGTGCACACCTTCCTCCAGGTCCCTACTCCAAAGATCTTCCTGTCACTGTTACCTCTGTGAAGCTTTTCCTTCAACTTTAAGGGAAGCATTACCTAAAAGAAATTCATTTCCATATGGTCCCTCTCACTCGAGATGGTTTTGAGTGCCCAATTAAAAATTTAACACTCCTAGCACATAAAAACCACAGAGTTAAAATAACCTTATCATTTGAAGCATAAAAACTTATTAATTCTCAAGTTTTATGTGGATCTATACCCTAGGAAAGATGGATTTAATGACATCTTAATGATCTACATGCTCTGTCCTAAACTTACAATCCCAAATATAATTTTAACACAAACTCCCATTTGCCACATGCTATAAAAGTTTTGCACTTTGCATTGTTCAAGAACATTTCCAAAAGTAAACTCATATACCTAGCATAAACCCAATGCACTTATTCCACAGCTATAATTCACTGCTTTTGTGAAGTATACCATGCATTCTATAAATATTTAGCATATAATATAGTTCCTTTAGTAAATATTTAAGTACCTATCAAACCTATTCCAGCACAGATGCAGACTTCCCCACGATGGGGGGAAGAAAATGTTGCTAGGGGTTGCTGTACCAAATGCTATACCAAGTGCACAGCCTGCTTTTGCAACAGCAGTGCATCTGTTATCTAGAATAAATATATGACTTTGACTCTGAAAGGATTGTTTGTATGAAGTAAAAAGCTTCCATGAGTAGAGGGTTATTCTAATTGTATCTTTTTGCAGTCCTTGATCATAATGGAAATCTTTTTTTTAGGCTTTTCAGTAGCATTGATGATTCCCTGTTTGAGGAGAGAGAGCTGACTAGAACACACCAGTGGGATTGGAAGGGGTATGATCTCTCAAATCCATGTTCCCAGATTTCTGGCATTTTTGGCATTTGTGTTAGCCACGTTGTGAGTGTGTCCTGGCTTTAACTGGATGGCTCTTTTCTCTGTCCTATGCCTCCATTTAACCTTCTATATGTAAATCTAAAACTCTTCTTTTCCTCCACTCAGGATTCATGTATTGCATGAAACATGTTTATTGCTGCACTATACAACCTTCAAAAGAAATCCAGAGAAGGTCAGCTCTTGTTAGCTGTGGAAGATGGGAGATCGACTTTGCTTTCCCCTTTAGTCAAAATATCCCAGAGCCTTGAGATCCCTTACAAAAATATGATGGCTTTGCCTGCAGTTTTATCATGATGTCATTTTTGGGCTTGCAATAACAGCGCTCCACTAAGACACAATAATAATACACACACACACGGTCACACTGTTTAACTTTCAGTTTATTCTGCTTTTTTGCCTCCAGCACTGCTCCTGTCTGATGCTGTGTGATTTGAAAGCCTTCCCAAGAGGCCGGGAGCAAAGCTGTGGGCTCTGGCACCTCTGACGTGCTCTGTTCCCTCGCTGGCAGAGCCTCTTTAATGTGAAGCTAATCACTTTCTTTTGAACTGTTTATGGCAACAAATTGGATGTGAAATAATAAACACTGGCAGCTCTTTTCAATATTAAAGGTGTCCCAGAGCTGGCATGAGGTCCTATCAGTTTCTTGAAGACAGACTTTTTTCTGTGTAGCCTTTTAAAGCATTTTGTGTGTCAGTGGACACGTTGAGAAATTCTCCTGGCATCTTCAGGACTCCCAGGCTCTTTTATGCATTAAAGACTATGAGGAGATTTGCTTTATTTTTTTTCAAATTTAGAAAAAATTAACAAACAAACAAACAAACAAAACACCACTTTGACTAATTATTTGATGTCTAGTTAACTGGGGCAACACAGGAAAAGCTACTTCATTTTCTTGCTTCAAATTTAGAAGTGATTATTTCTCTCCATTTCCTTCCCTGGTAGCTACAGGTATTTGCTCTTCACCTACCCCCCCCACAAACCCACTCTGATACAGTATGAGAACAATATCATTGCTTAATAAATATGCATAAAACAAAGTTGGTGCTATTATTTTAAAGTAAAAATTTGGACTTTTAAGCAGCTCAAAATTCTTGCCTACCCTAGAAAGCTCTTTGGTGCTTAAACAGCTGAAGAATGTGGTTGATTCCAGGTTATATCTTCCTTTTGCCTCCTAACTCACATTTTCATAGTTTCCTCTTGAAAATGATAATTAAAATAAGTTGTAGTGAAGCTGTGGTGTTGCTTGGCACAATTTTACTTTTAGGGTGCAAGCAAACATTTTAAAGCATGCAAATACTGTCTCAAATGGAGTTTGAAGGTTATGTTAACTATCACTTTGGGTATGTGCCCCAAATTCTGATCTCCTCCTTACTGCTTGGGAGATTTTTCTTTTCCTCACTATCATTTTTACCACATTTCAAGTAATTCCCAAATCCAGGTAACACGACCATTTTTGAAAGCTGCACAAACATCCTGCAATGACGGGTTTAAGATTTTAACCTTGACATATGAAGTGCTTGAGTGAGATTCTGTTCAGATATGGACGGAAGGATAAGACTTCATTTTCATGGAAGCACAGGCTCCTCTCCTTTTTGCTGCTTCTGTGTCACTGGGACTAGTGGCACACACACAAGGAGGTTGATGAGCAGATGAAAACAATGAAGAACAGTGAATACAAAAATGAAAGGTGTCCCCAGCCAGCCAGTGCTGACTGACAGGGTGTTCTGTTCCAGCTGTGCCGTGGATTTGCAATGATTAGCTGCTGACCAAACCACAGCAGCACTGAGACATGACTCATGCTCTGAGTGGCTCTTTTGGGAGCCCTGTAGCTTTCACAATGACTCTGGCTGCCCCATGTAGCAAGAGGGGTGATGTATGGAAAGAGGAGAGAAAGAATGATCAGTTTGTGGATTTCTGAGGATTTGCAGTGATAACTGGGGTTGTGAAGAGTGAGGTGGCTTGTGCTAAGTGATCCTACCACAGAGAGGGAGAGCAGGAAGGTGCAAAAGGAGCTTCGTGGGCTGAGATTACTCTGTCTGTGCTGTGGGAAGGAATAGCTGTAAACATGGGTTTGCCCTAACAATTGCATGGCTGCTTCCAAGTCATCCCTGAGCACAGCCTGTGGTCCAGCAGGGGTCAAGATGTTGGTGGCAATTCTGGGTTGTGGCCCCCAGCAGCCTCTGTTGTCACTCAGAAATCCCTTATGTAGCCAGGCTATAAACCCAGCCAGAGAATCTAAAGAGTGACTGCCCAGAACAAGCATCATGTCAAGGGGCTGCTGGTTGGAAAGGTGTGAGTAGTTTTGTCTGAGGTTGGAGCTCTCTGAGATAAACTCTGGCAGCAAAACTGGCTTGAAGATTCCCCTTGTCTCTTTTTTTCCACTTGACTACCCTTCTATACCCATTCTGTGGTGTCCTGACCCCCTCAATTGTGTGTCACTCATGAAGCAGCTGGAGTGCAGGTTTTCTTAATGCTCTGCTGGTAACACAACCCCCCAAAAATGAAGTAAAGATAGGTGGCTTTTGCTCATGGCTCCCCATTCAGTACCTAAAAGGAGCCTACAACAAAACTGGAGAGGAACTTTTTGTAAGGATAGCAGTGATGGGAGAAAGAAGAATTCCTTTAAACTGAAAGAGATTTAGAAGTTTAGATTAGATATTGTGAGGAAATTCTTTATTCTGAGGGTGGGGAGGCCCTGGCACAGGTTGCCCAGAGAAGCTGTGGCTGCCCCATGCCTGGAATTGTCCCAGGCCAAGTTGGATGGGGCTTGAAGGAACCTGGGCTTGTGGAAGGTGTCCCTGCTCATGGCAGGGGGTGGGAACTGGGTGATCTGTAATGGTCCCTTCCAACCCCAGCCATTCTGTGATTCTGTGATGCCCATTGGAGATTTTTGCCCTACCTTACATCTCCTCCTGCCCCACATCTCAGGATCCCTCCAGTCTCCTGGCCAACCTTCTGCTGGCAAACCCTTCCTGTTTCTCACCCCAGGCAGCAGTAGCAGGACGTGTTCCTGCTGTCTGGTACTGAGGGCTGCCATCCAGACTCCTAAACTGCAGCATGGGCTGCAGCCCCAGCAGAAACAGTGCAAGGGATGAGCAGGGATGGGTTGTGAGTCAGGTATTGAGAACACCATGGACTCACCCAGGTTAAAAAAAACCCACTATTTTCACAATGAGTGTCCTGCTTTGTCCCACTGGCTTGAGTGGGGCAGCTCCTGTGGGCTGCACTGGGGCAGGTGAGGGTCTTGCTCCTTGTGCCACCCACTGCTCGATTCAATTGCCTGCTTCACAGCATCCTGTTTTTCTCCCTGCAGCTTTCCACCTCCAGTTTTATGCTTTCTCTGAAGGCAGGACCGCAGTCTGCCCCACACATGTCCAGGTTTATTCCTGGTTGCAGTCGGTCTCACCAAGTAGGAAAGTATGAATTTGCAACCTTGTGGTTATTTTTATATAAGAATGTCTTAATACATGGTGGATGTTTGAGTCTAGCTTTCGATGTTTTTCAAATGGTGTCTGTATTTTGATTTTTAATTTGCCTCTGAGCAAGACTGTCTACAAACACTGGCCAAATCTGCCTATCTTGGACCTGGAAGGGGTCCCTGGAGAAAGTATTTCAAGTCATTTATTCAGCACTGGCTGCTTTTACGTTTGGCTTGAAGTCTGACAACTTTCCACCAGACCTGCAGCATAGTAAAGCACATCCTCTCTGTGACAGCAGGAGAGCCAAGGAACTAGCAGGTTGCAGGAGTGAATGCTATAAAACAGATGCCATTAGTGGGCTTCACCAAGGGTGGGAGGCTGAGTACAGTAGCCCTATTACAGCCTCCAAGGTGGGCCACGAGATTGCTGTCTTATGAGCAAGCTGTGCCTGCAGAATTTGGCTCGGCATCGCATCCTGAAAATTCCAGTGCCGAGAAGCACTTTTTTTTGCCCTGTGAGTAAACTGTAAGCTAGATTTGAAAGGAAAGTTTTTTTGATTAAAATCAGCATTTCAGAGCCTTCTGCTGGCAGCTGCCTTGGTGTTAAGGATGGACACCGTTGGAGGCTCCTGTGGCAAAGAGGCCCCCACGTCTGAGTGTTTAAAACCGGGTTCCATCTAGTTGTGATGGTGGTTTTTTTAACAGCCAGAGGGAAAAAAAAATATATTGCTGTGTGTTTACACACATAGGGACAGATTCTGCTCCCCTTAAAACCCGTGGCAGAGTTCCCGTTGATTTCCATGGGTGCCTGCCTCAAAATGTTTGAACAGTAAATATATTCTTCTGGGTGGGAAACCAGGATAGAAATCCCTCTCACAGCCTGCTCCTAGCACTGCAAATGTCAGGGTTTTTCAGCTCTAGGCTCAGAAATGTTACCTCTAATTTAAAAATCCTTTTAAACTTTAACAACCAGATGTGGCCATACTTCACAGCTGTCAATCAGAATCGACAGCCAGCATTATGTTAGTCTATATTTCTTCTATTCCCCATGTATGTAGAATTATTTCATTGATATGGATATCAAATATATCAGAGTAATTGGGGAATGTAGTGTCAGGTATAAGAATTTGCTCTCCGAATGCTTTTAATAATAAATGTTTTTAATAGTAAAGCTTGAATTCCATTGGCACTAGATGAGCTGATGTGCTATGGATTTTTAGTGCTATTGCTTATGCTATCTCTGCATTTCCCAAAGAGTGTGCATGGCTTTGAGCATGTATTTTTTTGCCTTTCTTTCCATCTCTATCTTTATTGAAAGTTTTAGAAGTTCAAAGTCATTGGAGATTTTTAGGGATACAGCATACAAAATTTATAAAAACCACTTATATAAAAAATTCCCTATCTTCTTCCCAGAAATCTGATATCAAAGCCTTTCTTCAACATCTCAGAAAGCTCATTTAATCCAGAGCATTCCCTCATAAACAGCTGGCTTTGTTTTAAACCTGTAAGCCATATATAGATTTCTGTTTCCAATGGAGTCGAGTCAAATTATGCCAAATATGCCAAAACTTCTGGCAAATTGCTGTCAAACTGTATCAACATTTGCATCAATAACACTTGGTATCAGTGGATGCAGGATCGACATTCAGGCTTTGGAAATGTGGTTTAATGGGCTGTTCACTGTCCTGACCACTGAAGGCTGCTCCTCTCTGGCACTCAGCACTTCCCAAGGGCACAACTGCATGAGGGAGAACCTGCACATCCTAAAATTCTGTGTCTGAATAAGCTGTAGATTCCGTCTGTGTGCTGAAATAGGCAGGAAGAGGCCACAGCAACTGTCCAGAAAAGGAGGAGGAATAGATGAGCAACAGTTCTTGACTACCAGTAATAGGAACAAAAAATAATTAAAAAAAAAAAAAAAAAAGGAAAAGAGAGAGAAGACTAAAGAAGACATTAAAAGAGATTTGAAAAGCAGAGAAATAAAAGGAAAATATAAAAAGCAAGTAACCAGCTCAGCTGACACACCTGTGTTTTTAACACCACTCAGGTATCAGAAGCCACACACAGCTGGTGGTAAATGGCGCCACCCTGGAATAGTAAACCTTGGAAATAGTTTTGAAAATGCTCCTCACTCCTTTTTCTTTTGTGCTAATAGAATATATAAAAAAGTTTAATACCTGTGCAGGCATTCTTGAGTAGTCTAGGACTATTACTTAGAGAGTAAAAACCCCTCATCATCAGTTTCACTGCAATTCTTTCATTTTTACAGTGAAATGGTGTAGAGAAAGAACTCCCCTACTTTGCAGTGCATAAGCAATGACCTGCTAAAATATGCACTTGGTGTCAGAGGTGGCTCTTTTCACAATTCCACTGTGAGAGCAGCATCCTCAAATGTTTCTCCATCATTTGCAGAGTCACACTCAGATTTTCTTCCATCAGTAACTGCATGCAGTCAGTAAAAATAACAAGATAACCTAGAAGCAAGAAAAGCTCACATTTGTTCCCTTACTTTGGCACAAATTACTCACTAGTCAGAATTTTTGAATCTCTTCACCTTTCTGAGGCAAATAAATTGAGTGCCATGCGTCTTAATATGTATGGAGCTTTCATATAGGATGTTAAAAACTGCATTGTGTAGATAATAGATCCATTGATGAGGGACCAGGCTGGGAATTGGCTGGGCTGGGTTCTCTCTCTGGGTGGATGTGTGGGGTTAAGGAAATCGCTGAGCTGGGAGCCCCCATTTGTGACAGTCCCTCTCCCAGGAAACACTTGAGAGTGGAGAGGTGAAATCACCACACAGGGAAGGGGCTCATGGCTGGGAGACCTCCTGTATCCCAGTACATGGAAAGGCAGGACTTTGAGGGGTTGTTTAGCTGCTTGTTTTTACCTCCAACCCTCCTTTCCTCTACTGTGCATGTCTGGGGATGTTGAACATTCGCTGTTTTTCAGTGATGTCTCATCAGTGTGCTGGACCAGTGTCCCAGTGTCCTTTTTACTCTGGGTGGTGGCAGCTTGGTGTGAAAACCCTTGAAGTGGCAATCAGAATACCAGGTATGGAGCAGTCTGTAGCTGTTTTGTTACTGGTTGGCAATTTGATAGCTAAAAAAATAAAGTTTGTGTTAAGCTACACAAGTAGTCGTGGCTTGGGTTTGTTGTGATACTGAAAATGTGACCCTGTTTTAATCTGCTTGAAATGTTTTACCTTTAAGTTATTCTCAAGCCCTGCTTAAAAAAAAAAAAAAAAAAAAAAAAAAAAAGTGAAAAATACAATTTTGAAATGTTTCAGCATTCAGCATTCCTACATTTTAATCTTTCTTAGTCAAAAGCGATTGCGAAATTCAGCAGAACTTCATGAATGGTTTCAGCTTCCCAGGACCACATAGTTCTGTGCATGAACCACTTGCCAAACAAGCAAAGAAATCAATTACTCGGTTCTATTTATAAACAAAAACTTTAAGAATTCATGCTTGTTTCACTAAAGCTGATTTTGCAGACCTGTCTCTTACGGAATAAATTGGATTAATTTTTTCAGTCTTGCAGTGTGTCTGTCCAAAATAACAACCCAGGGAATGGTGGCTCTTTCCCATAGTTTGGTGTCTGTTTTCAGCTGTGGAAGTGACACGTTGTGCTGTTTGTTGTCTGTGTTGACAGGGACATTTTCCACACTTCTGGATGGTCCTTCCTGAGAAGGCTTCAGATTTGGGTAACAAAGGTGGAGGCTTTTCTTCCCTGTGTTGCTTTCTCAAACATTTCACTTTCCTGGCTGTGCCCACAACATGGCCACTATGCTGCAAGGTCCCCAGGGAACACTAAAAGAAGCTCTCTTAGGGAAAGGCAATTGGATTAATACTATGGATTAGAATATATTTGTGCTTGAATGATTTTCCAGTATCTTCATTAACACTGTTGTTGATAACATGGCTTTTAATAGCTTTTATAACCACAAGTGCAGCAAGGAATGAAGCAAATAGGTCATTAATCCCTTAAAAGTACAATTTAATGCAATGCTTCATGACAGGAAGTTAACAGGATAATAAAACCTTTACTGTTTTAAGCCACACTTAATATTTTTATGGCACAGTTGGCTTGACAAAATACTCTTTGTGAGTCATCACTTCAAAGCAAGGTCCTGGGGACCAATTAAAGTCATGTCTGCAAACCCCCATGCATAACTGCATGTAAGCGTGAGGTATTTCAAAATATCTCTTTCAAGTAATAGGAGTTGTACCAAGAAGAAGAAGAAGTAGAAGGGACCTTTTTTTTCAAACCTTTTAATTCAATAGACCCATGTGTGGAGATGCCCCTGGGGAATGAGAAATCGATTTTCATTCTTTGCACGAGTCCTGCAGCAATTTGCACTGTCAAAACAGTCCGTGGAATTTGTATCCCAAAAATTATGTCCTTGACAGACAAACAATAACAAGATAGATTGTCCTTTATTTCAAGCTTTTTTGTTTGGAAAGAGACCAAAAATGCCCCTACCATGGCTGATTAGAAAGGAAAACAACATAAAAGTAATTGCCTTGCATGGAGTCTGGAATTCCTGGGCCAGTGGAACTGAATGGATTAGGGACATAGAGAGGATCCTAGAATTTTCTGTTCTAGTTCAGTCCATCCCAATGACTTGCTGTTTGACCAGGCAAGGTGTTTAACCTCCCACTGATTGATTCCCACTTGGAATGAACTGGAAATGAGTTTTGTTCTGGTGTTGCTGACACTGTCACCTGCCTGTGGGTGTTCCCATCTGAATGGCAAAGTGAGCATTTTTGCGTGAACTCTGCAGATTTCTGGAAACTCTTTCTAAGAAATATTATGCCTTTCATACTGGACGAAGTGATATCCACTTTTTTGGTGCTGTTATTCAGGGATCATCTGGATAGAATCTCTTTAATTACTCTGCAAGTAATGAGCCTACAATGATAATTTGTTGATGGAGGAATGGGAAAGTAAATCTATTATTTTCATGTAAGTAGAGAATAAACATTAGATGAGCTGTGTTTTCTGACAGAGACCATGTGTTCTGTTTGTGAAAAAATCACTCCCTGCCGTAGTTGGATTTAATGTCTTCATTGTACTTATTCTGCAAGAGATAATTCATGCCTCAACAAGCTTACAATAAAATATTGATTGTTATTATAACAAATATTGCTGGCAGACAGAAATGGGGGGTCACCAGGCAGAAAGGGATGTAATGAATCAGAAGTGAGAACTAGATCTGTGTTTCCTGGGTTGTAGCTTGCAGCTGTGTTTGCAGGACTGCAATATCTCAACTCCTGTGGTTTCTTTTAAGAAAATGCTACACTTCCAGAAAAAAAATCCCCCAAGCAACAAAATACTGAATTGTTTCAAGATCCATCCACTTTTCCCCATCAGATAATAATTTCTCAGGCACTGACATCTCTTCCTTTTTCTTTCAGAATTTCCTTGGATTTTGATTGTGCAATTTGTTTGTGGGCTGGACTGGTGAATCACGACTGAACTTACTGCTGTAACAGATCATCACATTGTTGTGTTAGGATCCTGACAAGTTCAGAAGAAGTGTCCTGTGGAGAAGGAATAGAGGTGCAAAGAATAGGTACTGGCACGAGTGGTGCAAATTTGGGATGTAGATGCACATGACAGGGTTCACATGAGAATATTCAGATTTCTGTTTTCTGTCTGGGAAGCATTTTTGCAAGAGTGTTTCCATGAACAACCAGTGGCTTTTTTCATCACCTTCTCCTCCTCACATTCCCTAATTATCTGTCACTTCCATCTCTTTTCCTGCATCTCCATTTAGTGCCCTAGGAGCATCCTGGGAGCTTGAGAGTAGACAGCTTTGGTGAATGTTTAGCAATGGCTCGTGCAGATTTCTGAATCCAGGGAGGTTCAAACCGTGGGAAAGTTTCAAGTCCCATCTAAGAACTAACTTCCAAGTATTGTTAAGTGGCTGAGGTTAGAAATAGTGGGAAAAAGAGTAAATAGAAGCAGAGCAGCAAGTCAAACCTTTACACCCTTTCTTTTCCCCCTCTTCCCAGCCTCATGCCCTGTGAGCCAGCCTGTTCCTCCCCCTGCACCCCCCTGCAAGTGGGCAAGTGGATCTATAAAAACTAATAGAAGAGAGAGAGAGAGGAAAAAAAAACCCCAAAAAAACAACCAACCCAACCAAACTCTTGATCTTCAGGCTCCCAGGCTTTGACTGAGAGCCAAGGGCTGCAGACAGCAGCCCTTTCATAGCAGGGGAGCCCGGGCTGGGTCTGCAGGGCGAGCTCAGCTCATGTCAGCACAACTGATAACACCCTTGTGCCTGCTGCCTCCCAGCCCCCAGCCAGCACAGCCCTGGCAGGCTCTCAGCCCCAATTAACACTCTGCCACAGCTTTATTTACTGCACAATTAACGGGTAAACATGACTTAATCATAACTTAAACATTCGGCATTTATGAGAAAATTTCAGAGTCCTTTCAGGAGCTCTTTTGACCTCAAGCCTGCAGGCAGACCTCTTGTAATGGGATTAGCTGCCTGTTCCACCAAGGGCCGTCAGGGCTCTCTGTGACACCAGAACTTTCCATCCCTGAACCAATTAAAACCAACATCAACTTAATAGACAGTCTTGTATGTGGGTCCCATCCCAGTGTCAGGGCTCCTCTGGGCTAAATCAGCATCTGAGCCCTGAGAATCCCCAAATATCAGGATATCTCTCTGTAGCCCTGGTTCCATGCCTGAAGTGTTTTAGTTTTCTAAAATTCTTTTCCCAGAGAATTTTCTGTAAACAGAAAAAGTGTTTTTGTAACTGTAACTCTGTTATTCATTCCTTTTCCTAGGAGGGACTTCTTCTTGATGTCCCTCTGGTCTGACCAATGTGAGTGAAGAGGTTTGCCTTTGTGTCACCAATCAAATTGGTCTGTGTAAAATAGTATAAAAGGGAGACACATCTCCAAAATAAAGGAGTCATTTTCAGCCTTCTGAATTTCAGAGTCTGTGTCATTGTAGTGTAAAACAAAGTCATCTCTCTTCTTCTTGGATCTCAGTCACTCTGTTGTGGCCCACAGGGACCCCTCAGCTTTGGCTGCAGGACAGCAGCTTGATCCTGGTCCTGCAGACACCTAGAAGTGTGCTTAACTTCACATTTTGTGTACACTTGTTAACTTTAACAAACTAACCACTCACACAGTTCAGCATCCACACTGGTTTGCTCAGTTTTAGTTTCAAAGGACAGTAGGAAACCCACCAATGTAAACTGACTTCTGCAGATTTCTTTTTGCTTGAGAGAACTGCTGCTTCTGTACTCGGTTTATGGCTTGGCTGACACCCAAACAGATGTAATCCCTTCAGATAGACTGGATATTATACTAAGGGTGAGGACTCTCTGTGGAACCACCACAGTACAAGGGGATTGTGTTATAGCATAGAATCATAGAATCATGGAATCCTTTAGGTTGGAAAAGACCTTTAGCATCATCCACCCGCTAAACCATGTTCAGTGCTAAACCATGTCCCCAGCTCCCAAATTTGGTGTTTTGAAGTCTTCCAGGGAGGGTGATTCCACCACTTCACTGGGGAGCCTGTTCACAATATTTGATTGCCTGTTGAGTGAAAAAACATTTCCCAAGATCCAAACTAAACTTCCCCTGGCACAAGTGGAGGCTGTTCCCTCTCATCCTGTCCCTTGTTTCCTTGGGAGCAAAGTCTGACATCCCCTGGCTGTCCCCTCCTGCCAGGGAGTTGTGCAGAGCCAGAAGGTCCCCCCTGAGCCCCTCCAGCTCCCTCAACTGCTTTGCACCAGATTTATGCTCCGGCCCCTTCCCCAGATCCATTCCATTCTCTGGACACATTCCAGCCCCTCAATGTCCATCCTGTAGTGAAAGACCCAGAGCTGGACCACGGGATCTGAGGTATAACGCCAGCAACAGCCCCAACTCCAGGATGGATCACCCCTGTGCTTGGAGTTTGGCACCCATTCCTTCTCTGCAGAATAAAGTGATTTGCACATCACCAGCTGTACAGGCATTTTGATAACACCCCAGCACAGCCATCTCACTGGGACATGTGTCCCTAGAAAGGATGGGAGGGGGAAAAGGCATTCCCCTGCCAAAAGCAGAGGGACTTCTTGTAGCTAAGTGTCACCTACTGAAATGAATTGATTTTCAGTATTGTGCAGATTAACACAAGGCAATTGTCCACTCTGAAAAACAGTGTCCTGTTGCAATAGGACACGAAATAAAGATGTTTGACTCCAGTGAGGAGTCAAATGAAATTAGAAGGTTTTATTTACAATGAGAAGGTTTTATTTACAATCCATTCAGCCCTTTTATAACATGCTGTGCTAAGAAGGCACGTTATTGGTCCATAGGGCTGACACCTCTCCCATTGGCTCAGTAACAGAAATAGCAAACAACACCTGTTGTTATGGGAAAGAAATATTGTGTACACAAGGTTGTTTTGAGAAAAAGAAAACTGTTGAAAAGTTTCCCTTGGGAAGAGCTCAGCAATTCTCAGGCTCAGAAAATATCAGGTCCACATTGTCCCTCTTCCAGCTGAGCTCCTGCTCCTCCAGTGCAATCATGGCTCACAGCACACTGCTCTTGCCTTGGCACTGAGTGCTGAGGCACTTTCACCTCTCCCACCTCAGGTTCAGGCTGCAATGTGGAGAATCTTCAGCAGGAAAGGAGGTGAAGTAAAGAAGTAGCTGATATCAACTGATGTGGATCAATAAAGGATCTTAAACATTCATTTAGATACGTCGCTGTATTTTACAACCTGTAAATTGTAATATAGAATAAAACTGATCAAGAGGAAAAAAATTGTTTATAATTTGTTGGGGGAAGATGCCATTTTATAAGTGTCTTGGTGCTGTTGCTAATATCCAACTTTTTCATAGTCTCATGTATTTCTCCTAGACACCAAAAATGCCACATCTTCTGCCAAGTAAGACTTATCTGAGGACATGGGAGAAGAAAGATGAATAGGAGAAGCGAGCAGAGAGTGGTGATTGTGAGCTGTCAGGAGGCTGAGCAGCTGAGATGGGCAGAGCTGAGCCTTGTGCATCTTCCCCTGCATTTTCTCCCCTCCCTGATCCCATGAGTGTCTCCCAACCCTTTCAGAGGCGTTTCCTCTTCCAATTCTAGCCCGTGCTAGAAGCTGGTATAGAGTGGGAGGAACTGTGGAATAAAGGAAGCTTTGTGGATCTGGAATTGGCCAGGACACTGGCAAAATTCCTGTGCCCTCCTACTCACTGCTCCTGCAGCTGCCTGTGGCATTTGCCACCTGTCGGGGTGTGCTGTGACTTTGGGGTGACCACGGTGCCCTGCACTGCTCCAGATCTGCTTCCAGATTGTGCTGGGAGCTGGCAGCTTGCCTTGCAGGGCTGAGAATGAATGAATGAAGAAATAGGGGTCTAATCTTCTATCCCAGCCCTGCCACTGGCTTGCCTGAACTCAGAGGGAAACCAGTTCCTCTGACCTCCATCCTCCTCACCTTTCCTGCCTGGACAATGGTGCTTATCAAGAAAACACAAGTGACATGAAACACTCCTTGTGTTTGGAGAAGGCTTTTCAAGTTTCCTGGCCTTGCTGTCCCATTGGAAGTGTCAAGTAGTACTAATACAGGAGAGTAGGATGGTTTTTTTGCTTCCTCTGACTGCGTTATTCCCATCTTGGCTTGGGGAGTGATGTGCACATCCTCCTGTGTGTCTGTGCCAGCACTGACTGCTGCGTGTGCCAAGACAGGCTATAGTGTCTGTATTCACTATGCACAGCCTACATACCACCCTTGTGAGTAAGGATGGCAGCAGAGGAAGAGGGGAAGGGGGGGAGTATCTGTGTGTCTGTGGATAAGATCATATATTTGTACAAAGTGTGTGTCTGTGGGCTTCAGAGACTGAAGGGAGTCTGTGGTTCAGACAGTCTGCCTGTTTTTTTCTCTCTTGCCTTTTTTTTAAATTCTCTCTGAAGGCAGCAAAATATGTTGATATGGATTTTTTTTTTTTTAATAGGAGCTTTTTGTCTTTTGAGTTAACACATTTCCTTCATGTCAGACCTTGCCAAACATCATTTACTTACGTGTTCTGTGAGTGCATGTTACCCGAAGGCAGCACTATTCCCCCTTGTCTGCTTCCAAACTGCTCAGAGACAAACTGCAATAAGGCTTCTGGTTAAAAACAACAGCATATCAGCGTGAGTGGAGGAAAAAAATGCCTGTGCTTCATGTGTGCTTAAATATTTAGCTGAACTAGTGCCAAGGCTGTGAGTTTGGAGAGCAGAAATACTGCCACTGATGTGCTCTGGAGAGCTGTGACCCACTAACTTCAGCCATGAATCATGTCCAGGGTGGTATTTTTGTTCAGTATCCTCACTGGTGAAATGAGGCTTTAATCAGATGAGAGAAAAAGAGGAGCTTCACACAGACTAATCTACAAGGGAGTACGGGATTTTCATTCATGAGAATAATGTTTGTGATTTTTTTTTTTTCTCCCAGAAATGAAAGGCCTGCAGTAAGAAAGTGCAATGCAGAGGAAGTGAACTCTTCCTGACCGCTGGAGTTTGCAAGTAATGACCTCTTTTCTCTTTCTTTCTCATTCTTTTGTCTTTTTTTTTTTGTTGTTGTTGTTAACTAGCAAGATTTCTCAGTGGAAATAAGCTATTTTGTCTATGGAGAGATCGTTCATCAGAGGGATTGAAATACATTTTTCATAAGCATGCTGAACATACCCAGCCATTAATAACATTTTTAGTGGTGAATAAAACAAAGGATATTACAGCTTGCCAGCAGGGAAATTGATTTATCTTGCTTTGGTTGGTTGTCTGTGTTAAGAAATGTCACACATATTCAAAGTGTTTTGCATAGTTGGTGTCCTGTGTTTTTACCATATCAAAATCTCTGCTAAAGTCTTTTTTGGCATCTTTTTCTTGACCTCATGTCAGCAAGAAAACACTACTGTCCATGAGGAATGTTTAGCCAATTAACATTTATACTTTTCATACATATAGGTGTGTACATACCTATAAGTATATATACAGTTGTGCACATGTTTAGGTACTTTGATTAATTGGACAAAAAAAAATCACCTTACTTCACCCCAAAGGACTGCACTGCAACCTGTGTGCAGTATTCAAGGATGAATTACTGACATTACTGGGGAAGACTTGCTGCTTCTGAGCGTGGTCCTCCAAAGAACTCTCACTACTGGAATTTATCTTTTCCCCTCGGAATCACTGGCAATTAAAATTGGCTTTATGGGCCTACAAAGACAACTGGTGCAGCCAAAGCAGAGCTGTGACAAGTGGAATTCAGCTTCTCTGTGTCCACTAGGCTGGTTGGCACAACCTCAGGTGGAATTAGCTCAAAGTGATCAAACCCAATGTGCAGCCCACGATATGCCCATACAGGGTAGGATGGTGCCACTCCAGCTATTTATAAATCTTCCCACTATTTCTTGAAAGACAGAAAGTACTTGCATAACATTCTGAAACTGAAATTTAAAAGACTTTAAAGACTCAATTTGTCAATGTCCGGATTTGACTTGAGGGTTTTGTGTTTGTTTGTTGTTGGGTTTTCCCCTAAACTTCCTGTGGATAAACACAAACAAAATTTGGAAATTCCTGACTGTGGCCGATTTTGAGTTCATTGAGCAGAAAATATCTGATCAGAACATACATGGAAATATTTTTGTGTGGCTTTTTTTGTTTTCAGTGCTAACATAAATAAACTGTTTAACTGATTTCGTATAAACTTTCCAAAAAAAATCTCAAGCATGGAAAATTTCAGCCCAAAACGGAGTTTATTTGAGAAAATTACAAGCAACAGAAAAAGAGGGTTAGAATGGAAATCTGAACTCCTCATTAAGTAGAGTTAAATGCCAACTTAAAATGCCAGGGTTTTTTTTTTTCTGTTAATATTTGGTTTAAGGTTACATACAGGTTTGGAAGAACTTAGCTCTTTTTAACCCCTTTTCTATTGCTGTCACTGACTTGGTTTTGTTCCAAATTGGTGGCTTGGGTTCAGGACTCCAGAGCTGCAGGACTCCACCATGGCAACAGACATGGGGTTGAACTTTTTCTTTCAGATCACTGCTCTTCCCAAAGCCTTGAATTCCACACAACCCCCACTCCCTAACCTTGGCTGGCCCTAAATATTCAGTGGCACAGAGCAGTGGGACCTGAGATGAGCCTGAGGGAATGTCAAGTTGTGGTTTCCATGACACATGTGGTTTCCCCCAGGTGTGGGGCAGGGTCACACAGCAAGAAGGGGTTCACAACCCTCAGTGGGACACCAGGCAGCTGAAACACCAGTGTGCTGTGTTCCCAGTCCTCAGCTGGGACAGAAACCCTGCCCAGCTCCATCCACAAAAGCCATGGCAAGCAAAGCTTTGAGCACGTCGTGCTTTTCATCTGGAAGTCTCATTGCCTTTAGGAGACTGAGGAGATGGATGGTGTTTGACTGGCTTTTCTCTTGGTCTAGCTAAATGTGGAGATTGCTGTGGTCTAAGGAGAGGACCTGCCTCTAACTCCTTAGCAAGCAGCTAACTCCATTCCTGGCTCTGCAGCAAATTCCCTATGAAACCTCTGGCAAACTTTCTCTTCCTTTGCTCCTTCCTTTGGAAAATTCCTCTGAATTCAGGGGGGCATTTTGTTGAGGGAAGGCAGGATGAGGAGTTGCTTTACCAGATTTGGAGTCTTTTTTGCTTTTTGAAGTTTACCCAGTTCAGTTCTGAGACCAACAGTGAATGTCTCCACTGCACTTCTGAAGAGAATTGTCTCTTTTCCCAGCAATGTAAATTTTGTTTACATTTTGTGCTTCCTACTTTTAAAAACCTCCCTGGTCTGTCTTTGTTCTCATTTTTTTCTTTTAGCCAAAGGTCTGTATTAGATATACAAAAGAAGGGATCCAATTATGTATGAAAAGCAATTATAAGAACTCTTAATTTAAAAATTGCCTATTGCAAACATTCAGGAAGCATTTGAGTGGTCAGTGATATTGCACTGAGGGTGGGAGTGCCCTTAAGTTATGAAAATTATTAAGTTTTCTATAACTGTGAGGAAGCCACTGACAATCCAATGCACCTGGAAGGGCAGGTCTACAGCTCTAGAACCGCAGCTCTGAAACAGAGACCCCTGAGACTTGAAAGAAGACACGTGGAAGAAAACTTCTGTCAAAAGTTTCTTTCTGTCGAGCACTGCCAGTCTGAAAATTGTGCAGGCAAAACCAGCTGGCAAGGAGCCTGTCACTCAGGTCATGCTCAAGGCAGCCTGATTCCCACAGTGGCAGCACCCAGTTTTTCCTACCAGCTGTTTTCCAGAATCCCCATTACTGGTGTTCTTCAGCCCTCTAAGCAGTCCTCAGATCCTCCAGGTTCTTGGCTTTCTCCATGGAGTTAGCACAGGGACTGACTGAAGTGTTCAGGTTTGGGCTCCTCTCTGTCCAAAAGACGTTGAGGTGCTAGAGCATGTCCAGAGAAGGGAACAGAGCTGGGGAAGGAGCACAGGTCTTATAGTCTGAGGGTTTTTTTAGAGAAAAGGAATTTTCTGACTCCACAAAACTCCCTGACAGGAGGAGGCAGCTGCTGGTCTTGGGCTCTGCTCCCAGGGAACAAGGGACAGGACAAGAGGAAATGTACTCAAGTTGCATTAGGGGATATTTAAGTTGGATAGTAGGAAAAAATTCTTCACAGAAAAGGTTGTCAAGCATCAGAACAGGCTGCCCAAGGAAACAGTTGGGTCGCCATCCCTGGAGGGATTTAAATTATGTATAGGTGTGGCAGCTGGGGACAGGGTTTAGTGGTGGCAAAGTGGTGTCAGGTTAATGGCTGGACTTGGTGGTCTTATAGCTCTTCTCTAATGTAAATAGTTCTATGTTTCTATGCCCTCCTGAATGTGGTCCTCAGGGTCTAGTGTTGTTCCCACTAAATTATATGAAATCTTACGCTGTGATCACTGAAAATTGAAGTGGACTTTTCTCTGTCCATAGCGAGTTATTTATTAGTTAAAATTTACAAAATCTTGAACTATTGATTGGCATTTCTAATAAATCCAGATTCTTTAACCAGACAACTTCAACACTGGTTAAGCATAATTCTGGATCTCTGAAAATGCCCTGAAACTCTCAACTATTTCTTCACTAACAAACTTCTCCTGCAGGAGACTAATTATGCAGAAAGCTTGGAAGTACAACAAACTGCATTTTGCCATTTCCATTTTTCAGTAGCATGGACAAAAACACAGTCTAATGAGCAAAACACTTATTTTGGTACTGTATTCTTCCTACTGCTTAATGCTCTTTCCTTCTGCTATTTTTTTCCTAGAGTGCACGTTGAGTTTTCACGTTGGCAGAATATGTGCCAACACAAGCTGAATATATGTTTAAGATTAAATTTGGGAGCAAGCAGTAAATTATTGAACAACAATGCCTGCATGAAGGCAAAATTACATCAACCCAGTAGTTTCTTATGGTAAGGGAGACTAGGCCCTGCTCTCAAACAAGCAGGGTGCAGCAATTTCTGAAGAGACAATAGTGGTAGAAACAGTTTGTATTTGTACAACACTCAAACACTTTGAGTTTGTACAAAATCAGCAATGAGGCTTGCAGCCTTTCTTGGAAGCAAGTGCAAAACCCTCGTGCAAAACCCTCGTGCAAAACCCCCACAATTAAAATACTTTTTGGATGTATTTTCTTGCAAGTAATAGTAACGTCTTGAGCATGCTCAGGGCTGTCACAGTGCGTTGTGATGGTCAAGGTTAATTTCCTAACCTTTGTTAGGAAATTAAGTGGCAACTCAGTGCTGCAAGACTTGTGCTTGGTGGATCTGGAATAAAAATGAAGCTACAAGCTCAGGCACTTGCATGGACAACAGCAGTTCCCTCCTGGATGCAGATGCAAACTTTACTCCTTTTTTTCCCCTGCAGGAAGCCCTCAGGTTAATATTTGTTAGTGGAAAGCTGTTTCAAAGTGGGTGAAATTCTGTGTGTGTGGCTCTCCCAGAATCCCACAAATTCCAGCCAGCACAGCTTTGCTCTGGGACTGGCACTATGTAACGTCTGCATTTGAGATATTTCCGTACTTCTACCAGAAAACTCCCAGCTGAATCCAAGTCCTGATCTTCATGGAAGGGCCCCTTGCAAAGGTAATCATCCACTTTGAGGCCCACCTTGATACAGCTTCTTTGGTGCTGATCACCCTGACCTGTTTACTCTGCTGCAGAAATTTCCTCCTGGGGATGAAAATTCCTTCTCACAATTTCTGTCTTTTTGCCCTCTGGGAGATACAAAGGTTGTCAGTCAGCTGGGAGCTTCCTCCCATCAGTTTGTTACCAATCCTGGCACTGCTTTATTCCTGAGGGAACAGTGAGTCCTTGTGCCACAAAGACTGAAAGGGAGAAAAGAACAGGGTGACCTTGCAGGAGCTCAAGGATGAGATGGGACCCGGCAATGAACCCCCATGTGTGGTTTCATGTTTGTAAGCTGGAGGTGAGCTCAAGGTCCCTGCTGTGGGTCATGGAGTGGGGAATGTCTCATTTTCTCTTATTTTTTCCATCATTCCTATCCCTCTACCCCGAAGCTTTCCTGTTCTGAGAGGCTGAGAATTTGGTTCTGCTTTTGCAAATCATGCTGCTCTCCACAACAAGCACTCTTGAGTTTTGGCTTGGGAGGGTGGGGAACTGTGGTGAAAGTGCTTTGACCTTCACAAGGTTTTAGCAGCACCCTTTTTTCCCTTTTCTTGGTTGCCCTTTCCCTGATGAATGGATATGCTCCAAGGCACAATTACAGATGGGCTTCAGAGAAGGATCTCAGTCAAACACAAACCAGAAAGTATCCAAGCCTTGAGGCTTATTTAGTGAGATCTTCCATTGCTCAAAGGGAAATAGATTTTTTTAAAGCATTTAGATTATTAAAAATCTAGTGATTTAAAATCCTGGTTGGTGTCTGCCTGCTCATTCAAGTGCTTAATTACGGTTCAAAATCTAGTTATCAGACCTCTCTTTCCATACAGATTTTGGGGCAATTCTTCCTCTATTGGAACTGTCACTACCCCATCATTTTACTGTCACCTGTAAGAGAAGGATACGTTTGCTGCTCATAAATGCCAGACAACTTTACAAAACCATAAAGAAAGATGAAGAAAAATAATTATATATGGTCAAAACATGGTTGCAGTGTTGCTGCGAATGTGGGTGACCAAATACCCAAAACCAAGATGTAAGATGCCTGTGAGGCTCTGAAGCTGATACTCCATGGGCGTAGGAAGGAGGCCAAGAAAGATGACAAGTGAAATGTTGTGGTTCTGGGAATTTCTAGCAGACTTATGGTTCACATGTGGATTTCATGTGAAAGCATGTCATGTGTCTCTCCTGGCTGATCTTGTATACAGCTGTTGAACAAAAGTATGTGCAGGAAATCTTGCATGCAAATCTCTTCTGTGAGTGCCAAACAGAGGTGTTTCAATCCAAGAGATGTTAATTACTGGGGCTGGGCAAGGAAGTACTTTCAAGCAAAGGACTTTTGCTCTAAGGAATAGCAGGTTTTCCCTCTTAGAAAAATTAATTTTTAATATGCCTTTTGTTTCTAGAGTTAATAGGGCAATTTGTAATGTAGGGCATTGCTATCTAGTACGGAAAGGTAGGTGCCAACAAAGCAAACAGAAAAGGAAGGCTAAAAGGCTTCTAAGGTGCACTTTTGCTTGCATATATCACTTGAGTAGGGTAGAAGGAAGTAATTACGGGATTGTCACCAGAGTAGAAACAATTCAGCCTTTAATTAATAGAATCACAGAATCATTGAGGTTGGAAAACACCTCCAAGGTCATCAAGTCCAACCTTTGCCCAATCCCCTCCGTGTCACCCAGCCCAGAGCTCTGAGTGCCACATACGGTCTTTCCTTGGTCACCTCCAGGGATGGGGACCCCAAACCTCCCTGGGCAGCCGCTTCCAATGCCTGAGCACCCTTTACAGGAAGAAATTCCTCCTGACATCCATCCTAAACCTCTCCTGGCACAGCCTGGGGATGTTTCCTCTTGTCCTTTCCCTTGTTCCCTGAGAGCAGAGCCTGACCCCACCTGGCTGCACCCTCCTGTCAGGTAGATGTACATAAATGTCCTTTTAATTGTTGTAGTGCACTTTATTACCTGAAATTTAGCACACCACCCATGATAATTGATATTCTACTCCCTACCTGTGAACTTGTTCTTTTCTCCATCATTAACATTTCTCAGAAGTGAGTCACTGAAAACTGCAAAGACTCTTTCAGACATTACAATTTATTGCTTACTTTGCTTATAAGGAATCTCTGATCCTTGATGTGATATAGATTATATATAAAATTGTAAATGTAGTATTCAAGAGACTGCCAGAATTCCTGTGTCTGCACAGCTTCAGACCATCAGTGTGGCCTGAACCCTTGAACTCTAAATAGTGAAAGCATGAACTCTCTCAGATGGAAATGAAGAGCTGGACTTGTAATGAAGTAGCTCATTCTTTAGGCTTTTGTTCTGATTGCTAAAAAATGATCTGAAGTAATGGGAATAAAACACTCTCAAAATGGGGACTGTACTTTTTCTTTGAGTTTCTGCAAAAAGCAGCAAGTACATGGAGATGGGAACTGTTGCTCAACATTGACCAGTTGATTTTAGAAGAGCAGGTTTCACAAACATCTGTGTTTACACTGGCTTCACATGGTGACAAAAGAGTTGAGAAGCTGCTTTATGGGAAGTCTGAGGAGGGAAGCCAGGAATAATGGAATGAGAAGAACAATACCAGTAGATTTGGTAGTTTGGTGACCTTCCTTAACCAATACATGATCCATATTGAGCTGTTATCTTAGTTAAAAACCAAAAGGATTCTTCCTTGACAAGTTGGAAAGCCCTGATTCCTTATGCTGAATTATCCTATGACTTCTCAGCTGTAAGGTTTTCCTGTTTTCTGCAGTCAGCAGACAAGCACCATTCCCGAGTGGCTCAGCTGCACGAATCAGGGAGATGGATTAAGATGATGCTTCTCTCAACCACCAGATGTGACAACCTGTTTCTGTTTGGAGTCAGTTTTAAGAAGCAGAAGGAAGATCTGAAGAGGGATTTCATCCGTGACTCTTCCTTCCTTATCCCTCTAAATTTGTACTTGATAAACACTCCCTGAAATCCCTGCTTGGAGTGACCCTGAATGGGTTCTCAACCATTGATGAATTGCTTTCAGGTTTTATTTCTGAGGAGTTTGCACAGTTATAGGAAAAAAAAAGTTCCTGGGGGATTCCCTAGGAAGATCTGTCTGTCTTGTTGTAGGATACATTTCTTGTACTGTCACAAGATGAAATGAGGGGCTCCCCTGACAAATATAAAAGTTATATGACAACCCATCTATTTTTAGATGATTTAAATCAGTCAAGAGGGAAAAACATTTGTTTCCAAGACTGTAATTTTCCAGATGACACCATTTTATTGCACGGTGCCATACCATGAGAAAGAGCATTCTTGTGGCTTTTGAACTGGAAATCCTGTAGGAATGCTATTTCTGGCATTTATTTGCTGTGAAGCCAGGCACACATGGAGAGCAGACAGACTGACCAGATACAGTTTGTGGTATTAAGGCATTCAGAAAAGTCCCTGCTTCACAGCCCTTTTCCAGTATCCAAAGTGTTGAGTGAAGTTGAAAAACGATCAATGAAGATAAAATCTGAACGCCACGATCTGATCAGACAGCCAGACTTTCACGCCATTAATGTGTTCCTTCCTCTTGCAAAAACGCTATTTTGAGAATTCAGCTTTTCTGTCTTCATACACCGATGCTTCTAAAATAATTCTTGGTAATGAGGCAAGGTTTTTGTTGCAAAGTGGGAGTGAGGGTTGAATGCACTCACTGAGGAAAAACCAAATGCTTTCACTCCATTTCAACTGGGATTTTTTTTTTTTAAATTTACCCAGTACCATGTGTGAACAAGCAAAAAAGATGTTGAGGAATGAAACAAGAGTTTAAGCCCATTCTTTGTTCACCTTCTGAAGCTGGCAGGGATAGTGAATTCAGTGTGACTACCCATGCAAGGAAAGTTTTTTTGCATGGCTAAGTGCTTATGTTTTAGACTTTGTACCATCAGATACTTCCTGTAGTCAGTTAAACAGAGGAGGCTGGATTTTTTTTCTTTTCCATATAAAAAAAAAATGCACTAGGCTCTGAAATTTTTTGAATATAGTTGTGTCTCTCCACAGCCTCGCTCATAGGAACTGCTCTGAAATGATAGTCTGCCTGAATGGAGCAAAAACCCTAATAAATATGGTGCATTCCTCTTTAAAAAGTATATTTATTTAGTAAATTTAGAAACCACTCTGAGGTTAGGTTACAGCTATTGGGATTAGAGGGCGTCTCGTGGGCAGTTCAGACATCAAGCTATAGGTCCGTGGAGCGAAGCTGAGCTGTTTCTAGCCTGATGTCTGAATTATGAATTAGGTTCACTCTAATTCCAATGGGGTAAACCTCAGAGCAGTTTATATACTTATGGCTAAGTGCTCCTAAAATACGGGCTATTTATTTAAAACATACATGTAAAATGTAATATCTAAAAAAGATGTCTGGCCCAGTGATGCTGGAGCACAGCAACCCAGCCAAATGAATTCTGAATTCTGACTTTGGAGCCCTCAGAAAGGGATGGCACAGCTGGCTTTATGCCACCTTCTGATATTCCCAGCTAGGTCAGACCCCTACTTGGCTCAGGATGAACTGGAACATCCACAAGACTGAATTAATTTTCCTCAGCCCAAGGAATTTGCCTGTTCTTTAGTCATGCCTGTCATGCCAAAGCTGGGAGAGCCTTGGGTCACGATGCCCTTCCTTGACTATTCAGGAAAGTTCTGTAGGCCAGGAGCACCCTGCAGGGTTGGCTCCTTCCTCTTGATCACTGGAGTTGTGCAAAGAAGCCCAGATCTACTTTTTAGTCTGGTTGGATGTTTGGGAAAGTAGGATGGAGCTGCAGGATTGGACAGAAAATCCAGGATTTATTAATAGCATTAATAGCATCAGCAACTTCTTCCATGTGGAGCCACCCTGGTCTCTGAGTTTATTCCAGAGCAGCAGTGCCAGAATCTCTCACCTTCACTACCATGGGCCTCTGACCCTGCTGCTGGCCATCAGTGGCCTCTCCAAGCTAGCTTTTCCACAGGGACTGCTCTCCGTGTGGGGCAGAGCACTCAGTGAGGTTCCTGCAGGAGTCTGAGTTTCCCTCCCTCTACTCCTTTTACTCAGGATACCCCAAGAACTTAAAGGAGAGACAGCATCCAATGTTATTTTCCTGGGGATGGGAGTGGAACAGAAACTACCTGCTATTTTAGGACATCTGAACTGGCTTCATCCCTAGACCAAAAAATAAAAATAAAATAAAAAAAGTCAGTTTACACTCCGGTTCTCTCTTCCCTCCTCACCATGCTCCTTTGATTTCCATTCCAGGAAATAAATGGGACAAAACACCTCTCAAGTAATTACTTCTGCCTTGGCATTGAGTAAGATGTAGAGAAGTCTGGAAACAACCATTCCCTGGTTTGGTCAGAAGGTGAAGACACAGAAGCAGCAAATGTGTAGTAGACACAGAGGGCAGATTTCTTTGGACACTGAAGGATTGTCACAGGGCTGAAGGAGTGCATAATTAATTCATGTGGGGATACTGAGGCCAGAGATCACTTCATACAAATTTTTAGGAGTTGGCAAAACTAAATGTCACAAGCAAACTGGTGGGAGTTAAAAACTGAACACGGACAAAACCTGCTGTTACTGTTTTCTGCTTTCAAAAGAGGCTAAATATCAACATTTATGGACAAAACCCATTGTTATCATTTTCTGCTTTGAGAGGAGCTAAATCTCAACATTTTTTGTGGCAGCAGAGTGCTTACTCATAGTTCTTGGGTGCCTGAGGCTGACCATGCAGCACTAAATGTGAGTGAGCGTAATGAGAATATCGAATTAATCCCTCTCCTCCAGCTGCCCAAATCCATTGAGACACTTGGGAGGCAATTCTTCATCTGGCATCACTGAATTTTGGGTTGGGCTTTACTTAGTGCAGGAACAAGGAGCTGAGTGCTTTCAGTGGAGTGTTGGGATAGCAGCAAACCTCCCATGTGCTTAGGAAAGTGAGGAAGGGTTTTGGAGAGTGAGATAGAAGTAGTGACAAACCTGAATAGTGGTTCTTTCTTTTTTACTCTGCTTTGACAGGCTGCTCAGGTGTCCTCAGAACTCTCTGGATTAGCATCCTGAGGAAGGACAGCAGGTCTTTGAGGTGCAATGGCCCTGCAGAGCAGACACCATGGCTGAGGAAGGGCTCAGATTGCCTGAAATGTGTCAAAACCAGCAGCAAGCCTGGAATGTTTTGTTTTGTTTTGTTTTGTTTTGTTTTTTGGGGGTTTTTTTTTGTGGGTTTTTTTTTTTTTTTCCTGATGACCAACACATATGGCCAGAGGAAAAATTCTCCAGGAAGGTGTCATAGGAGAATATGCATCAGTCAGAAAAAGGTGGAATTACAGTGAAAAAAAAAAAGAAATCCTGTTGTAACAGATGAAGTACCTATCAAGTGACAACAGCAGTTTATTTTCCTTGAGCAAAAGTAATGGATATACTTAGGCATAATCCTACCCTCAAGTGCTTTAATTCTGATGGAACTTCTTATTAAGGAGAGACATCAAAATGGAAAAGTGCACACCCTAATGGAAACAATGTCATAAAACTGACAGCATTTCTACAAGGTAGGTTGACACCTAAATTAGCTAAGAAGGCTTGAAACATGATGGGGAAAAAAATAAAATGGAAAGGAAAGAAAAAAGTTTGGTATGCATCAGAATTTTTGTTATTTGTTGAGTGTTTTCAAGTCTGTGTTTTAACAGATAATTAAGACACAAAGGGTAAGAGAATTAAGTTTGTTTTGTTCCACTCTCCCTGTCTGTTGACTGGCTAATCAAGAAATTTTCAGGCCCAAATGGGAGTTCATACCCACTTATGATTTCTCTTTGCCCCCATGTTTTACTGGAAAATGTACTTTGTAAAACTTGAAACTCATCCTGCATCCTTGAAAACACAAAGACAAGTGCAATGGGTTCAAGGTTCCATGTCTCTTGAGCTCTTGATGCTGCTGTTGCAGATACTGCTTATCTGCACAGCATACAGCTATACACTTATTTATCCCATGCAATGACTAAAGTCACGCTGTCGGTTGATCTATACACAGTGCTGATATGACCAGACTTGCTTATATAACACCATAATTTCATTTGTAAGGAGGCAATGTTTTCCCTCCTCAAATATTTGCGGTTTATTAAAATCACCCAGCAGGCTAATGAGCCCCACAGTGTGTATCTATGTGATTCCCAGTAAATTTTCTCAACATAAGCAAAGCCAAAATTGTGTAACTCCTCAGGAGCACCTGAGGGAAGAAAAAAAAAAAAGGGCACGATTTAATAAGGCACAGTTCCTTTTTTGTTGCCTTCTTGCTCCTGCTGGAGAAAGTCTTACAATTGTACTAGCTTACAGAATACAAAGAAAATACAGAATATATAGAATATATTGAGTTGTAGTATCACAGAATGATTTGGGTTGGAAAAGACCTTAAAGATTATTTAGTTCCACCCCTTGCCATGAACAGGGACACTTTCCACTAAGTCAGGTTAATCCAAGCCCCATCCATCCTGGCCTTGGACACTTCCAAGGATGTGGCAAATGACTTTTTGCAATACTGCATGCAGAATATGGCATGCTGGGAAGAAAGCTGCTTATGTGCAAACTGAATTTCTGGTTCATCGTAAGTCAGGCTGTGCTATATTTCAAGTCTCTGGATTTAATAAAACAAGAGGCTTCAAGGTGAGAGTTGATTCTGGAGTGATGTTGTTGTACACCACAAAGACACAAAGACTTTGACTTTAGAAGGCTGAAAGTGACTTTTTTATCTTTGGGATGTGTTTTTATTTTTTTTATACAATTCTACACAGACCAATTTGATTGGTGACAAGAAGACAAACTTCTTCAATCACATAGGTCAGACCAGAGGGACATCAAAAAGAAGTCCCTCCTAAAAAAACCCTGTAAACCAAGTTTACAGTTACTAAAACATGTTTCTTGTTTACAAAAAATTTCCTGAAAAAATAATTACAAACCCCAAAACATATCAGGCACAAACCAAGACTACACTGGAGAGCTCAGCTGAAGTTCCTGGGATGTCATTTTCCTTCTCTGCACATACAAGAGTTTCTTTGCAGGGAGCACAATTTGATTCCCTGTCTGCTGGGAAGGGGGAGAAAGAAATACAGAAGAGCTAGAGAGGAATATTCATATATAGACACATACACAAAAAAAAAACACCAAAAAAGGCATAACTGTGAGCATGTTGGTCGGAAGGAAGTTCTTCCACATTCTCTCGGGACATTCAGACTTTCAGTCTCCTCCACTCAAATACTCAACTTGACAGGTAGACCAAGCTGCTATAGTTTTGGGATGATGAATCTAGGACTGAAACCACCTCTCCAAGAAATAGTAGAAAACCTCTCTGGTATCTCTGTCAGCATGTCTGATGTTTTGAGACAGTCCGGAAGACATTTCATAAAACAAGCTTCCATGCCTCATTGCTTTAGGTTGATTACTCATATTTTCCCTTTGTAATAATGTTTTCCTAAATGCATTTCATTCAACACAGCATTTCTCTGGCAACAAATGGCAGCTCATTGTTGAATAGCAAGCATTGCTTTGATGGTTTGAGTACTTCAGTGCCCGTTTGCATAGCAGAATCCTCTGCAGATCTAACACAGCCAGTTTCCCCGTGTCAAGATTTTCAGGAGGCTGAGCTTTAAAAGTGCACAGCTTTCAACAGCAGAAAGATGAGTGCTTCATCCCACAGAAGTCTTTGAGGTTCGAGAGAGGGTCTTGTGTTGTGGGGAGGCCAACAAAAATGAAAATATCTTCACACACGTGTGCAAAGACACCTTGGGACAGCTGAGAGCTCTCTGCTTAGGGCACTGGTGTGGGTTGGCAGAGAATGCCTCATCAGAGGTTTAAATCCAGTTTTTATATCCCAGCTGACAGCCCCAGTCAGCAGGTTATCATCCACCCTGAGGTTATTTGGTCAGCCTCTCCTGTCTCATATCCTTGTGGTCCATGGGTTTCCTCCTTCCCAGGCAGTCTGATCTCTGATACATGGTAAGAGGGTTTCCTTGTTAATTATTTTTGCACAAAGAAAAAGGTTCTACCAAGATTTGAAACACAGTAATTTTAATCTTTTTCATGCCCTCCATCCTAGATATTGAATATTCCTGCCTTTTAAAATATATGTCTTTGGCTAGGCCTAAAACTCCACTGGATTTCTTTGTGCTGCTCTATTGAGTCTTGTTTACAGTTTACTTTGATGGAGTCTGGCTGTGAGTCTACTGGCAGATCTGTAGCTTAATCTTTCTGTCATTACAGAATAGTCCCATTTATGTAAATAAATAAGTATATTTTTCAATGAAACAAAGGTTCCAGGTGAGTGTCAAATCACCAAAACTGGACTTCACAGAAAAATTCCATTCAAAATTTGGAGGCAATTTTGAGAATCAATTTTGTTATGCTAAATTAAGATGTCCCCGTTAAGACCTCTCTTTTTTAGAACTGGTTATTTTGGAATTAAATATATCAAAAGGCAAGTTGTGGGTGTTTGTGCTTTTCTGCAGACACATGTGAAGTGAACATCCCAACCTGAGCAAGCAAGGATTATTGTTTTACCTCTGAGAGAGAAAACATTGATGAGCCTAACTTGATTTCATAGACAGAATAAACTTCAGTATTTCTGGTGTTAATTAAAATGAGGATTCATCCAACAGATCACTGCTCTCTCACTAAACCATGTCATAAAATTTCTGTGGGAACAGAGACATGCCACTTCAGAGAAGCTGGCCACACACTCCTTGTTGTTTCTAACATCCACTCAGGATGCTTGGACCCCAACCCTTACCTCCCTAGTTTTGGAACATCCTTGCCATTATGAGCTCCTGGTGACCTGGCCAGCTCTTATCCCACCAGGATGGGAGCTGGCTGGGGAGTAATTAACTAGACATTTCCATTTATCTCCTCATGCTGCATCAACGTGGTAAAATGAAGGATATGTGCTTAAAGCACTTGAAAGGCAGTAAACCTTAAAGTGGCATCTAATCAACCTGTGGAATTTTTTGCTGTGGGACATGGAGACAAACAATTTGAGAGCCAGGATAGGATTAAGCACTTGAACAGGAATAATACCCGTAGTTAACTTGTGAGGTTAAAGTATTAGGAGGTTTATCAGTTCTTTTGCTTCTGGGCATAAACTGCCATCTCAGCTTGTGAAAGAACTCGTCTCTGCTCCTGCCTGTTGCCTGGGGCCGTTTGTGGGATGCTTTCCCAGGGTGTGGGGCACCTGGTAAGTCTGTGCCTGAGGGGAGGACAGCAAACCCCATGGTCAATAGAACCTGCAGTGGAGCCCTGGGTCTGATCCCCCTCCTTCTGAGGGATTCCCAAGTGGGAGGAAGGCACCACAGCCAGTGGGCTGCCTTATGTTAAATCCCCTTCTCAGGAAATTGTCAAGGCTGGGATTTATCATCCAGTTACTGCACAGCCACTTTTCCATGCAAGAGAGAAGCCCTCCATTATGTATAATATATGTCTTCTTAAAAGGAATTAAACCCTCTCGCCATTTGTTATGAGATCACTCTTGTCTGCACATTTTCCCTCTGTCTTTTTGTAAAGAGAAGCGAGAAGAAAATGGCTTGAACATTCCTGTCTTTTTAAAACTTTCCGTACTGTCTCTCCACAGACAGATTATACCTATGCATGTTATGGCTAGAAGTAAATGCACAGGCATTAACTGCAGCAGCAGGTGTTTTGGGGATTTTTCACCTCTAGAATTTTTGCACAACACCATTAAACAATTAGCTGTTTGCCCTCAAGGACTGGGGCTTATAAAATGGAACACTTTACAGCAAGAGTGGTTCTGACTCGAAATGGCACCTCTTAGATGAGGGTTCCCTTTTGTTCTCAGACTTGTAGATTAAGATTAAAACTTTAAGGTCCTGGCTGTATCAAAGAGAAGCTCTGGATTTAGACTGCAAAACTGTGTTTAGGCTGCAGGAGAGCAGAGACAGTACTGTTGGTGAGGGTGTTACACTTGAAAACAGGGTAAAGGGTGGCTCTCTTCAGGCAGACATACAGTGCCTTCAGATATGCTTGCAGGAGCATCTGATGGCTTTATCTCACAGAGATTAAAAAAGGGGACAATGTTCTGGCTGCTTTGAATGGTTAATGTAATCACAGTGTTGCTGGGCAGTCTGGCTGAACCCAAACAAAAGAGGCTGATGCTTTTCCTCCAGCTGCCTTCAAGGAGCTGGTCAAGGTGTTGGATATGCTGATGTCGAAAATGGGGATAAAGGGATCAGAAACCCCATCTAAATGCTTCTTTTATTCCTGTACTCCATTCACAGCTTTATTCCTAACATGGCAAAGGTTTCCATCCATCCAGCTCTGTCCATGAGCTCCATTGAGCTCAGTCCTGAGCTCCCAGGGTGCCTGAGAGGTGTTACTTGTCTCTTGCTGTCCTGAGTAGCTGACTGGATTCCCAGCTTATGCTCCAGCCCTGTTTGTGATCCTGTCTCTGCTCTGAGCTGCAGTGTTGCTGGTCTTGTCTTTGACTCCTGTCTTGACCAGCTGCCTTGAGGTCCTGGATGGGCCCCAGGCAGTGTGGGCAGCCTTGTCTCCAGCTGTCTCCAGCCCTGTCTCCAAGGGCTGCTGTGTTATGCAGTAAACATGGAATACTCCAAGGTGTGTTTGGCATTGTGCTGTAGCTGTGAGGATATTGCCTGGCAAAGGCAGAGGCAGAGGAAGGCAGAGAGAGCTGCAGCTGGGGAGATGTGCTGGTTAATACTCTGAGGACCCATTTACTCCCTGTGAGCCACCCAATGGCATCCAACTGTGCCTGTTCCTCTAGTTCAGACTTGTAGCTGAACAATGTCCTGATTTCAGCTTATAAACCCTTCCCAGACAATGTACAACCTCCTTCTTCCTTCCCCTGAAACCTCTCGGGGCTTGACATGTGTGGGGGCGGTGGAAAAACGGAGGGAGAAGAGGAGGAAGGGTGAGAGGAGCAAAAATCCACCGCCAGCCGCTCCCCATGGAGAAAAAGGGTTGTGATAGTAAATGATGCATTTTATGGCAGAGAGGAAATGCCTTCATCCCCTGAGCTGTGGCCACTTCCAAGGGCTCTGGCTACCTGAGGAGGAGGGGGCAGGTCCTCCCTGGCTGTCCTGGCCAGATGAGAAGTCTGCAAGTTGGGAGGTGTTGTCCCTGGTGGATGTAAAACCCTTACAGGTGCTTCCTGCCCCCGGCTCCACAGCAGGAGGCTGTGAGCAGATGATGTAGTTGTGTCTGGAAGTTCTCAGGTGGCAGATCACCCCTCAGAGACCACCACGGCCAGCATGGATGGCTCCAGAGCTGGGGAAGGCTGGGAACTCTAACAGGCTGTATTTTCTTACCTGGAAAAAGGACACAGGCAAGGAATGACTGGCAGTTTTAGTTTGTGAAATCCACTTTGACACTTGCCTTGGAATGAACTTTATTGACTCTCATGTGCAGCACACCTAAGGGATGTTAAAAGTTCCACAGGAGAGGTCTGTGTCATGATATCTCTTATTAAGTCCAAAGAAAAAGAGGCTTATACCAGGTCTGACAAGGTTTGTAAGCAGAGCTTTAACCCTTTTGCCAGGAGGAGCCTTTTCTCTCAGCCCACTAGAGCTTTTTTCCCCCCCCCTCCCTTTTCTTCTTCATTCTATTTATAGCCTGCACTGCTTTAATTTTCCTTGGCCATCAGACAAGAGAGCAAGTCTTTTCTCTGCTGATCTTATGGCAGAGTTTGTTTATACATATACAAGATCTCTAATTACAGAGGAGTGTGATTCCCCACAAAACATCCCCTGGCCTCCACTCCCCAGATTCATATAGGACTTCTTTTCTGCAAGGCCAAACACACTTCTAGAGTTTATAGACAAAGCTGGTTTGTGTATATGTGATTTTCTCTCCTGTCTCAACCCTTTCATTGCAAAAAGAAGAAGGAATGAAAAAAAATATTAAAAAGAGACAGGGCAGCTGGGAAATCTTAGACTAAAGAGCAGATCACATTTCAAAACATTGTGATCTAAAAATAATAATTCTGTTTTCCCCTTCTCTCTCTTTCTTTCCTCCTTGCCCTTCTGTAGAATGTGATTCATTTTCTCTGAAGAAAAATCCCCATCCTGGGAATTTATGAACCACAGAACACTTCAGAGAGACTGATTTTACTTGCGAGACACAGTTCTGATTCTGTGAATTGGGTCTGGGCAGGGAACAAGCCTGAGATCACTGTGGTGATTTGTGCAATGTTATGCAACACTGTTTGCATGCACAAATATCCATGTGGGGCAACAGGAGAAAAGAGGCCAGAATTCATGGCCATTTATGTTGGGAATCAGCTGCTTTCATGGATTTCTGGGCTTTGTGGACCAATTTCTACCTCTCAAAGGACCCTTCCTACCAACGTTTGTGGGTCTACCCTTCTTACATGAAGATCAGAGGTTTCCAGCTGTGTTAATTGGACTGAGGGGTTGGGGTTGTTGGTTTGGTTTTGGTGTGTGGGTTTGTTTGGTTTTGTTTTTTTCACTTTCATTGGTGTTTTCAAAAGCAAAGAAGAATTTTGCACCTTTTCTAGTGCCACTCCGCTGCAGGTAAAGAATGTAACAGCTTGTGAGAGTGCAGCCAGAGCCAATAATAATTTGACTGACATGTCCTGGCACTGAAATGCCTATTAAACCTCACTCTCTCCTTTCAAGGTGGAGGTTTTAATGCCGGGCACTTGTTTGAGCTGAAAATTCCCTCTCTTTATAGACCCAAAGAGCCTACATCCATGAAAGATTCTCAGAAGGATCTAATATTTCTATGGATGATAGAATAAATCCTTCAGTGCCGCACATTTTCCAAGCCATGGAAGTTTCCAAGCCCAGTACACGTTTCCATATGTAACACACACTTTTCCACACAGGATCCCAAAGGTTTCTTGGAAAACCGTGGAGGCCGGTCAACTATGATAACGTGGTAACAGTTTGAGGAAAATATGTATTGACTTTTAAGAAATTTTTCATAGGAATTAAGAAATGTTTCATAGGAAACACAGCAAATTTCCCATTAGGGGTTAACTGTGGATTCTAGGAATTGCAGAGTTCATTACAGGAACAAATAAATTCAGATATTTGATGGGCGCGATTTCAATGATGAATGAGCCATCTCTGTTTGGAAAGGTTTGACAAGATAGATACTCTTGTTTTGTAGAAAGACAGCGTCTTGATTTTATGTGAGATATGCACACTTTCAAAGCCAGCCCCAAAGTCAAATCACTGATATTCTTTCCAAGGATTTGAGAGAGTTCCAGTAGGTGGGAGGTTTGCTCTCCTACCTACACTGCCAGCAACCAAAAGAGGTTTTTTAAAGAGCTGTTTATTACATGGTATGGTAGGACAAAATTTTTCAATACAACCCCCTGTCTCCTGCAGCTTGCAGTGCTAGCGCAGGTTTGTGGTGCCTGCTGGAAGCTGCCTGGGTCCTTAAGGCAGGATTTTAAATAGAGCATCTGTTTGTTTCCTTCTTTACACACAATGCAATAAAAGCCTGCATTAGCATCTAGAATATCCTGCAGGGTGAGAGACCTTGGCCTTGGTTTGACCCAGATTACTGTGTTGATTTCAGTTCCATTAAGGATGCCCTGTTACAGAAGGCTCTGTGCTTGTGCAGGTGTGTAGGCACAGAGATTATAGAGGTTGATAGCCCAAGTACACCTTCTGCTTTCTTCCTGTTTTGTGGCTGGAGCTTTTTACCTCTAATTGAGTACAATCATCAGCTTAGCGGTGATTCATAAAGTTTCTACAAGTGCTTTCCAATCCAATATCAGCAGGGATTAATAAATAAATTAATCCTGGTATTCGCACCAATGTTTTTCTGTTTGTTTTTGGGATTTTTTTTTTTTGTTTGTTTGTTTGTTCTTTTTCACAGAATCCAGAGATGTGTGAAAATTTAGGGTGAGATCTTGCAATCGTGGATGACACTGCCACAAACCTACTGGTACAGGGATGAAACAGCAAAGGGACGAAACAACACAGGGATGAAACTGAACTGTCAGATCCTTGTAGACCAACAGAAAATTGGCACCTTGAAGGTGTGCAATAGCTTTTCTTCCCCTCTTTGCTGAGAAGTCAAAAGAAACTATTTAGCAGGGCCCAGCTGTAGGAACTGAGCCAAGCTGGGCTGTGTCCCTGGATTCCTGTCATGGACAGGAGTGACAGGATTCTCCTGAGGCTGGCACAAAGGAGGCATAATTACTCCAGCAGCACCTGCAGAAGGCTCTCAGGGGAACTGGGTTCCTGGAATTGGGCAGGACAGTGACTGCCACAGGTATCAAACACTCATTTATGTAATCCCTTCTCACTGATCCTCTGTGTGTAGACCCCACTGAAGACTTTTTGTCTCACAACAGGAGGCGTTGCTGGGTGTCTGTGACTCTGAATCATAAATGATCAGGCAGAAAGGCAGCACAGAAAAACCTCAGAGAACCTGCCTTTTCTACAGTCCCTCCATTTTGCAAAACCTCACATTTATGGAGCAGAGAGGGGCAATTGTTCTCCCACATCATCATCAGCAGCAGCAGTTCCACACAAGCTACCTCACTGCTCTGCAATTTGCAGTGCTGTGGAGTATCTGCAGGAAGAACACTGAAATAGTCTTTGTGATGGCCATGAATTTGATTAATTATTCACATAGTTGTAGTTCTAGTTGCACTCTGGCGTTTCTATCTGTTTGTGCCACAAGCAAAATCATTCTTTCCCAAGGCAACGATAACTTTTGAAACTCATTGCACTTGAGCAAGCCTTTCTTGAGGAAAATATTATCTTACTTTTTCTTTCCAGTACACAGTTTAACATATATTTACAAAATAGTATGTAAACTGTAAACTCTAAAGATATATTTAGATTAGAAATCTTTCTTGTTTGGCTTGTAGTTTTGAAAACCCTTCTTTTAATGAGCAAAAAGAGCATTTATATGAAAAAAGGAGGGAAATGTAATATAATGAAAACTAGGCTGAATTAGGAAAAAAGAAGTTTTAGGATGCCACAGGTAATACAAAGCTCATGATTTCTTTCAAATAAGTCAGGCCAGATTGCTCCCAAACCAACCTGAGGCTGTTTTGTCCTGGTGAAGGTCTGGGTGCTCTCAGATGTCCCAGTCCAGTCACCCCTTTCTGTTTCTGGCTGCCCTCCTGATACCCCTTTGGCAGCTCCACAGGGCAGGTGAGAATATAACCTGATGGATGTTTTCAGGAAAGGTTCTAGATACCTGGCACTATGATGTTCTTCTACTGCACCTTTTTTTCCACTGGTGGTAGAACCATGGTTGTGGTGGGATCACAGCCACTTTCTGAGGTTGGATTGGTGGGCAAAACTTGAGCTTCATCACCTGTGAAAACTCTTAATCAGAGGAGCCCAGAGTGGCTCATTCAGCTCTAGAATGAAATCTACTCTGTAAAGATTGAAAGTGAGGGAAGAGGAACCCCACCTGAGCTCTGTCCCTCTGTGAACATGAATCACAAATTTCAGCTTCTACATCTCTCCCCAGTATAGAGCAGATGTGGGCAAAAATAGAGTTGATGGCATTTATTGTGACAGCTGATGCTGGTGATTTGATTCCTTTCATTAAACAGATGACTAATCTGCAATTTGTTTTTAGATTGTCTAGATCATTTGCACCAAAAGTCCTTTGGGGATTTTAATTCTGCATTTCATCTGGGACAAGGAAAAGGGTGGGCACGTGGAAAATATGAATATAGGAACCTGCAGATTTCCCAGCCTCTGTGAAACACAGAGTCAGATGCCCCAAGAAATCTGATGATACAGAAACTTCTCTTTGGTTTCAAGGACATGCTTCCTCAAGCAGCAGCAGAAATATGCAGGTGTCATATTCCTGTGCCAGGAGAAGAAGCTGCACTCTGCCTTCCTGGGAAGAGAAAGATCAGATATGCTTTCACATAGAATTAGGTGGTAGAGGAAGATTTCTTCAAGACATCCCAATTCCAGTTTCAGAAGTCTGTCATGAAACAGCAAATGACAGCCAGCAGGCAAACCTGCATCTTTGTTTAAACACCTGTTGGTTTTTCACACATGGACTGTATCAGCACTGGGTGCTGAGCTCTCCCCAGTATTCTTTCTGTGGTTTCAAAAATTCCACCTTTCCTACAGCAGCGTGTGCAAGAGATTGGAGCACATCTCTCCACTGTCTCTCCAGAGACGTACCTCTCTTCAGGGGAAAAAAAAAAGGGAAGAAAAACACTGAACCTTCTTTCTTCCACACTAAAAGACCTTTGTCCCAAACCACACATGTAGATTTTAAACAGAAAATAATATGAAAGCACAGTGCTTCCTTTATAGCAGACCTTATGTGCCTTATGCAGCTTTCTGAGTTCCTGTGTCCATGGATTTATGATGTGCTCTACACTTTCCACATTCTCAGTGTTGTTTTCCCACATTTGAAGGAGAAATGATCAAGAGATTTGTGCTGGAGTGAAATTTTTTTCTGTCTTAAGCTGTGTAGAGGTTCCAAATTCACCACAGCATGGAAAATAGAAATGCTGTAAGCATCTTGGGCCCTTCCCAGGCATGCAGACACCGTGCTTTCTGTAGAAGTGAACATTACATTCTTGTAATTACTGCTCTTGTCAGAACTGCTTTTGCCTCTAATAGATCAGGTAAATATGAACTGAGAATATGCTATAATGCCCAAGGGGTCATTTCTGCATTGGAAAATAGCCCCCAACCCAAGGAAAAGTTGCACAGCTCTGCAGAGGATGGAGTTTGTGTGGCCTTTCTGGTTATTTAGAGTGAATTACAGGAGCAAATCTCCAAGGGGCTCCTTTGTTTAGGGGTAGGATGCTGTAATTTAATATTTTTAAAAATGCCTTGAAGCCCATTTTAAGGCTTTGGTAAACAGCATCACACTGTCCAGTTTCCCCTGTGTGTGCTGGAAACTGGATGACCATCAAGGCTCAGGTGCTGAAACCACTGCTCTGCTGTGAGGACAAGCTGGCCCTGCCCCACTTCCACAGCAATTCCTGAAGGGAGCACTGCCAGCCTGGCCTCCAGGCTGCCCAGCAAGGAACCAGCTGGGTGACCTCGAGTATTCCTTGGAAATGTTGGTCATTGCAGCCACGGTCCAGTTCCCCATTGAGGAATATTCTAATTCTGCTGAATTTCCTTCGCGGTTTGCCAGCTGCCCTTTCCGCGGAACAAAAAAAAGATCAATCACCAAACCGAGTGAGAGTAATGACTGGATTTTCCTTCTTCCTCCAAGATTAACAAAACAGACACACCAAAATAAAATAAAACCACACTTACAATTACTCTTTCCTTAGATCACCTATTAACCAGCTCACCAGCTCCCAAGACACTTACGTAGCTGGGATCAGCCCTCACTCAGGATTCCTGGGCATTACTTACACAGAAAGGAATTGAGACTTGATGAGGAACCTCTCCTTATATATCTATCAGGTCTTTGAGCAAGGAGTTCCAACTTGACAAGCCTTTTGCAATTCATAACTTAATTAGGTTTGCCAATTTTTAACAGTGCTATTAAAAGATTACTGACCTCCCCTGGCTAATTTTAGAAATATCAATGTCATTTTGGCATGGCAAGGTAGAACTATTTTCTGATCAGAGAATACACATAACTCCTTAATGACTGTACTACTGCTTAACAGGCTGCAGATCTATTTTTAGTAATGAAGGAAATCTTCCTGCCTGGGATGGTTGGACATGCACTAATGTTCAAACATTTGTATATGACTAGTGTACAGAAAAGCCTCTGATTTAAAGAACCATATAGACAGATAACCATAATTCATTCCCTTTTCTGTGTTTGCATATTATCCATAATTCATTATTAGCTCTCTAATCTGGTCAGAACACAACAGCAATCAATCAAAGCTGAGGTGAGAACCAGCCTGGGGAATAAACATGCCTTACTTTGGCTTGGAGGAATATTGTGATTTGCAGCTTAATATTTTCCCCATTCCATTCCATTCCATTGCTTTTCCTTTTTGTTATTCTATGGGGATTTGTAGACTCCAGTTGCTGGCAGCTGCAGGGAAAAGTGTTCAGTTTAATTCAGTTTAGTTGGATTCTAGGCAAGCTCTAGGTTGTTGCCTCTGTGGCTACATACTCCATGGCCAAACATGAAGTTTCCTTCTTCTTACCCATCAGGAATTTGCAGGATATAATAATTGCCTTAGTGGAGTCTCATTATATCAAAAATTCATTTTTTTAAGATTGCTTTAATTCTAGAAGATATTAAGGGTAATAATCTGTTGAGACACTGAAGAAACATTTGTTCAAAACGTTGGTTTACATTGTCAGCTGGTGGTGGTGTAACTTTTTCTCACTGTGTCTCACTGTACACTGAAGTTTCACTAAAACAAAAAGCCTGAAAATCAGGGCTGAAAACCACAGTGTTAACCCAACAACCCCCTTACCTGCCATTCAATCACTGGGCTTCCAAATTTTACCTTAATGGAACAAGTCAGGGCATCAAAGGAGAAAGTCTCACTCCTGTGAATCTTTTTTACTTCAGTCCTTGCTAAGCAATGGGCTGTGCTCCACTGGTCAACACAGGCACTGCTCTTTTGCTCCCAGACTGAGCAGTGGTGGATTCTTCTCCTCCCATCTCCTGCTCCCAAGGCCAGCAGAAGCTGCAGAGGCAGCACATTCAGCTCCCTCTGGAAGGATGTCAGTGCTTTGCTTGGTTTGAAAGTCTCACCTCGCCCCATGGCCAACGATCTCTCAGCATGGGCAGGCTCCCAAGGGAATTTTCTCGAGCTCTTCTTGAAGGAAAGATGATGCCAGAGATCTGGCAAGGGGGGGAAGAGTCATACCTCGGAAACCAGCACTGTGGCTTTACCACACCCACAAAAAAAATAATAACACTGATGGTGAAATTAGGGTTGGAAATAAGGAGCGCGGTGCTGTTACCACAAGCACAGCACAAAAAGAGAGCCTGGCATGGGAACAAACTGTGCTGGGATCTGAGCAGAGGCAAAAGAGGCCTTGGAACTAGTGAGGAAGGTGAGATGCAGTGGAAAAGCCCTGCTGCACTCTCAGTTGTTCTGGTACCTCGCAGCAGATGGCACTGCAGAATTCCCATGGGCCATTTGTGCTCTTGGCCTGACTCGGGAATAATGGAAAACTCCTCCTTGTCCTCTCCAGAGGATGTGATGAAGGATGTTAGAACTAAAAATTCGCCTAAAAAGAACTGGTAGCAAAAACGATAGAAAATGGGTACTTTTAATAAAACTCCATACAACCATACAAACCCAGAAAACACTAATGGGAAATAGCCTTAAAAGCAGAGAATTAATTAGCAGGTTTTTCATTTATCACATCAGCACAAAAGATTCTATGTGAGTCTTAACTATTTGTACGGGGAACAGGAAACTAATGTTGACATCAAAAGGTAAATAATATATTCAGGAAGCAGCATAAAAAAACCCATCCCAACCTTTCTTTACATTGACTAATGATTTTGTAATGGCAGAGGCAGACAAAGCTGGGTAAAACCACTCCATGATGGGTTTCCAACTGGACCACAGCTGCAGCCTTGGGCTCATGGAGTTCTGGAGCCCAAGGAAACATAATTTTCAAGGCAGTAGGGCTTCCCAAAGCTTAGTATGAAAAGTGTGATTTGGACAGGTAAGACAGGGCTGGCAGCATTACCTGTGGCTGTAAGGCCCTGTCTGTAGAGGACTTTGAATGTTGAATTGAATCACCTAATTGACATCTTCCCCATGGTCTGGCCCAATGCATGGAATTATTTCTGAGTTGTACTGTGTCCACAGTGACTGTAGATAAATGGAATAAGGAGTTTGTGTTAGGTTGGCTTTTTCATGACACTCAAAGCCCTTAAAAAGAGCCTTACACCTCTGTCTCACTGCAGTTATTCCCCTGACAAATATTCCCTCCTATGCGTGAATGCTATCTGTGACTGTACATGCAAATCAAGAAGACAGAATTACCCTGATGTTTTCAAGAACTGGGTTACAATGAAGAATTTTAATCTGCTCAGTTTAACCAGGCTAGTTTAAAAGCCTTTGCAAGAGATTTCCCTGCAGTCTTGGTACAAGTCTTTCCTGCAGCTTGTTGGGTTGGGTGGTTTTGATTGCCACTTCTTGCTACCTGTGTTTATGAAAAGAAGATGTCAGCTTGAAAGGAGAAATAAAAAGAGCAATTTTATCTTGTTTCTAGCTGATTTGACACAAAAGCTGATCTCTTTGCTGGTGGAGAACATAATGCATGAATTACACTTTGTATACTAATACAGGGTTGCACTTCTGATAGAAAGAGAGAGCTTGACAAGGAAGATACAAGGCCTCTTTAACCAGTCTGATGACAAATTCATGAGCTATTGTGGTGAGAATTTTCAGAGTGGGAGTTTTCAAAAGTCTCCAGCTCCTGCTATTCTGTTTGGAGCAGAGAAGGTAAAGCAGGAACAACAGGACTTCTGGCTGGATCAGTTTAGCTTTGGGTGCCCCGGCTGAAGAAAACTCAGTGACCCTTTGTAAAACTCATCTTCTGTTTGAACAAGTGCAGTTGGAAAAGGATGAAATAGCCTGATCATTGCTTTTTCAGGAAACCATCATCTGTCTGTCTGAAATGCCTCTCCATGCTGTCATAGCTATTAACAGCTTCTCTTACTGTAAACACTATTTTCCTATCTTTATTTCTCGTTGGTATATTTTGTATATATAGACGTTCTGGTGTATAATTAGCTCGAGTGTATCCTGAGACACTTGACCACTTTTTCATCCTGGTTATCTGACCAGGCAATTGATGGAGCAATAGAAATGTTTCTTTCTCTCCATCTTTTTTGTTTTTTTTTTAATAAGGAATGTTCACCACAGGACCAAGGGCAATTCCTTTGGCACATTTGCCTGTGCTTTCTGAATATTTATTTAGTATCATTGTTTAATACTGAATTCTCTGATTAATCTTCAGTGACAGTAACTCCAAGAAAAAATTGCACAGCCTCAGAAAGTGTGTGGGCAAATTCATGGCAGAAAAATCTACTAAGGCTATTAAATACAAAACCAGAAAGTCCCTAAACTGCAAATTGCTGGAAGTTGGATGAGTGTTCCAAGGAAGTATCACTGTATCTTTTGCTTATAATTTTCCCTGGGCATCTGCTTTCAGCCAGATTTGGAGACAGGGTCCTGAGCCAGACAGATCTTTAGTCTGACTCACTGCTTTTACAATTTTACAGAAGTGTCATGAGAGAGTTGTGACAGATGCAGGTGAAGAAGTGTTGTGGGTTTGGGTTTTTTTTTTTTTTTTGTTATAAATAACACATCCTTTTTCCTTTTTATTTCCTTCTTTCTTTTTCTCCCCTCCTCCTTCCCTCAAGTAATTAATTTGCTGTGTTTCGAATTTAGCTTCAGTCATTGTTTTGCCAGATCTGGCCTTTGCAAATCCAACCTAACAGCAAATGTTGTGGGGAAAGAGAAATCTCTCTATCCCTGGAGGAATTAAAGCTCTCAGTGAGAATTCACTGCTCTGATCCTTTGTGTAACCACAGTGTTGTTGCTGAGCTCCTGCTCTCTATTAGCCTCCCGTGCAGTCTAGGGTTTAACTTGGCAGAACTCAAGGTTTTCAGAGAAATTGGTTCAGCTTTTTAACCATCACGTTTACCAGCCCACATGCAAAATCCCTAAATATCAAAAGTCACGGATACTTTGAAAGCACATGAAAATCCATGACTTACATGACAGCTGTGACAAAAATGCAGTCCTTCTTATTGCCTTTTTGTTTATGGTCGCTTTCCAGTCTAGAAGTTCAAGTCAATTTTCAAATAAATGAGTAAAGTTTAATAGCAATATCTTGAAATCTTTGCTAAAACTCAGATAGAGCTTTGTCTGTGTTCATCTATAGCATTTTTGAACTACAGAATAATAATAATATATTGTTTTCTTCAAAAGTAATTATTTTTATATTTATTTCATTTATTCAGTTTTAAAGAGGTTTTTTGCATGTCTGATATGCAAAAATTTGAGCTTATATATTTTATCACTCTTTCTTTTAATTAAGGTAGTATGAATGTCAGCCACTGCTAAAAGTGTAAAGTCTTCAATCAATTGTATGTCTTCAAGCATGTCTGATGGTGGCTCAAAAGAAAATTGTGAGGGCTGTCAACATAGATGTTGGTTCATTAACAAATTCAACCATCACAGCTTTTGAGACCTCACACAGGGATCACCTCACTCTGTGCTAATGCCACCAGCTAATGCTGATATCAGCAGCCATTTAAGAACTGAAATGGCTGCCAGGAATAACTATCTGGGCAATAATCTGAGCCTGATAAGGCCCATTGCAGCTCTTATCTGGGAAGGGAGTTAGGGCATAGAGCGAAGGTCTCCCAGTACACCCTGTTCTGGGAGGTATGAGCTGTGACCGTCCCTTCCCTTCCCTTCCCTTCCCTTCCCTTCCCTTCCCTTCCCTTCCCTTCC
>VWZU01009711.1:329935-352518 GCA_013397095.1 Sterrhoptilus dennistouni | reverse complement strand
GAGTGCCAGATCACTCGTGCTCAGGAACCACAGTGATTTGTTTGTTTTGTGAACCAGGGCCCTTCCTGGTGCTGCTCCAGCCTTCCTTCCCTCCCTCCTTCCCTCCCTCCTTCCTTCCCGCCCCTAATTACTTCAAAATACAGATATTAGCAATTGAGCCTGTTCACTTGCTGCTGTAACCATAATAGTTGCTGTGTGGTGCCTTCCAGGGCTGCATGCTGCATGAGTTTTCTTGTCATTTCTGTATTTACACTTGCTTTTTGTTGAGAATGGTTTTCAACTTTGCCATTTACTTGGTGTATTCTTATTAAAGAGCTTGAAATGTCATTTTGGTTGTTTCACCTTCAACAGTAATGGTTCTCAACTTAAAAGCATTTATTTACTTACTTTTTTTAAAAAAAATAAATATGTAGTTTTCTTTCCTTTATGATTTCTTTTCCCCTCATTTTGTGTCTTGGTGAAACATTCTTATCTGCAAGAGAAACAAACAAACTTTTCTGTCTTAGAATCACATCTTTGAGCAATTCCTCCTGAAGACCTGTTGGCTGCTTTCTGGCTTGGACTTCTTTTGGAGAAATTGTAACCTGTTGGGCCTTAATTATAATGACTCCAAGATTCTCCAGCTGCCTTGGATTTTACTATTTCCTCTTGCTATATTTCTTCCACTACTCCGCCTCTTCTTTGCCTCCAACTCTTCTGCTCTTCTTCTGATGACCGGAATTAAAACTTTCACTAGCAGAAATTATGGTGTGCAGCTGTGCACACCATTTGCTGATTCCAGATTCTTTCCCTCTGTTTATGCTTTCTACACAGATTGTTGCTGCCACTGGAAAAACAAATTAAATGAAACTGGCACCTGGCTCGCTGGTGGAACTGGCTGTAAACAAGCTGGGGAATGTTGGGAGATGGCCCTAAGAAACTGAAATCAAATAAAAAGCCCAGCTGCAAAGAACCATTTAGCACAGATGCCTAGAAAGTATCCTGAAGGTGAGGTGTCCCAAAGGAGGATGGCTGTGGGTTGGTTTTTATTGAGTTTAATAAGCTTTGGTGTCTTTCTCCAGGTTGGGGAGGTGGAAGGTTGACTTGGAGGCCTCAAGAAGGATTTCTAGCAAAGGACTGATTTCCATCCTCCCATTCTCTGCGAACTGTTTTGCTTGCTGATTAGTTAACGAGCATGTAGAATAAGGGGAAACATTCCCTGCTTTGTGTTAACATCCACATGTGGGTCTGCTGAGATATTTCGAGTCTGGAACCCGACTGGCAAAACGTTGGGCACCTTCCAACGCGTGTTGCCAGCTGCATGTGAATATGCATCCCTGAAATGCTAGCACTTGGCAGCCATCAGCATCTGCAAATATTAAAGTATTCATTCTTGGACCTACCTATATGTTTATAACTCGCCTTCCCCAACTGTGTGTGAGAGTCCAAAACCAAAGAATCCCCAAATACCCTTTATGTGCTCCCTGGCTCTCACTCCCACACATACTCGTACGTGCATGTGCATGTATGCATAGTTATTAGTCAAAAATACACGCAGACAGACCCAAAAAAACAAGGCAGAAAGGAAAACTGCCCTTGCAGGGACGTTGCTCACAAGATGCAGCATTTGCAGATTGATTTTTGTTCTTTTATTTGACGGCAGATATTTCACTTTTCTTCTTTTGTGGGGTATTCTGGGCTGAATAAGTCACTAGAAACTTGTGGAGGGCAACAGGGTGGATTAAGGGCACATCAAAAACTGAGAGAGATTCCATGGGATGGAAAGGAAGCTGCAGGGTAGAGGGTAGGGGGACTCCTAAAGGGAAGAAAAAAGCAAACCTTTATGGATTTTTTGGGGTCTTATTCCAAATGAACTTGCAAACCTCTTCTCCTGTGGGTCCTGCCAAGTGATTTCAGCCATTTCAAGCGATGATTGCTGCTCACTCCCCTGTCGCAGAGGCAGCAGGCATGGCTGGGGAAACACGGGATTTAACAGCTGGCTGGGGGAAGGGTGGAAAAAGCAGAAAATGACCCCCTACATTTGAAAGGTGTGATGTTTCTTGCTTGCCCCCCTTGCCCCCACAGTGCTTCCTTTCCTCCCTCCCACACACACACATTAATAAAGAGGAGGAGGATTTCAAGCTATGCAGTTCTTGGAAATAGGCTGGAGAGCCGACGGCGCTGTAACCAGCGTGTGACTCTCCTTTTAGGAACGAGTCCCATGTGCTGTGCACAGTGCTGGGACCTCTCTGCCAGCTGGGGAAGAGGCAAAGTCTTAGCTGAAAGTTCCCTCAGCGCTGGGAAAATCAGTATTTCTGGAGGCACATTGGTGTTATATGTGTAAGATATATTGTGACTTTGTCTTTTGCAAAAGTTCCCGTTCAGCAGGGCACGGAGCTGGGAGACCCTGAGCAGGGCAGGACACTTCACAGACAGACTGAAGATGGTAAACACTTACAGGAGATAAAAGTTTGATGTTCTTTGGGGGGAAACTTGGTCAGAAGTCAAGCTTTTAATGTGGACACAAGCCTCATCTCCTGCCTTGCTTCTGCAGCCAGTGGCTCCAAATTCCAGTCAAGTCAGGCTGAAGATACAGTCTCTTCTCTCATCCTTTCAGCCCCACAGCCACCACCACCACCTCAAACTGGCTGGTGCATTGGAGGTCCTGCTTTCATCTGACTCATTCTCCTTTTCTGTCACAGTGACCTCCAGTGGTTCTCTTCATTTATGTCCTTCATGCTGTGTCCCTCTGAAAAACTAGGCTAATTTTTTTCACTTTTTCTTTATTTGTTTTTTTTTTTTTTTTTTTTTAACTTCCACAGAGCAAAATGTGTTGAAGGGAAAAAATCAGAATGTATCAGTCTTTTAATCAGATTGTTACTGTTGCTTGTGTGGGCACTGGATTCCTCCCCACTGAACATGAAGGAAAGGCATGCATCTGTGAGACTGGTGAAATAATTAACTGGCGAAACAGAACCATTATTTGTGACTATTAAATGAATGAGTAAAACTGTTCTCAGATCTGCCAAAATGTTCACATAGAAAAATCAGACTGCTCAAGGGGAGGGAGGGGGTGAGAGGCTTGGAAAAACTGATTTGCTGAAGTTTGAAGCAGGTCAGGGAAGACTGGGGGAGGGGAAGGCACTAACTTCATCTCTGAGGTGGTCCCACTTTCAAGAACTTTGTGAGCCCTCTTTCTGGAAGTGGTTCTCTTTATACATTCAGACTTGGCTGGCAGCAGTCACCTTGCTTGGCCTTCCCTTATTTAAAGAAACAGCTGCATATGTCAGTGTTTTTGTTGCTCTTACTTTGTACCTTGTGCCAGGAGCTCTGAAGTTATAAGCCTGCTCACCTTATATGTACAGCTTATAAATCTGTACTCTGCTGAGGGCTGATGGGACAGCCCTGGAGGACGGGGATGAAAGGGGAGGGCATCAAAGGCTGAGACACCTCTGTGGGCAAAGAAAAGACAGATCACTGTAGAATGGAAGAGAAATTGTGCTGAAAAATAGTGAAATGCTGTCAAATTCAGAGGGGTCCTTGGGGGTATTTTTTTATGGAGGCAATACTACCAGTGAACCCAAGAGAAGGTTTGCATGACTAAGGGCCCTTGAATATTGCCCTAGAGCCTTTCTTGCCTTGCCTGTCCATGCCCTACAACACTACCCAAAAAACAAGAATTCTGGGCGTTTAAGGAACATCCTCACAAACTAATTTATTGTCTGCTATATCAGGGGAAATTCACACATAAATATCCCAGCTTGAAAATGCCTGCAGTGTGCAGTTTTGCTTGGACATAGCTTATGTGTCTCATCTGCTGTGATCTCCCTCACTCTTGATACCCCTGTCTAGTGGCAGAAGGGTAAATATTGATGAAATGAGAGATGAGTCTGAGAATCCAGTGCAAGATCAACACCTGGTTTCTAGGCTGGCTACTGGTATTTTTTTGAGATGAGTGAAGAGCCTGCCCTGAGATGAGCTTTCCCAGGAAAATGGTCACAGCACTGAGTCTCACAGAGCTCAAGGAGCATTTGGACAATGCTCTCAGGAGCAGGGTGTGACTTTTGGGGATGCTGACCCAGGAGCTGGCTCGGTGATCCTTATGGCTCCACCCTTCCAGCTCAGGATATTCTGTGATTCTGGGATTGATTCTCTGGTTCTGTGACTCTGATTCTCTGATGATTCTCTAATTCTGGGATTCCATGAATCTGCATTGCTGCGATTCTGTCGTTCTGTGATTCTGTGGTTGTGAGACTCTATGATGATTTGGGGATTCTGTGATTCTGTGGTTCTGTGACTGATTCTGGGACTCTGTGGTTCTGTAATTGTGGTTTTGTGACACTGTGATTTTGTGGTTCTGTGACTCTGTGATTCTCTGACTCTGGTTCTGTGACTCTGTTGTTCTGTGACTCTGTGACTCTGGTTCTGTGGTTCTGTGGTTTTGTGGTTCTGTGACTTTTTGGTTCTGTAATTCTGTGACTCTTTGACTGGTTCTGTGACTCTTGTTCTGAGGTTTTGTGGTTCTGTGATTCTGTGACTCTGTGTTTCTGTGACTCTGTGACTGTAGTTCTGTGGTTCTGTACCCTGTGAATGTGACTGTGTTTCTGTGTTTCTGTGTTTCTGTGTTTCTGTGACTCTCTGGTTCCCTGACTGTGATTCTGTGGTTTTGTGGTTCTGTGACTGTGACTCTCTGGTTCTGTGACTCTGTGGTTCTGTGACTGTTGTTCTGTGGTTTTGTGGTTCTGTGGTTCTGTGACTGTGGTTCTGTGACTCTGGCTCTATGGTTCTGTGACTCTGACTCTGTGGTTCTATGTTTCTGTGGCTCTGTGATTCTGCAGTTCTGTGACTCTGGAGTTCTGTGACTTTGTGGTTCTGTAATTCTGTGACTCTGTTACTCCGGTTCTGTGACTGTGTGGCTCTGTGGCTGTGGTTCTGTGACTCTGTGGATCTGTGACTCTGTGACTGTGTCTCTGTGTTTCTATGTTTCTGTGTTTCTGTGACTCTGGGGTTCTGTAACTCTGGCTCTGTGAGCCTCCCCGCTTTGGTTTGCAGTGAGCACACCCAGCAGTGCCCAGGGCCGTCTCCTGGCCCGGGGATAGCTCCTGCTAACATCAACAAAAGCCCTGCAGGGTGTTTATAGTGCACCCAGAGCAACATTCCTTCCTCGGTACCTAACAGACACTGCATGTTCCACTGCGGATTGTTCCCTGTAATCCCACCTAGGCTCTGACAAATCACACCACGGCTCTTCCAGGCACCTTGCCATTGTGCTCCCTTTCCTCTTCATCTGCTAAAATCACCTGGGATGAGCCAGGCATTCTCCTGAGCTCTTTTGTTCCCAGTATTTTCATTAGCTCCTTGGGCATGGTTTTGATTATGCATGCATATGCTCTTACTACAATGCTGTTTAAATAATAACACGCACAGCAAAATGTTCATGTGAGTGTGTTCTAAATTTACTGGTGATTTTCGACCGTAGGACTGCTACGTCTGTCTCTGTTGGTCTCTGGCTGTTGGCTTTTTTTATAAGTGTAACTATTAATGGTCCCAGTGGGTTGATCTTTGTCTGATAAAAATGTCTCTTAAATGGATTAAATATAAGTGACGAATCAACTGTTGTTAGAGCTGCTCTTAACTCCAAGTTTTTACCCCATGTCATCTTATCATTATCTGAGCAACTCAAACACAGTCATAGTGGTTGTGATATATTTATTTAAAGGTTTCATTCTTGTGCCAATAATGAGCCTCTAAAACAGAAAAGCTGAGAGTTCTGGATCTGCTTAGCCCTATGGAGTCCTGATGTAAGAGCAAGTACAGTACAAAAATAAAATTCAAAATCAGTGGATGTCAGCTGCATTTCATTAATGTGGATATCATTTTCTGTATCTTATTTCATAATCTGATGTTTCAGATATAAACAAATCTACTCTGTCCTGTAAGGAACTTCCTGTAGCCATTGCACAACATCCAGGCTGCTTGAGAAGAGGCCTTGTGAAGAACAGCTTCTCTCTATCTTTCACACTCAAAAATCCCAAGCTTTTGTTGAGATTTTATACTGATGCAAATTCCTCCCAGCAGTCACTTGGAACTGTGTATCGTTCTCGTGGCTGTCACTAACTCTGTCCTGGTTGTCCCAGGAGAGGAGCCCACACATCCTCCCAGCCTCTGGCAGGGCTCTGCCCCTGCTCTTGCCTTTTTCTTCCCCCCTTTTCTCTGCAGAGTGTGTGTGTTGTGAGTGACTGGCAGGTTTTGTATCCAGCAAACACCAGAGCCTGCCTGTGATCAGGGCTTTCAAGACTGAGCACTTGTACACGTCAGAAACCCTCCTGTGGTCCAGGAGATCCTGCAATCCTTGCTCATTTATGGGTAAGGAGTGGTGTGGGATTCATATTGGTACACTGGACTCAGAGTGCTCGAGGCTAGGCAGCAAGCCTGCCAACCCAAGGTGAATTTCTCAGGATATTTGAGGAGTTACAAGGAGGCTTGTCCTTCATCTCTGGTGATTTCGTGTGTGTGAGTGGAATGCCATTGCTACACAAGGAGATTCATCATTATCCCCAAAAGCATGATAAACCCATTTTATCTCATGGAAAATTTATTAAGTCTACGTGCTTTCCTGGTAAATCTCTCCTGGTTGTTGTTGGAACAGGAACTGGAGTGATGCAAAAGGTAGAAAGGAGAAGAATCTATTTACAGACACTTCTTGCCTGCTGGCATTGGAAACTGTAGACATTTTAAAGTGGGTACAGCAAAGCCCTAAATCTTCCCTGTTTTGTCTCAGAATTCCAAAAGGAGACTGGCCTAAAAGCCTGACTGAGGAATACTAAAGCCCCATTTTTCATGTGGATGGGCCACTACCCCTGTGCTCCCTGGCCTGGATGAGAGGAGTCACAGGGCAGTTCTCATGTCACACTGGGGGTAGATCAGATTGCTGACCTGAACCTCTGACAAAATGTTACACAGACACTTTCACCGGGAAAAAGTTTGATCTTGTTTGGATCAGAGTTTAGCTGCACCCAGTGCTTGTGTTGTTTCCATGGCCCTCCAGCTAGTAAAGGTTGAATGCTTAAAAACAAGTTTATAAAAACAGGTAAAGTGTTTAACAGTGTGAAAACTTGATCAGAGTAGATCTTCACTCCTCCAGTGCAGTGACAAAATGGGAAAAACAGATACACACCACAAAACTCAGGTGACAAGGTGGGATTCTTTTGCCTTTTGTTGTGCCCTAGTTTTCTGCTCAAGTGGCCCAGATCTTGAAAAATGTGTTTCTAACAACAGCAATCCACACAAATCCCTCCTGCCTCTAACATGCTTGTGCAGGCATGGCCATGGCAAGAAAGCTGGTTCCAATACATAAGGAAGGATTTTCCTTAGTGAATATGTAGGGATTTCCTGGAAGCTCCACTGGAGGAAAAAAAAAAAAAACCTTCAAATTTCCAGAAGTTTTTCTTAAAGGAACTTGGTCCACAATATGCAGAGTGGTCTCAAAAATGCTTTCTGAAGTCCAAGCCTGTACCTTAGCACAGCAGTGAGCCCATGGATGTGCAGAGGATGCCCACCTGCCCTGCCAGAGAGCAGAATCCAGCTGTTGGGAAAGGATGGTCCATGGCATGTGCATTGCAAACCACTCTTTTGGATCACTCACACATCTGGAAAGAAAGGCACGGAGAAGGTTAGATCATAGACATTTTCCACAGCAAATTAGTTAACATTAACTGCAGGAAAAAATTATTTGTAAGGAGAACGGTCCAGGAAACCAATTAAAAGAGTGGACTCGAGGGGGTATGTGTTCAGAGAAGTGTGTGGGAAGCTGTGAGCATAGCTTCCACTGAAGTCAGGGTCCAGAGGGGCTTCCTGGGGGATGGATGGGCCATGAGAAAATGTCTTTTAGTGTTGTCACCTTTATCTGGGTAAATATGAAATCTGTCACTCATTACCTGATGATTGTGTTGATAGCCGGGTTAAAAAAACTGGGATAAGCAACCAAGGGAAAAAAATCCAACAAAACAAAACAAAACAAAAACAAAACCAATCAAACCAAACCAAAACTACCACCACCAAAATCAAGCAACCAACCAATCCAGTGAGGGGGAGGAGGGCAGGCTTCAAATATTTCTGCCCCAAGCTTTCCACACAGCTCACAAACCTCCAGAAAAGTGGGCAAATCTGACTCCATTTTGAATAATAACTGGGATAAAGCAATGAAATTACTTTGCCAAGGAGTTCCCCATTAAAACTGGGGATGAATGCATGTGCCTCTTTCCCTGCTTTGTTCCTGAATCTATTAGCAGAAACCAGTGGTGGTTTCAGTAAGGGACAAAATGTACTTTTTAATGACTTTGTTGCTTATGTGACCCAACTCCTCAGATTGATGATTCCTACTTTATTTTGGAGATACCATGTTGTGGTGTTTAAAAGGTAGCTTGTGCTTCCTCCAGTAGTATCTCTTTCGTAAATAAATAAAGCCCCTCTGACTCCACAGAAACTATCACAGCACTTTTTCTCTGCAGTAAATTATGACCAAACAACAAAATGTTTCAAACTCTCAAAGGCTGTAACTAAATACAGCCAGCATTCCCCTACTTTCTGAATCCTGCAAGAAAGCCAAGTTCTCTGTGGTGGCTCAGCAGATCAAGGCACTTACTCATAAGTGAACAGGCATGATCACTGCACTGTGGCTGCATTGTGTTGGGATAGTGCTGTCCACAGGTTGGGGTGGGGAATGCTTCAAACCAAGCCAAGCAGTTCCTGTGCCTGAAATGCTTTCCTTGAGAGCAGAGTTTATGCCTGTTCCAGAAGACAGGCATAAAACTGCACTGGTTGTTTTTTTGTGTGCCTTGAAGGCCAGATAAATGTCTGTGTTTACAAAGGGCCACGAAACAAACTCTGTTAGAGGAACTCTACTGTTGGATGAGCTCCCCGTGCCAAGTGCACGGAGCCTGGAAAGGTCTGTGATGGAGGTCCAGCACAGGGGAGCTGCTGGGAAGAGCTGTCATCATTGGATGTCTCTAAACCACTTTTAAGTTCTGTAGTAAACACAGTGACTGCTGCAAAACCGGAGCAGTGGTGGGGTGCCAAATCTGGGCTCCCCTCGGAGGTCTTGGGCAGGAACAAAGTTTCTGACTGTGCTGGTTGGATCTGGGAGGCAGGACTGCTGCTCAGGGCACTCCTGAGGGAGGCCACCATCTCCTGCTGGGACACCCTGGCATCATTTCTTTGACCTCTCAAGCTGAAACCTTGCCTTTCAGAAGATTTCAGCCAAGGCAGTCGTACTGTGTTTAAATGTAAACCAGGGAAAACCAATTGTATTGCCCAGAGTAAAAATCTTTTGGAATTTCTTCTGAGAAGCCCTAGCACCTCTCTGGCTCACAGATGAAATATGCAAGGGCATCCTCTGCATTGTGAATGCTCTTTTATCACCTTGATCAGCACCTGGGCATGTTGCACCCCTCCGAAAAATCACACTAATTTAATGGAATCTCCTTTCTCAGCAAAAGCCTTCATTATGGTTCAGCTCCTGTGCATGAGTGGATTTTCTGTGCACATCCCAGGAGTTCAGATCCTGCCATCTGAGCAGGTTCAATGCTCAGAGACAATGAAGGCAAAGGATGATTTCCCCACAGCTCTTGCTTAGCCAGGAGCTTGGGAAAAGGTGCTGGGATAGGATGGTGTAAAGCAAAGTGAGAAGAAAGCTGCCCCACTCTGTTCTGGCTGCTCTTCCTGCTGGGAGGTGGGCCGAGAGCAGGAGGAAGCTGGTGGGGATGCTGAGGGGAGTGGAAAGGCTGGGATGAAGGGCTTGGAGGAACACAAGGTCAGTGACTGTGAGGCAGGATGTGGAAAATGGGAAACAGACACTTGCTGGAACAGGAGACTGGTGAGGGAAGGTGCTGTGGGTAAGGTGAGGTCTGGGATTAGCTGGGAATAGGGAGAGCAAGAGAAACAGGGCTGGAAGAACACAAATGCAAGAGTGCAGCCTTCTTAGAGGTCATACAGTAAAACATAAAATATTGAAGTTTGAGCATCATTTCTTTTCTCCTCCAGCACTTGGTGTCATGGAAATACCAGGTTAAGTCCTGATTCTTAAGTCCTGATCCCTTCAGGGGTCTTTGAGACTAGTTAAACCTCTAGGGTTGAACTGTCTGAGAAACTGAAATCTCTGGGAGATTTTACTCCCCACCACAAGCAAGGGAAAGATGCTCTAGTTTTTCTCAGAAATTGGGAGCTTTAGGATTTATTTCCCTGCAAAGCTGAGAGCTTAAAAAAAAATCTTGCATTCGGCTTTGTGAAATCTGCAGCACCAACTTTCAAACCAAAGTGTGTGAAACACAGGAGCCACAGACAGATTTTGTAAGACCTGTGCAAAGGTCTCAGAGAAAAACATGACTTTCGCTTAAACTCTCTACAATTGCAGATTTTACTTACAGGAAACTAGGAAAAAAAATTACAAGTCCTTAATGGGCAGTGGAATGGATTCAGGGGAGACCAGAGACACTTCAAAATCAGTTTTTTCTCCTGTGAGGAGGTCAGGTCTGTGGAGCCAAGGTTAAGCACTTGGGTTTCTGGTTTGGTTTATGCTTTGGGCCCCTGTCTGCCAAGGCTCATCCTTTCTGATGAAGATAAATTGCCTCTGCCCAGAAGAGCTTTCAGTTTTAGCTCCAGCTGGGATATGCTGGTAATCTTGAGATACAAGATTCTTTTGAATATATTGCAGTTAACTTTAGTTGTATAAATCCCAGCCTTAGCTGGATACTATAAATAGGCAGGATGTGCAAGGAGGCCAAGTAGAAAATGTGCAGAAACCCTGCCTTTTCTCCTCAGTGCTATGCTTCATCATGTATAATATTTTTCATCTGAAGAGGAAACAGCATGCACATGCTTTGTGGCTGTTGTAATTAACTGGACATAATGAAGAGTTGGATTTCACACTTCAGAGAAGTAGATTGGGAAGGATGGGTAATTTTTTTTCTCAAGTTTTCCTGCTTTTAGTGTGTTCTTGGAGGTAGTTTTCTGCAAGATTGGGTAGGGAGCAGAAATACATCTGGTTTATATTACATGATGGCTGTACTTTGGCAATGGAAAAAGATGGCACTTAAAAAAAAAGGAAAGAAGAATAAAAAAATAAAAGTTTGGCAACTACAGAACAGAGCAACAATTACAGGAACTATCTTAAAATTCCCAGGATTTGTAATTTATTTTTCCATGCTTGCATTTTTTTGATGTTGCTGGTGTTAAAGGATTGGGACAGAGGAAATTCAGTTGGACTTTACAAAGTTCAGGTATCTCTGTGAAACAATCCCCTTTATCCAGGTTGCCCCGACAAGCAGCTGCTGGGATTTGAAAGGAAAAATGATGAGAAGCAAGAAAAAGTGATGGACCATGATTTTTTTTCCTCATGTTTTCTTCAGTCAGTGGACACGAAGTCTTGAAGAGGGTCTTTCCCTTAGCTGGTCTCATCTGTGGAGACGAGGCAGAAGCAGGATTAATGTAGATGCTTTTGGATGAAAACAGAGCCGTGTGAGGCATCTTTGTGGTGGGAGAGGGGAAAATTCATCCCAGCAAGGCAAGAGCACCTCGTGATGTGCAGTTTGCAGTTTTTATCCTCCCTTTGTGCATTCACCCAGGAAACAGGTTCTGCCCACCTCACACAAAAGCACAAAGAGCTGAGGCTCTGCTGGTGTTGAGGCCATTGGGGTCTCGGGGCAGAGATGTGTCTGACCTGGCTTTGAGCAGGGTGTGAACAGGTGGGACCTGCCAGAACCTTCCAAGAGCAGGGGATGTGATGTCCCCTACCCTGGGGCTGCTTTTCACACTCCCCAGTTTGGAGAGTGCAGGGGTTCAGCCCCTGGCTCAGCTCCTGCAGGGCTGGGGAGGTTGGGAATCTGCTTCCCCTGCAGTGGGGTCTGAGCTCTGGGACTTTTTTTACCCCCAGATCGTTCAGCAACTGAGCGAACTTGAAATGGAACACTGGAAGGAAAATACGTTCTGAGTGATTTTTAAGTAAAAGCTAATGTGAAAATGTGGGAGTTTAGACCAACGTAAGCACATTACATTCAAAACTATTTTCAAATGTAGTAAATTAAAAAAAAAATTGTTCCTGCTCTTGAAATTCTTAAAGAACACATTTTTCCTTGCGAGTCGTGATTTAATTAGATTATATTTTATTAGACATTCTTTACAAATTTTAAAATACTGCTATTATACATGCACAAAGGAGAAATCAGCTTGAACAATTGTATGTAGGCATTCATTGAAATCAACCACAAAACAGGAACATTTTATGTCAGTTATCAATGTACTCAATATGTATATCTAAAGTGCATTATGTTACAAAAAATATAGAAAGTCAGCAGCACCAAGATACGTTCACAAAATAAATACACCAGTCAACAAAATAAATTATGGTAAATGTGACAATAATAATTGTCTTAGCCTTAGCCAAAAAAAAAAAAAAAAAAAAAGGAAAATTCACAATAACCAAATGTGCAGTTTCAGAGAGCAATGGGGAGGGGAAAGGTTTTATTCTGAGCATTTACAATATTTACAGGTAATAAATATTTTAATACTTCCCATATGTTCACTATTACAGAATACTGCAATATGTCTTCCAAATATGTCTTGCTGAAAATGTCAGCGTCTCCTGCAAAGAAAAAAAAGGACAGGAAAAGCAGAAAAATTAATTAATTTTTACTTCAAATATGTGGACATAAATTCAATGGCAAGAATGACACAGGCTGTAACAGGTGTGCCTTGCTAGTAACCATTTGCAATAACAGGGTCTGTTTGACCATGTCACAGTTTTAGACATTTATTCAAGATCTCTGTTATGTTTTTCTCAATGCAACCCCTGTAGAAGTGTGCTGACCTGCAGTTTGTCACACATGGAGGCCATTGTACCCTCAGAGGAATAGAAAGGGAGGTTTTTATTCTTTTTGTTCTTTTTAGAGCCTTATGTGAGAAGATTCCTGAGTGCTACAGGCAGAAGAATTGTGTCACCCTACGATAAAAGTGTCAAGTGCTGGAAAAGAAAAAGAAAATACAGTTGTAGAAAAGCAAAACCGGTTTTGAAGATATGGAAAAGGAAGTCCTTGTTAACACTGTGGCTGTGCTGTGTTAACTGCTGGGGTGTGATGCCATGTTCTGATTAAAACAGTCCCCTGAGGCTTATTTGGTCTCTTTTTCCCACTGGCAGAGCACCCCTTAGGCAAGGGGCTGTGGTGTGTGTGAGCAAAGGCTGCTCAGGGCTTGCGGTGAGCAGACCCTTGGTGGCATCTCTTGGAGTGCTTGACTGAGTGAAAAGGCTCTAATTCTGAAACTTTCCCTCTGAGAGCCAGACAGCTTGGTCCTGAAAGAAAGCAACCATCCCACCCTGTTCTCCTCCAGCTCCTATAGCATTCAGGCCATCTGAAGCAATTAGCTGCACCCAGTGCTGAGATCTGGGAGTTTTCTCAGAGATGCTGCAGTCTGGTGTGAGTTCTCTCCCCATGACAACAAAGCAGAGCCTGTTCCCACCCTATCAGTGTATTCCTTGTACTGCAAAATGAAGTTGCTCAGAGGTGCTGCAGGAAATGCGGAAGAGTTGGGGTTTTTTTTCCCTTTGGTCCCTGTGAACAGCACTTTTTATTTTATTTTATTTTTTAGTGGTTCCCTGGGAAACATCTAAGGGTGGAATGTGGAGATATAGGATGGAGTGGGATTCTCTCTGCTGCAGGACTGATCACCAGAGCTGGGGGTAACATCCCATGTGGCAAAAGTGTGTGGGTGTGAGGCACAACAAAACTCAGATCCTGGAGAGTTTAAAAGGGTTTTCTTAACGCGCACATTGAAAGGGAGGCTACATCTATCATCAGGGAGTTTACTCATTCAAAGGGGTTTTTAGGAAATTAAGAGTACCTTAATTGAATTGAAATGGGAATTTAGCTGGAATGTCCATGAAAAATAACTTTTAAAGTGCCTGGAATGGAAATGCTAGCATGAAATTCCTTAATAATTAGCCAGCAACAATTTTAGGGTCCATTTCAAGGTATATTCCAACAGGTTTAACAATGGCATAGTAATAATTCATACAGCATGGCTGTGTATGTGTGCATGTCTGCACTACTCTGGCCTATTTCTAAGAGGGTGACATTTTCATTCTAGCCTGGATTTTAGCCTTGGTTTTAAAGCTTAAGCTAAGCCACATCTTGACAGTGGGCTCTGTACTAATGATAATTTGAAAGCTGCTTTCTGTGATTGGGATCCAGGTTTTGCAATATTGGCTTCTTCCAGGAGATACTCCTTGTAGTAAGTCAGAAGATCTAGAGATTATATTATTGCTGTCCATTTTTTCTGACCTAAACCCAAAATTTTGTTTTCAAGACTGATCAGGGAGAGTTGGCATGAAGATTTTAATCTGAGGTGTTCAGCAGAAAAGAAGCATAGAGGGAAAATCATGCTTAAAGTTTACATCTTTGCCAGCCTACTGGGATAACTAAAAACTCATGTACTAGAAGTTTGTTTAGGGTATAAACCAACATGTTCTCTGTAGTTGTGGAGGAGAAATTCCCTTTTCCTTTTTTAACGGATTCTCCTTATTTAATCAACTCCATTAATTATCTGAAATATAGGTTCTTTTTAGGAACCAGTGAGAAATGCTGCATTTGGATGTTGGACCCCACAGTAAAGCTGAGAGTGTTCATCCATCCAGACACACTTCTAACAAAAAGGCTGAACTGGGAAAATCAACAGTGTTGTACCTGTGGTTATTTTATATATCCCATTATATTTATGCAAAGACACCACAGCAAAAAAAAACAAGAACTGTTGAAATTCCCTAGGATGTTTTCTTCCCTACACTTTAGATCTCTTTGTGTTTAAGACAGGTGTTATTTACTGGCCAACACAGTCCCTTGACATCTGTTGAAAATGGTTTATGGTCTGGGACACGCTGGTCTACGTTGGCATCTCCTGTAGATGCCAGCACGAGCTGAGGTGATGGAGCACATTGCCAAGTGGGGCCTGTAAACCTTAACCCCAGGCTGGGTTTTAGTGAATTCCACAGCTGGTGTCTCTTTCCAAGGGATTTACTGCAAGCAAGTGGCACTTCACTTATGTCTCTGGCCTGCCAAGGTGTAGGGGAGGAGGAGAGAAAAGGGTGGGGTTCTGCTGGTGAAATGCAAACATTTGAGGAGAAGATTCCACTAAAGAGTGGAATCTATGGCTTTGCCTGCAAGTGTGCAGATTTCCACTCAAGCTGAGATGACTGCAAGGGGATGAGTCACTTGGGACACCTAGGCTGATGTCTCCAGGCCACTGCCCTAAAAACCCTTCACTGTCATGCATGAGGGAAGTGTGTCCCTCTCCAAGAGCAATGCCAAACATTTTTAAGCAGCAACGTAATTGTTTCACACGCTGGCAAAAGGACAGAGCTGAATTAAAAAGTCCTAATGGCAGGGGAAATTTTGTGGTGAAAGGCTGGTTTGCGTTGTTTGCAGATATTACTGAGAATTTTTCCCGTGTTCTCCCCTAAGGTTAAACAGTAAAATGAAAATCTGTAAAGCAAGGGTAGGAAAGTTGCCAAAAAGGGGAGGTGTTGAGAGGAAGGAAAGAAAACTTCACCATTTTATAGATGCACAGCCTTAAATAAAAGTCAAATCTGCTGAGGCCCAAGTGTGGGACCAAGATATGATGTGAGATACACTACAGTTAAAGCAGGAAAGAAAATTTTAGTGGCTGTGATGTTCTTCCTTTTTACAGAAATACCTTCACTTATTACTCAGCTTCAGGAAGCAGACTTGGGCAATAAGCTGTTTAGGTGAATTGTGTCTCATGGGAAAGAAAGGCTCTGTCCTCAGTGCAAAGTGGAAGGGGCACTTACCTGCAGAGAACACTTTGAGATTGGGCTTGAAAAGCCACTGCCCAGACATGAGTACAAAGATCTGCTTTTACACCCAGTTTGAATGAGGCCTTGGCCTCTCACACCAAGGGACAACAATTTCAGTAAATGCATGGCACGCTGCCCAAGAGAATATAGCAGAATTACCTTAAAGTGTGATTTTGTGTAGTAACAGAGATGTCCAAGACTGGGCTCTCGGTCACGACGTCTCCATACACGCCGAGGTCTAGCCAAGCCGAGCGGGTTCTCCTCTTTTTCTTCTCTTGTTCCTTACGTTTCCCAGGCTTGGCTTTCTTTTTCTTCCCTGACGCCTTCAGGGGCTGCTCCTTGTAGGTCTGTGATTTGTTTGTCTCCTGGGTGAGATATCTGCCCTCATCGTCACTGCCAAAGCGGACGGGGTAGTTCTTGGTGTTGGTGGCAGGTTTGGGGTTGGGTGACACCTCTGACGTGGCACGGATCTCTGCAGTGTTGACACCCTCGATTAAATTTTGGAGGAATATTCTTCTCCTTAGGTCTTGGATTGACTTGCCCTTGTCATGCAATAGCTGGTGCTCTGATACAGCCCGTTTGCTAAAGGGAGAGAAGAGAGGAAAGGGGAAAAAAATGGTTAGGGTTTGTTATTGCCCAGTGCTTGGCAGAGCTCCTCTCTTCTGGTGGCCACAGTGACCATGTACCAGGCTTGGAGACATCCAGTGAAGTCAGACTGCTGGAGCAAGTCCTGCTTCTCCCTCAGAGTAGCTGCTCTCAGCAGAGAAGGGAAAGACCTAAGCGGGTAATAATTCTCAGCTGACTGATCACACACCGCTGGACCTGGAGCTGGATTAGTCACTGCTCTGTTCTAGGAAAGCATCATGACTCTTAATATATCACACTTGAGGCAGGAAAAGCAGGAAGGCAGTTGTAAGAGATAGGAAAACTAAAGGGTCAGATAATGCAGCAAGAGAGGGAAAACCCAGCACTTGAACAGCCCTGGAGCTACACAGGATGATTCTAGTGATTTTCCTCTGCTCAGTCATGTACTTCAAAAACATAACCAAGCACATAAAAGTGCATTTTACTCCTACATTTAAATAAGTGCATTTACAGGGGAGAAAAATATTTGAATTTGGGTGCCTAAAACACAGGCACTTCAGTCCATAATCAGCTATCCAAGCCTGAGCATCAGCAGAGATGAGCCTCAGCCACTCCCGTGGATTTATTGCTTGGTCACTTGTGTCTAATTATGGTTTTAGATGACTTCCTAGTATTGCTTTAAGTGTGAACTTTTGGGCCAAATTTCTAGTCTGCTGTGCTGTTTGAATTTTATGCTAACCCTCTTCATTGGATCTTCTTCAAGAGCATCCTGGTTTCTTAGAGTGTTTTTTCCAGAGTTCATCCTGACCTTTTGGTACACTGAGCTCTGACTTGTTTTCGAGGAACGGGGAGATGAATAGCTATCTGTCTTTTAGAGATGTTGTACTGGCAAGGAATGTATTAAGCATCAGAGGAAAGAAGATACAAATGGCACCTGGATAATAAATAACCAGAGAAAATGTGAAGTGGAAGCCTTTTTTCTTGAAGTGGAATAGATGCACAGCTGCACTGTGAACCACAGACGGAGCACAAGCTGGGATTTTAGCTGAGTTCCCATGAATGCAATAATACAGTTTATCCTTCCAATTGCTCTACTCCAGCATGCAGAGCTTGGCTATGGAACTTCTCCTCTTGCATCAGGGTACGGCATGTGACTGGATTCTCACTGGCCAAAGAAATTCCATTCACTGCCTTGCCTGTCCTGTAATCATTTGGTCAATTAGCTGGGTAAGAAGTGGTTTCTGCCTGTGGGTGAACTGGAAGAGACATCACTGTGAGTGAATATTCCTTCCTTCCATCCCATCCCTCTTTTTCCTGCTATGTTACCAGATTTGAAAACGCAAAATATTTGGGAGTGTTCTGCAGGTTCTCTTTCTCAGTCCCCTCAGCCAAACTCCTTAGGTTTATAACTTGATAATCAGTAGAGCTATTGGAAGTTGGCAATTTCAAGTAGCTCTGGTTTAAGAGCATCCCCTTCATTTTCTGTCTTTGTAGGGCTGCATTTTTTTGAGTATTGGGTTCAAGTGATGGATTTAAGTGATACTATATCTCTATTGCTCAGTGCAAAATTCAAACAGCAGCTTTCCCCTGTTCCACAATGAGACTGGAAGATGACTGTCAAAATCTTGCTCAAAATCAGCTCTGCATATGCTGAGGTTTGTAAGTACACATATAATCAAATATTGTCTGTGTTTTAAGTGTCTCAAAATCAGTTTTGGATTGCTTCAGCCTTTAGGGCAAACATTTTATGCCGCTCTGCCAAATGTCCCTAAGCAAAAATGCAATGTGATGATACTGAGCTGATCCCATGTTGTGTCTTTCTCTTCAGTGCAGCTGTGGCCACTAACACAAGCTTGTGATCTCCTTCAGAAGAATTTTTTTTCTTTTGACCAAAAGCCATCTCCAACACCCTTCTCATTAGGGTCAGTTTGATTAGCAAGCAGGCCAATAGAAGCAGCACCCTGGGCTCCTCTGTGTGACTGCCTCTGTGCTGACTGTCAGGCTGTCCAGTGTGACTCAGGGTACATTCCCAGCTTCAGTAGTCTATTCTCTCAGGAAATCTGCATGGGAAATGCAGTTCTGCTTTCACTCGTCTAGTTCATAGAAAGTGTCTGAAATCTTCATGCTTTGTGGAGCCTAAACCAGTGTCTCGTGTGATGAGCAAAGCTTTCCTACTGCCTCTTGTGAACTACCAAGGATAATTCCTTCTATCACAGACAACCCAAAGCTGCCTTAATCCTCTAATGTGTATTTGGTCAACTTCCCCACTGTGACAAAGTCTTGACTCTCCAAAGCCTGTTATTAAAGTCCTCTTGATTGAAAGCCTAATCCATTTTACAGAACTGAAACCTAAACATTTGGTTCCAGTACACACAAGGCAGTCAGAGAGCATTACAAGCTCTGCATCTTGAGTGAGTGTGCATTTCCAAAATAATGCAGGGATTGACGTGTGAGGGCTCGGTGTGCCAAAGAGGGTGGGTTTCTCTTTAAATGTCTGTATGATATTTAGCATCAAGTCTGGCCCCAAATAACATTCTGCTATTCCAGATGATTGTATAACATTATGTAGTGTTACATTTCACATGACTTTTATTACTCAGCCAGACTTAAGGATTACATTTTGCCTATCGGCTCCCTTTGTATGCTCTAGATCAAAAAAAAATCTCCTTGGAACAAAGATGTGGTGGATACATATCTCTTTGACCTTCTGCCTCCTTCTGCTTCAGTTATTCAAACAACTCCTGTGTTTGTAAATCATGGAGAAAGGCTTGCCCAAGAAGACTGATGTAAGAAGGGCTTCATAATGGAGATATCAACAATACCTCACCCACACACTCAGAGCAGGAAGGCAATGGAGGCTGGAATGATTGCATTCACATATTGGCTATGATATGGAAAAAAATATTAGGCTGTTAGGGTTAAGATGACCCACTAGAGGTCCCTTCCATCCTTCTCTAAAACGCACCTCCCATCCAAGGAAAAGGATCCTGTACCCAAAGCAAGAGCAGTAAATGCTCAGCTTCCACGTTCAGGCACTTTTGAGACAAGGATGTTGATGGCTTATACTTGACCAGAGCATCCAAACTAATTACTGGATCCAAGTACACTGTGTGTACACTGTGTGTACACATGAGACTGAGTGTGTCATCATGGGGAGAGCAGCAGAAATCTGTGACTTGTGACTATCCTGACTTCATGTACTTCCAGATAAGCTCCTCTTTTCAGGCACATTCTTCCTTTTTTTTTTTTTTTTTTCCTTGAGATATCTAGCATTTCTAAAAGGCAACATTCTTCAAGCTACCACTTTCTATCTCAGAGAGCTGCTCTTATTTAGCTGTTATTATCCTTGACTGTTCATGTTGGGTCTGATCCTAAATTCAGCAAAATAACTGAGGAGGATTCAGTCAGCTCTCTGGATTTTGCAAGGCTGAGTGCCCTTGCCACTGACTCCAAAGGGAGGGAAATCTGCTCAACCTATCTCAGGCTTAGGAAAAATATTTTGAGCAGATCTAGGGACATGATGCTGCGATGTCTGGACAAGATGATAAAAATATGTAATTTCATTTTGAGGCATTACAGGGTTTCTCAGAAGTTCTTTAGCAGCTAAAGCACTCCTATAACAAATAACATGTCTGGAAAACTTTTCTTGGGACAATTTGCTATTGCTTTCCATGGGAGATTTGCTTCAGCAAAGTCTGCAGAACCAGGCCTATGTAATTTTGATTATTTTTGCATGTCTATAATAATGTGCTTCAGTATTTTCATCCATTACTGGTTTAATTTTTTTGACTGAGAAAAAAAAATCTCGAAGCCTAAGTGAGTTATTAACCATTAACTCGAGGAATGGTTTGTGGTGATATTAAAACAGGACACATGTTTGAGTGTGGTGTCTGTGTTTGTGCTGTGCCCACAAACAAAACTACGTGAATGCCACTAACTGACAGCTGACTGGTTTCTTGTGTGTGTTTTACATGCCAGAGCAAAGAGGGAGCTGAGAAATGCGTTTTCCCTGGTTAGCTTACACTTTTCCTCTCCCCTGTCAGGACAAAATGGGAATGTTGGGAAGACCTCTAATCCTGACCTTTAAAAACAAGTGTTAGAACTACACTAACTTCAAAAGAGAATTTCTCTGCAAATCTAATTTTTTTTTTTAACAACCAAATTTGGCTTAGATCCAGTTCAGAGTTTCCTAGCCAAGAAAACAACAGCATCTAACTGCACAGTAATTATTTTCTTTCTTTATTTATTTATTTTTGAAACTGAAGTTTGATTCCTCTATATAATATGGTCCCAAAAGAAAGAAATAGCCCAAGAAGAGTTTTCAGGAGTACAAAACAGTTAAACCTTAATGGACTGAGAATAACACACTGTAACATTATCAGCAATAACTTGTTCTACACAATTTGCTGTAGGAGATTTGTAATAGCTCTCTGCCTGGTGCCAAATTTTAGGTGTGTCTGAAGTCACTTCACCTGGGTTATATATATTTTTTTTTCTTTTGCAGAGGGTTTTTTTGGTTATTATTATTCTGTGTGTTGCTTAAGTGGCAGAGGAAGTGCTAGTTGGAGATCTTGTCCTTATGTATGTAATGAAACATTTAAAAGGAAACCCATCTGAAATTGTTTGCTGTGTCATGTTTCCCTGTAAATTGTGATCGGATTTTCCAGCAGCCTTTCTCCAACTTGGCTTCCTTTGGAACTGAATAACAATACAGCCCTCCCCAGCACGACTGAGGTGTTTCTTCCTTAGAAAATCTGATGCAAGTCCAGGGAAAGCCAGCAAGTTAGATGTGTGAGACAGCTGCTCCTGCATCAGGGCAGAGGCTTCTCCTGCACTTTGTGTATGGCTATTAGTATAAACCAGGCTGATTATTTTGGAAGAAGCAAAAAGGTCATTTCCTGAACAGACTGTCTTAAGTTACACTATCATTTATCAAAAAAACATGCCTCTGCTTCTAAGTAAGATACTGGACTCCCTTCGGATTTTTTTTTTCTTTCCCTGAAGTGGCAGAAATCCAAAGAAATTGTTCAGTACTTCAGTGTCAGTTCTCTGCGTGTTTCCCCTGCCCTTATCAATATTGGCCCCAGGCCAGAGACGAGGAGGTGTCTGTTATTCAGTGTAACACACAGTTCTCGGATAAACCGGGATGCTCCCTGTGAGGGTCCCGGGACAACCACAGCAAAATCACCCCAAATTGGGTCAGGAGAGAAGCCCCTCAGCTTTCACATCGCCTCCCCCGCAGCTCTGTAAGCTCAGAGAGCTGCCAAGAGCCCTTTTTCCCTGGCCCGAGTGGCTCCTCCTGGCTCCCAGGCAGCGCCTGAGCACCTGGGGCAGGTAACCTGGAGCGGCCCCGTTTGGAGCTGGGAACCTCCCGGGCTGCCTCCCTCCTTCCCTCCCTTCCCTTCCCTCCCCACCAGCCCCGCCGCCGCAGAGAGGGAGAATAAAGGGAAAGATTAAAAAAAAAAAAGTTAAAAAATAGGAAAAGAGAAACTCACAGTCTGCGGCTGATCTCCTCCACTGATCTCCCGTAGGAGGGCACGGAATAACTCAGCAGGAACACGGCGAAACTCCACTGCTGGAAGAGTTTAGCGAACATTGTATCCTCCGGGGCTTAAAACCTGCAAGGAAAGGGAGGTCAGTCCCCAGGGACAGATGCGCCAGCGCCGTCCTCAAGGAGTCCCCGCTCCGGCTCCAGCAGCTCCGAGGCTCTGAAGGAAAAACAAACTTTCTGAGCTCTGGGCTCACTTCTTCCAAACTTCGCTCTGTCTCTCTCCCTTCCTCGCTGTCTGCCTCTCCCTCCCTCCCTCCTTTCCCTCCCTCCCTCTCAGTCTCTCGCTGCCCGCAGGCGAGATCTCTCTCGATATTAGTTCAAAAAGCATCTCGCTCTCATTTGAACATGGTTAGAGAGGGTTGAACGTGGTTAGAGCGGGTTGAACATGGTTAGAGCGGGCTCCAGTGAGTTCCCTGAGCCCTGTTTAGTTCCAGCCCGCTAAGCCACACTCTCAGGGCTTTGTGTTACAGCAGAAACCCTCTTTGCAGATAAGGAAAAGCTCCCAAAAGTCAGCTCAAGCTGCTCACTTCTCTGTAAACACACGCACACACACACACACAGAGGCTGAAGGGGGGGATGCGTCTCCCAACCTGCCTCCCCTATACCTCT